>OX422212.1:215674474-216270084 GCA_949130495.1 Sambucus nigra
TCAATCCCGAGAGCATAAAGAAGAGAAATAGAGGTCCAGAACGAGCATCAGAGAATCTGTGTGTGCCGAGCAGAATTATCGAGAAAAGAACTCAGCACAAATGCACAACAAGGCTACCAAATCTGCCTCAGCCAAATCCAAACCAGAAGAGCACTCTTGGAAGGGAACAATACATATATTAGAAGATCATTTGGGAGAAATGGCTAATACCAAGAATACTTTGCAGAGGAGTTTTGTGAAAATATCTCCTTTCATCTAGGCCATTGTGGATTACCCCACACAGTCCAAATTCAAACCACTTATGGTCACACCTAAGTATGATGGTAAAACTTATTCCATCGTTAAAGTTGAATAGTACCAGGCTATTACTGATATTTATTTTATTCCTAATGAGAGGAGATGATAAGTTTTTTCAAGTGCAATCATTGGTCCAGCTCAAATACAGTATAATAATTTACCCCGAGGACAATATGCTAGTTTTCATCATCTCTTAGAACTATACATTAGTAATTTAATCTTTTAAGAAAAGAAAACCAAGAGGGAACCCCATTTACTCAGTGTCCACCAGCGACCAGGAGAAATTGCCCTGGAATATATCACTCGTTTCAATAATGAGAAATTTGAAGTGGTAAATTATGAATAGGAAATGGCCATTACAACTTTGATGAGCGGGTTGCTCCCTGAAAATATGCATTATGTATTGGCAAAATAACCTTCAAAAACCATGATCGAATATATGGAAAAGGATGGTAAAATCATGAACGTTTAAGAAGCGATGGCTGCTAAGCAAACATCCGTAATAAAATTTGATGGCTAGAAGAACTCTGAGAAGAAGGGTCAGAAAGATAAGAAAGTCAAGAAGCCTAAAACATATGAGGAATAAACCCTTCTTACTATAGGTGTGCATCACATTTTGGAGGAAAATAGGGGAAGTAAGGACTTGAAATGGACTAGGAAACTGAAATTTTTGCCCAACCAGAAAGTGAAGTGTAAGTATTGTGACTTTCATAAAGACTATGGTTATACAATTGATAACTACATTGCCCTGAAGAATGAAATCAAGTTTCTCATTCATCAAGGAAAATTAACTAAGTTTGTTGATCGGACTAAAAGGCGAGACATGAAGATAAGGTTAAAATTCTCGTGCAAAAACAAAAATGACGGGAAAAAAGGTCAAGATGATGATTATGAAGATGACCCTGACTTTCCGAAGAAACCCAGGGATCCTGAACTTGAGGTAGGCATGATATCTTTTGTTTGTCATTTTAATGTAGGAGGGGATGCTGGAGGAAGAGATGAAGATGCCTAGACAAAGGCCTATTTAAATGAAGTAAAAGCTTGTCCTTACACTAGAAAAATTAAATTACCAAACAAGTTAGATTATTGGGCTAGAAAGTTGAATAAAGACAAGATCGTCATCATTTTCTCCGAGAATGACTTATCAAGAGTGCTTTACCCTCACAATAACCCTCTAGTCGTTATCTGTCGAGTTCATCATGCCAGGACAATAAAAATTCTTATGGATAATGGTAGTTCAACAGATGTTATGTTATACAATTTATTTCACATCTTGGGGTTACAAAATACCAAACTGGAACCCTATCTTCATCCTATAATTAGATTCTTCGGAGAAAAGGTTTATCTTTTGGGAACTGTTAAATTAAAATTGTCGACACATGGCCAGTAAGAAGAACCAAGAAGATTCGCTTCTTCGCCTTGGACAAGAATATTCCCTCAGCCTATAATATGATCCTCGATATTGAAGGTTTGAAGAAATTTGATATAGTGTCATCAATAGTTCTTCAGTTTATAAGGTTCCTCACTAACTAGGGGTTGGCGTGGTAAAATTCAATCAGATGGAGGCCAGTTATACATATGCCGACCATCAACAAGTTTAGAAGAGAACCACCACTTAACAAATCGAAACTTTGAATCCTCGTAAAGAAGTTGATTTAGTCAAAGGCAAAGTCATGGAAGCCATGGAAATCATCATACTAGATGATGAAAATCCAAAGAGGGCCACCCAGGTTAGCTCAAACCTAACACCATCCCTCAAATAAAAATTAATTATATTCATTATAGAGTGGAAAAAGATGTTTTCTTTGATCCATGAGGATATGCTTGGAATTGACCCTAACTTCATATACGATGAACTCAATATCTACAAAGATGCTAAGTCGATCAAGAAGAAGTGCGGGGTATTTAGTCTCGAGAAAAATATGGCTATCCAAGAAGAAGTACACAAATTATAGAAAGAGCAAATGATTGAGGATGCTAAGTATCCTAATTGGTTGGCCAATGTAGTGATGGTAAAAAAGAAGAATGACAAATGGCGAATGTGTGTGGATTTCACCGATCTTTGTAAAGCATGCCTAAAAGATCATTTTATTTTACCAAGGATTGATCAATTTGTAGATGAAAAAATAGGTCATGTGTTGATGAAATTTATAGATGCCTATTCTTGTTATAACCATATCAAAATTAAATCGGAGGACAAAGAAAGCACATCTTTCATCACATGTCGAGGTACTTATTGTTGCAACGTTATGCATTTTGGACTTAAAAAAACTGGACAAATATACCAAAAAATAGTGAACAAATTTTTTGAAGAAAAAATTGAGAAGAACGTGAAAGTATACATGGATGACATACTTAACAAGGGTAAGGTAACAACCAACCACATCAAATACATGAGTCAAATGTTTGATTAGTTGGAAAAATATCAAATGAAGCTCAACTGACTAAGTGTGTGTTCGACATACATGAAGGAATTTTCCTAGGATTCATTGTGAATCATTGAGGAATTGACGCCAAACCAGATAAAATAAAGGCACTTATTGAGATGCAGTCTCTAACATGCAATAAGGATGTACAAAAATTAACGGGAATAGTGGTTGTCCTCAACCAATTGTTATCCTATGCTACTGATAAATGCCTACCATTCTTTAAAGTTCTCAGGAAAACCTTCTAATGTAATGAAGAATGAAAAAATTCCTTTAAGGAGTTAAAGAAGTACTTGGGATCTCCATCATTTCTCTCCCGACCAATTTTGGAAGAGAAATTATATTTATACTTGGTTCTCAGAATCCGTTGCTAGCTTGGAGCTAGTCAGAATAGAATATGGAGTTCAAAAACTAGTGTATTACACTAACAAAGCATTCAGAGGAGTAAAAATCAAATATCCCCACCCAAAAAATCTAGCCCTTGCTCTTATTAAAGCTTCAAGGAGGATGCAGCTATACCTGCAAGCACATACCAATGCGATTTACATAGATTTACCTCTTCACCAAGTACTTCACAATCTAGAGAAATTAGGGAGATTGATGTCCAGGGTAGTAGAGTTAAGAGAATATAAAATCCTTTATGAGACAACGACCATGCTGAAAGGACAGGTCATAGTAAATTTCACTACTGAATTCATGTATCTAGAAGCGATCTCTATCTCAAGTTTGAATACCGAGTACATTTCCTTGAAATAAAGCTCTTCTTTAAAGAAAAATTTATCTCCGATCTTCGAACGTGGAAAAGGATCCAATGACTTCGAAGGAATCGAATGAGGAGCCATATGAGGTGAAAATAAAATGTACGGTTCTGTAGAGTGATTGTAAGGGTGACTTATCTGTCAATTTTTCCCAAGAGATGGATAAAAGGTATACTGAGCAGAGCAAGAAAATATTCCAGTAAGGAGTGCTATTTGTGGAGGGCTTCAATGATGACGTTCTAGTCTAGAAATTGTATATAGATGGATCTTCATGTATTGCTGGCAATGGAGAAGGTCTTATTATTTGTACTCCGGATGACATTGTTATGGATTATGCACTTCATTTTCAATTCCAAGCCTCCAATAATGAAGCATAGTACATAGCATTAATCACACGCTTGGAGTTAGCCTTATCATTAAGAGCCAAGCATGTTATGACAAATAGTGATTCATAGCTTATTATTAACCAAGTGCTTCAAATATATAGAGTCAAGGTAGATATCATGATTAAATATCCTTCTAAAATTATGAAAGTCATATCCAAGTTGGTTGTAGTCAAAATGGTGAGAAAACCAAGGATAGAGAATGCCCGAGGAGACGCACTTAATCGGCTGGCTTCAACGACCACGATATAACTTCAAAAGACTATCAATGTGAAAATTATTTCACACAAAAGTGTAGATGCAGAGGTTACAATCAGTTTTATTACGGTGGATTTATGACCCTTATGGATGGATCCTATAAGAAACTACATTAACAAAGATACATTACCCACTAACGCAAAATAAGACAAAAAGTTAAGGTTCAAGGTAACCATTTATATGTTAGAGTGAAGATTCCTACAGTATATGGGATGCACTATCTCATTAATTCATTATGTTCGCAACATCGATGTACCAAACTTGATTAGAGAGGTACATAAAGGTTCTTGTGTGTCTCATTTTACTGGACGATCATTAGTATGAGGGATAGCTACGCAAGGATACTATTTATCGACTACGAGAGCACACTATATTTACTTTTCCAAAAAATGTGATAAATGTCAGAAATTTGCCATAATTCATAGAAGACTGGGGGATGCCGTAACCCCCCATCACTTCTCTTTCGCCTTTTGCTATTTTGGGGATTGGTTTGGTTGGACCATTGTTATGTATCGAAAGAAGGTTTAAATACTTGGCAGTGGAAGTGGATGACTTCACAAAATAGGTGGAGGTTGAACTGTTAGCTGAAATGCCTTATGAAAGACTTTTCTAGTTAATCTAGAAACGTATTATATGTCGTTATGGAATGTCGTATGCCTTCATTATTGATCATGGCGCACAGTTTCACAATGAGGAATTTGAGGAGTGTTGTATTCAGTCAAAGATTTAAATCATCATTATGCACTTGGACACCCACAATGTAATGGTCAAACATAGGTCACCAATGAAACTATTCTCGATATGTTGAAGAATAGGTTGGACGATGATAAGGGAAATTGGATAAATAACTTGCATAGTGTTCTTCGGGCATATAAAACTACACTAAGAAAAGCCACTATAAAAACTCCTTATATGATTTATTTTGGAACTGAGGAAATAGTACCAAAAAAGATAGGTTTAGCGACTCATAGTGTGTTCAACTTTGATTCCCTAAAAAATGATCTCATGAGGAGGTTGGATTTAGACTTGACTGAGGAAGTCGGGTAGGAAGTTGCGCTTTGAATAACTGCTTATCAATAAAAAACTGCTAGATTTTAAAACTGGAGGGTCAAGCCGATGAACTTGAAAGAAGGAGATTATGCCATTAAGAAGGTCATCCAGAAAGGAAACAAGTTGGAAAAAAAATGGCATGGTCCTTGTCGCCTCTCAACAATTGTCCGACCACGAACTTATCTCCTGAAACGATTGAAGGGGGGGAATTCAAGAATCCATGGAGCGTCAATCACCTCAGGAAATAATATCAGTAATTATGTTATGTATTTAATGTAATCGTTACATCTAACTTAATAAAATTATGATTTCTAATCAATTATGCTTTCTTTTTTTATGTTTTCTTTGGAGTAAAATAATGATACATCCTCAGACATACTTTTCCAACTTCAACAAAGAAAAGGAATTTTTTTTAAACCTCATGTATGACTTCGTCTTTACCAAGACACGAACAAGAATTCCATGAAACCTCATTGATGATTAAAAGTCAAACAAAAGGATTTTTAAAAGGATCCATCCAAATCTATAGGCCCGATCGGATCTCATTTGTCCACAAATAAAAACAAATTAGGTTTTTAGTAGTAGTTAAATCAAGTTAAATTCAAGAACATCCTACAGTCCTAATACACTTGGTCGTTAATGATAACTAATGAAACCACTTAGCCCTAAAAATATTCAACCTAAGTGCATTAATATAACCTAAGGGACTATAACTCAAGTTCATAACTTGACCAAGCACAGATCATTAAACATGTTAGTTGGCTGTAAATCAATAACACTGATAAAAACGATTAATTATGAATCAATACTAAAATATATAAATCAATGCATATGCAAAGGAAACTCTTTTTATTTAACCAAACTTCCATACAAGACTAACATATAATTAGAAACAAACAAATAAATAAAATTATTCCACGCGATGCTTTCCTTTATCTTTATCCATCCTAGTTAGAGGAACATAAATAGTACTAGATAAAGTTTTAGTTCTAAAATCTCTGAACCTAGTACAACAACTGCTACTCGAATGATCCAAAAAGTGAGGGGGCGAAAGTAAGTATTTTCACTATGAATAACATAATCCTCTAAGTACTTTCTCACTAATCTATTGGGAGTGAAGTCAATAAAAATCCACCTGGCATCAATTTTAATGGAGGTCCAGGATAATCTAACACACCTGGATTATGCCAATTCCATAACTCATTCTTTTCATCCACCTTCAACAATGTCATCACGTTCAATCAACCCCATTTGTATCATTCTCGATGAGATTGCTCTAGGTGATCATCCATGTGAGTTATGACCACATCATACCCATCCATCTAGACAACTTTGGGTTATTTAGGAAAATGGAAAGTTAATCGGTCTACTTGGCCTTAGAACTTTATCCTTTAATAAAGCTACTAAGTCAGCCAAGGTTTTCTTTATCTTCAGTTTGCCGAACAACAACCACATGTCTAGCAGACTGGTTGAATTTGTTATTCTTCTTCTTCTTCTTCTTCTTCTTCTTCTTCTTCTTCTTCTTCTTCTTCTTCTTCAGGTTTTCTAGTTTCTCCAACAGTCTAACATTCTCAAGCTCCAAGAAAGAAGCATCTTTTCTCAGTTCAACCTTAGTTGAATTTTTTAGGCTCTCTAACTCATTCCTTAAATTATTCTCTTTCTCAAGAAGAGTAGAAATTCCCCGAGCACTTTCTACCTACTTATTCAATAGTAATTCTTCCTTCCTGAAAGAAAATGTGACGTCTTGTAGGTTCTTGTCAAAGCCCCAAGTAGAACTTAAGGCCTCAAATTCGGCCTCATAGTCATAATGGAGTAAATTTTGAAAAATATTATAATCATCTTAAAGTTTCTTGATCATCTCATAGTATGTAATATTATCCAATATAGCTCTATCAAAGAGACAGTGCAGATAAACATAAGTTTCCTTTACTTGATATGAGGCATCCTTACTGAGTAACTCTTCCAGTTCAATTTTAGTCAGGCTTATATGGACAACCCTAAAAAGCTAGTGCTACATCTTATTAGGTGAGTTTTAACAGAGATAAGGGCATTCTTTATGGAAGTAAACTGAAAATAAACAATATTGGATCAATGACTTCGACCCAGCGGAATGAACATGAATTAAAAGTATATGCTAGAAAGTTGACCAAAGGAAACTTTTCATTCATCACCCAAAAAATGTGTTACAAAAAACTGTTCCATTAAAAAAAAAGGAAAATAAATAAATGTAAATATCATTGAAAGGAGGCACAAGAATGGTTCATCAAACCTGAAGAAATTTACACCTTCTCGGTGTCCTTTACTGCTGCCTCTAAGAGGATGGACTCATTCCCAATCGTAGGTGCTAGGGAGGAATCACATGTCCCCTCTTTATCAACAATATCCTCTTCCAAGTTAGGAGGGGTAGTGGGATCATGCCTCTAAAACAAATCAGAGTCGACAAAGGTGTCGACCTCCTTCAGGGTAGAAGTCCATCCATCCTTGAAGGACACCCTCTTCATGTACTTAATCTGGATAGAAGTTGCGACAAAGGCTTTATCCTAACCCCAGTTGAATGCATCTTCCTTATTTTTTTATACTAGGCCTTTTTCTCTTGAAACTTCTTCTTTTTAGCAGTTGTCTCAGCGACCGAACTAGTTGCCTTGTCCTCAAAAACCTTCACCTTGTCTTTGATAGTCTTTACTTTGTCCTCTGTTATGGTCGATCTATCTTCAACTTCACTTGCCACTTCTTTTGATCCCTCTCAAATGCCTCCTCAGAATCCTTTAAAGATTTCATTAAGCCTTTAAAGGCCTCTTCTATATTAGTTAATGATGACCTTAGTTACTCATCCCTGATCATTAACTGATTATAGTCGATAAAAAACTGAAGGATAGGGCAACAACAAAAATGTCATTATCATTATAGACATCACATTTTAGGTTCCCCTAAGTCTATCCTTAGGTCCCTAAAACCTCCTCATTTCACTAAAAAACCCTAAGTCATACTCTAAGTATTAATTTAGAATCCATTTGGCAGGCCCAAGCCCCGTTTGACTCAAGTCAACTTCATTATCAGAGAAAAATCTCTTTGAATCTTCAAAGGGATCTAAATCCCCTTTCCAACTGTCCTCCCCATGCATGAATCAGCATAACGGTTCAAATGAATGAACCATTTTCCTATCAAAAATCAATCTAGAAGCCACCGGGTGCTCCCATGACCCGATTTGGCCCCATTAAACTTCATCATTAGAGGAAAATCTCTTTTAATCTTTAAAGGGCACTGAAACCCATTTCCAACGGTCTGCCCCGTGAGTGAAACAACATAACCGTTTGGATGAACGATTCATTTTCCCTAAAAAATTTATCTAGAGGCCACTGGGCACACCTGGGCTCCATTTGACCAAGGTAAACTCTTCATCTCAACTAAGACTGAATGAATCTTCTAAGGTAGATGATACCCTTTCCAACAGTTCACCATGTGTGCGATTCTGACTTACGGTATAGAAAAATGATCCATTTTACTTCGGGAAGCTATCGGGATCTTTCGAGGCCTGGTTTACTGAGGTCAACTTTTTGAACCAAGCGAATATCTTTGGAATGTTGAATTACATCTCTTAACCTTTCCAACAGTCCACCCGTGCATGATTAGGACTTACCATGCGGACGAACAATCTGTTTCCATCCGATGATCTCCCATCCAAAGGATTGACATGCGCTTCTGAGCCACATTTGACCCACAGTCAACTCCTAAACCCGGGAGAGGTCCAAAGGACTCTTGAAAGTATCTAAATTATCTTTCTAATGGTATGACATGTGCATGATTTGGGTTGATGGATTACATTCTACGACCATTTTTGAAACAAAATCTGCACGAGATTTCCAAATGGCAGGTCCATTTCCCTGCCTATCAGTAGTGTGTCAAGGGTCACCTGTCGATGGGCAGGGCTAGGGCCATGATGATCGGCACCACCCCTAACCCTATAAATATAGGGCATGATCTCACCTCTAGAACACACCTCAGATCCATCAGCATCACTGATCTCAGCAACATTCTCTCGAAATCAGTGAAGTTCCTCCATGTGAATTTCCATTCAAGCTTACATTCCCATCCTTCTCATACCCAATTTGGAAAAATTACATTCTCCCTCATACAATATTTATCTCACATATAAGGGAGTTCATCCAAGATTAAAGATCAAGCTTTAAAGAAGGTCAAAATCCTTCCATCTCTCTTTAAATTTCTTCATTTTGTACTGAATTGCATTCAATTCATAATCTAGTTCTTACTTTAGTTCATACATGTTAAAATCTTACACTTTTATTAATATATTGCACATACTTTATTTTTTATAAAAAAACAAGCAAAAAGAGGGTTGCACCCATAAATTCCGAATGGGATTATACATAACACGTTTTCAAAGATAAAAAACATTTTTCTATTCACACACCTATAGCAAAATCCCGTTCCAATCTATGGGATAAACCGCACCCTTATGCAGCATGCGAACTACGTGGACTTTGATGCGTTTATAGGCTACGTATTCGTTTCGAATTAAAACCCAGGAGTGAAGTCCAATTTTCCAATTTTCTAAATTCTTAATCTTCCAATTTTTCTAAATCCCCCATTTCCGCATTTATCATATTCTTGCATTAGTATATATATTATGTTTATTAGCGTTTCATCCAACACATATGATCATTTTATAATAATGATCAATATCGTGATAAACACATAAATCATATTTTCTATATATTATTTTGGGAACATTCCTATGGATGACCTCACTCTATCTTTTCCATGGCATGAGTTGAATGATTTCGACCTCCATTATATATACACGCAGACACATTTCATGGATAAATAAAGAAAAATAATTACACAAAACCATGAGAGACCGACAAGCGGTATAGGTACCTAACACCTTCCCATTTTGTAACTTAACCCTCGAACCTTCAAACTATTGATTTCGTAAGCATCAATTTGTCTTCGATGCCGCTATCTCGAGGCCTCAACATGTTCTTTTTCCTATTTTGTGCAAAAATAGGCTAGTGACTCCATCTCATTACATTTACCCCACATTGACGACGGCCGAAGCATTCCTAAGTAGGGCGTGAGACATTTCAATCCACCTTCCTTCCCCATCCCCCCTTCAGGATGTAGAAGAAGATAGAGGAAGAGATTCCCATTCTTGATCAGGATGGCCATAGTGGTGACGCCATTGGGGACTTACTTTTCATAAAAGGGCTAAACTCTATTTGCATTGGTGTTTTGTTTTCTTGTGTGCATATTCACTTACATGTATGTTCCGTTTTTCTCCTTTACTATTTCTTGTACATATATATACCTTATGTTTATATCACTACTCACTCATACACTTATAGATCACACTATGTGCACCTAGGATCACTTATATCCACATGTTGTGCACACCACTTAGAATATCCATGCTTAAGTGTCACTAGCACACACCTCAACTTATTACACTTGTATATATCCATGATCACTCACACTTTTCACACACAGTTCGTAATTTATCCATTATTAGGTTCACTACCACACACTCACTTGTAGATAGCTACACATCCTTCACTCTCACATATCCATGCTTAGTAAGATTTATATCTTATACTTGTACATTATCCTCTTCTTAGTATAATGCTCACCATGCTAATAAATATACTCTCTCCATAATGTACTAATCAGGGATTATGAATTTTGCACACTACGTCACCAAAGGCCATGACTATTAACAAAATTTTATCCTGTTACTAGGGGTGGCTTCATGATGGGTGCTGGGCGGGCAAGTTGTAGTTAGCCTAAGCGATAAGACTCTTACCTTCCGTTGGCCAAGTACCTTTGATGTTTATCAAACGGTTCCCCCGCAACATAACGCTTGACCAAAGTCATGGCATTAGGTATATCATAGGGAACTCATTCACGTAGGTCGAGTATATCAAATTCTCTCTCACACGTACTTTCCCTATGAGGTATATAGTGAGGAAATTCATATACACTCAGGTATATCAAATGGTTTGTCCACACATACCAATTTCCTCAAAAGCAAGACGTATATCGTGGAAGTCATACCATGGGGGTAACCCTATTAACCCAACAACTGAATACCCTCATATAGGTCTCAAACATTAGTAAGGCTCACCTGTCATCGCCGCTACCCGCGCATACTCTAACTTCTCCCTCACTCACCTCTTATATACTGGAGGCCTCGCTAGTGGCACCGTAATATCATCCTCCATAACCTGTTGGACTATTCTTTCCCATATCACTACACCAAATCTGCCAGATTGTCACGGTCATTGACCGTGACAAGTTCATTAGACTTGTTACGGTCATATCACGGTCTTTGACCTTGACAATATTTGTCACGGTCAAAGACCATAACAAACCATGGCATTTTAAAAATAATTGTCACCGTCAATGACCGTGACAATTATGGATAAATTTGAAAAAAAATCAGTTGGGCAGTATTGCCATTGCCACTACCCAACAGTATATTTGTACCTGTTATAGCAACGTTGTACCTATTCAAATATCATATATCCAAATAAAATAGAGATGATGCATATATACATTCAAAATAATATGCACCACGATACAATTGTAACACCCCGTAATTTTGAGGATTAAAAATTTAATTATTTTTGGGAGTTATAAAAATATTTAAATTGGAGAAATTTAAATTCAAGTGTTGGAGAATTTATTTGAGTGGGCTGAATTATTTATAATTAGCGACTTTTAAGTTTAATGGTTCAAAATCTCGGGTGTCAATTTTGAGTATGCGGTTGCGTCCGGATGGATCGAGATAGTCAGAAAAGAGTACCCGGGGGTAGTAATTGGGTCTCAGTGTATTTTTGGCCATAGTCGGCCCCACACGGGGTGAGTTGGGCCATTTTAATTAGGCCCACATGGACAAAAGCGGGATTTAGTGTTTCTAACCTAATTGAGTGATTACGGAACGACAGTCAACACACCTCTAAACCTAGGGTTTGAGAGGAAAGTTTGGGGAAAGAAAATTAATAGCCAATTTGGGGATTTTGGAGCCAAATTAAGGGACTACACCAACGGATCAGACACTACGAACAATTCCAGGAAAGTGGTTAACTGTTGTGATGTCTAAATTGATGGTAATCAATTCATATCATAGTGATGTGTAAATCAAAATTTCGTTTTGGGTGTGTAACCAAAATTTAAATTGGGTTTTTGGAAATTGATATACCTTAATGGGATTTAGGGTGAGATTGATTGTGTTCATGATCTTAGAAGGTAGAGGAATGAATCGTGTGTTAAAACCAGTAAGAGTAAATGGTTAATTTTTGTTAATATGAATGAAATTCATATTGGAGATTTTAAACCCGGATAATACCCAAATCGGGAAAACTTTGGAATAAATGGATATTGATGATAAATTAAGGTCTGTAGGATATTTAGATCCTTTTCCTATATGGAGGATATGTTATTTGTATTTGGGTAAGGGTTTAGATTGAGTATCAAAAATTTAAGTTTCGTCCATGGCTAATAGTGCGTTGGAGAGGACGAACACTAAAACGATCGATCGATCGACCCAGGGGGTTTGATCCATCGACCCAGGGGGTTCGATCCATCGATGCTGCTGAAATCTGGGCAGTTCAACTAGTTTGTTATATAAAGGGAAATTTATTTCAAAGTTAAGTTTCATACATTAATAAGTGATAAATAATCATGAAACAAATATTCCTAGCAATTATGGGAGAAAGTAATTGGGACTAGGATGAATTTATGTGGGGCACTTTATGGATGGATTTGAGAAATTTTATTCCAAAATAGTGAGATACGGATCAAGTGAGCGAGTCCGGGTATGTTGATAATTATAGGTAAATATAATTGGGTAATTTATGGAGATGAATGTGTGACACATTGTGGGCGAAAATGTGGGATTTAAATTATGAAATTTAAAATGGACCAAGTGAGTGAGTCCGGGTATGTTGGTTAAGTGACACCAAAGTATTAAATTAATTATTGAGAGAGTAATTAATGTAGAGTCGGAACATAGACTCGAGAAATATTAAGTTATGGACCAAGTGAGGGAGTCCGGGTAGGATGGTTGGGCGATGCCAAGTAATCAAGTTAATTTAGGTGTTAATTAATTTAATTAGAGTCGAATTGTAGACTCAGATAGATATTAAATTAATGGGTGTAATCATTAATTTAATTACAGTCGGATTGTAGACTCGGGTGGATATTAAATTAATGGGTGTAATAATTAATTTAATTAGAGTCGGATTGTAGACTCGGGTGGATATTAAATTGATGGGTGTAATCATTAATTTAATTAGATTCGGATTGTAGACTCGGGTGGATATTAAATTAATGGGTGTAATAATTAATTTAATTAGAGTCGGATTGTAGACTCGGGTAGGTATTAAATTAATAAGTTTGGTAATTAATTTAATTACAGTCGGACGATAGACTCGGGAAGGTATTAAATTAATAAGTGTGTTAATTAATTTAATTAGAGTTGGACGATTGACTCGAGAAGGTATTAAATTAATAAGTGTGGTAATGAATTTAATTAGAGTCGGACGATAGACTCGAGAAGGTATTAAAATTAATAAGTGTGTTAATTAATTTAATTAGAGTTGGACGATAGACTCGGGAAGGTATTAAATTAAAAATTGTGGTATTTAAGTTAATTAGAGTGGGACGATAGACTCGGGAAGTTATTAAATTAATAAGTGTGTTAATTAATTTAATAAGAGTCGGACCATAGACTCGGGGAAAATAGTATATTAATTGAGGTGTGAATTTATTATATTATGGTCGGACAACAGACTCGGATTGGTGTAAATTTAATTAATGTGTAAATTAATTAAATAGGAGTTGAATCATAGACTCGGGCAAATTTCATATAAATTATGATGTAGAGTATTATTATTTAGAGTCGGACCACAGACTCGGGAACATGATAAATTATTAAGTGAGAAAAGTAATTTAGTCGAGTCGGGCCACAAACTCAGGAAATTATAGGCTAGTGTACGTGATTTTGAGTACACGGTAAAGCTGGGGTTTATATTATATATATACGGTGTAGTGATAGTATATATATATACGTGTATATATTGTGTGTGATATTAAATATCAGTGACGAGATATTTATTTAATTTCTATATTCTAGTGCTATCAAGGGAGGTTTTGCGGTGTGGGTGAATCCCCTAGCTTAAGGAGTTGAGCGAGTATATCCTCAGGTGATAGCGTCTGGTATATATGGGTGAGGGATTTATCTCACTTTCAGGGAAGTAATATGACCGCCTCCACTATGTTTATATTTTAGGCCAAATAGGTGAGCAATCCCAACTTGGGGAACTAGGTTTTGTGAGCAGATCTAGTGAGATAGCATTTTAGAGGCAATCATCCGGCGAGGGTATACTCGAAGGGATGGATATACATAAGTTATATGTGTGGATGTTGAGGTAAAGGTACGTATATAATGGTAGTATATATAATATGCGGGTAATAATATAGTGTGTGATGTATTTACTTTATATAACTTGTGACACGATTATATGCTACTATTTAAGAAGGAATTAATTAAGTTAATTGTGAGATAACTTGTAATTCAAGAATCATCATACTTGGGTTAGAGTAGTATGGCAAGGGGAGGTTATACCAGGACTAGTTGGACTGGGTAATACAACTAGGTGGGGGTAAAGGTAACCGTTAGGTGTGCACAATAGTGGAGGGGTGAGAATGCCCACAAGGGAGTGCGACACTATCATAAATATGAAGCGTATTCATGCATTTTAAATTAATGCAGTTAATTCACTTGCTAAATATTTTCAAAATGTTTTGGGTTCTAACCCTTGCTATAAAACTATTTTAAAAACCTTTTAGGTGTCCAGCCACAGGGACGCCAGGATTGATATTCTAATCCAGGGACGCGGAGCTGCGACATATGTGGATGCTAGTAGGAGTTTGGATTAGACGCATCCTTCGTTCATTCCTTGAGTAGGAGTCATTTATCAGTTTCAGTTTTATTTAGGGCTTGCCGCCCAGACTTCTCAGTACAGTTTTCAGATGTATTTATCCAGGTGTTGATTATTGGTGTTGGATTATTTCACTTTGGTGACCGATGGTTTATTTGGCAAATTGTTTATTTAATTATTCAGTGAGTTTTATTCAGTTGTGTGAATGGTTTATATTTATTTCCGCATGTACTGTTTTGTGTAATTAAAAAGTTAAAATTTGGGACCAGCTTTGGGAATACTAGGTGGTTAGTATGTGTTAAAAAAGTTTTCGATAGTGATGCTAAGGATGATCCAACTGGGATTCCTGTTTTAATTTGGTATATGACTGATCACCCGATATTTTATTAGGCGGGGTGTCACAGATGGTATCAGAGCATCAGGTTCTAGTGTCCTTAGGATCTGTGCGGCTTTTCACGTTTTGGCTTAGCAATCTTTGATATAGAGCCCTATCATAGGATTGTTGTATTCTTATACGTATGCGCATTTACGTCCTTCTGCCACATTTCTTATTTGAGTGTGAACTCATACGATTCGATTCTCATTCCAGATGGCCCAGGAAAGAGAGAGCATCTAGGGGAGCAGGGGGAGATGAGACTAGAGAGGCTCGTTAGGAGCAAGAGTTACCGCAGCAACTGCCAAGGATGATTTAGGAAACGCTGGTAACTGAATTGGTGGCGCAGGCAGTTGAAGCAACGGTAGACGCAATGGCAGGGTAGTTTCCATGGGATCAGCCACAAGTGTTAATAGCACCAGATGTTCAGGCCACCCGGGGCCATCGGGGTGGCAGCAAGTACGAGAATTTTTTTTAAGTGTGGGCACCCACCAGAGTTGGGAGGGGGTTCAAAGGTAGTGCTAGCGTGTTAAAGAAGATAGATATCCTGCATCACCTTCGCATGGGAGATTGCGATGAGGTGCGGAAGCAAATGCTAGCCACTTGTAGTTAGTGGGAGCAGCGCTACAGTGGTGGGATTCGATCACCACGATTGAGGAAAGGGATACGCTAGCTATTACAAGGTTTTGAAGGCGGTTCGACCGCACGTATTTTCCTCCAGCGGTTGAGACAAAAATGAGGACAAAATTTAGAGAGGTGACTTGGGGAGACCGTTCAGTGGTCGATTACGAGGAAGAATTTACTTGGTTATAAAAGTTTTTACCGTATGAGGTAAGCAATGAAGAGATAAAGAAAGTAAATTTTGTGGATGGGTTAGTCTAGAGAATCAGACAACATTTAATTGGTAATTACGCATTAGTAGCTTATACTGATGTCGTTAACGCAACACTCCTACACTGTCGGGAATATCGCTTCCACGCGAAAGGAAGCGGGAAGGGAGTGGAAACTAGCCAGTCGGATATGGCAGGAGGGAACAATACCAGTGGGGTATCCTAGCAGCAGACTGGGGGAGATCAGGGGAAGGATTTTCGGCAGGGAAATCATGCCAAATGATTAAGAACTAGAGGCTATCAGCAGGATGGTCAGGAATTCCAATAAGGTCGGCATGGAAGGGACCAGTGGAAGGGTGAATGTATTAGAAGGTGTTTCGTTTGTGGGAAAAGAGAGACACATGAAAAGAGTTTGTCTTAAGCGAGGCAGGGGTCAACTACAGGACGAGGTCCTGGATGTACAACCACTAAAGAAAGTCATGATCGCATTCGGGCAAGGAGAAGATACTCCGGAACCCGAGGATCAGCCGTTGCAGCTGGAGCATGGAGGTAATTATTTTTACCCCATGGGTGTGGGGTATATTTTTGAGTGACAAAGAGGATGTCATAATATAAGACTTATTTTTCACTAGAGTTCGTAGGTCAGTCAATTTAGTGGGTGTGTTAGCTGTAGCAGCCATAGTATGTGGATAAGCTTTTCGTGGGGTAGTGGAGTTTCCTTAGTGTTCTTCACAGGAGAGTGGAGGTGTACACTGAGTGAATGTTTGATTTATGCGAGAAATTACTACTTTCGAGAATTATGGGAGTAGTATTGATAATATTTTTAAATATCGGCTGGATAGCGATGGGATTTAACCATTGTGGATAGTGGCGTTAAGTTTTGGTGTTCACGAATCCAGGATATGTTTGGTATTGAGTCTCACCTGAGAGGGAGTATAACCTATATATATGTGTGTATATGTTGTATTACGTGGTGCGATAGGCACATAGTGAGGTCTTATGTTCGCACATTTTATCCCAGTAAGTAAGGGTGTTTACTGAAGTGAATCAGGGTGGTTAGATTTATGTTCGAGCAAAGAGAGATAACTCAGAGTTTGCGCAAGTACTAGTGATGGTAAGGGCGCGGTACTTTATGTCGTCTTTGGTAACATGAGAGTAAGCGTATATACTTTGGTGTGGAGAGACAAGTATTTTGTGGGGAGATGTTTTGACCTTAGTACATGGGTTGGGTACCCGGACAGTAGATATATATATATATATATATATATATATATATATATATATATATATATATATATATATATATATATATATATATATATATATATGTGTGTGTGTGATATGATTACGGGTTCGAAGTTATATTACGGGTTACGACTAGCATAGTCGGGTAAATTTTATGAGATAAAGCGCAGGGATAGGGTGTATGGGCACCCGGGTTAATTAAGGAAAATTTTGTGCGATTAAGCACGGGTATAGGTTGTATGGGCGCCCTGGTTAATTTAAATGCATACTTGTGTAATGTATGGTTAAAAGCCGAGGAGATAGATATAGTGAGCTTAGAGGCACATGACTAGAGAGTAATATGCGAAGGTTGGAGCATTACGCTCATCTTAATTTCGAGGACAAAATTCCTTTGTAAGGGGGGGAGTATGTAACACCCCGTAATTTTGAGGACTAAAAATTTAATTATTTTTGGGAGTTATAAAAATATTTAAATTGGAGAAATTTAAATTCATGAGTTGGAGAATTTATTTGAGTGAGCCGAATTATTTATAATTGGCGACTTTTAAGTTTAATAGTTCAAAATCTCGGGTGTCGCATTTTGAGGTCAAAATTTGGAGATGTCAAAAAGTATTTCGGATGGAAATTTTGAGTGCACGGTTGCATCCAGATGGGTCGAGATAGTCAGAATAGAGTACCCGGGGGTAGTAATTGGGTCTCGGGGTATTTTTGGACATAGCCGGGCCCACACGGGGTGAGTTGGGCCATTTTAATTAGGCCCACATGGCCAAAAATGGGATTTAGTGTTTCTAACCTAATTGAGAGATTATGGAATGACAATAAACACACCTCTAAACCTAGGGTTTGAGAGGAAAGTTGGGGGGAGGCAAATCAATAGGCAATTTGGGGATTTTGGAGCCAAATTAAGGGACTACACCAACGGATCAGACACTACGAACAATTCTAGGCAAGTGGTTAACTGTTGTGATTTATAAATTGATGATAATCAATTCATATCATAGTGATGTGTAAATCAAAATTTCATTTTGGGTGTGTAACCAAAATTTAAATTGGGTTTTTGGAAATTGATATACCTTAATGGGATTTAGGGTGAGATTGATTGTGTTCATGATCCTAAAATGTAGTGAAATGAATCGTGTGTTAAAACCAGTAGGAGTAAATGGTTAATTTCTGTTAATATGAATGAAATTCGTATTGGAGATTTCAAACCCGGATAATACCCAAATCGGAAAAACGTTGGAATAAAGGGATATTGATGATGAATTAAGGTCTGTATGATGTTTAGACCCTTTTCCTATATGTAGGATATGTTATTTGTATTTGGGTAAGGGTTTAGATTGAGTATCAAAACTTTAAGTTTCGTCCATGGCTAACAGTGGGCTGGAGAGGACGAATACTGGAACGATTGATCAATTGACCTAGGGGGTTCGATCGATCGATAATGCCGAAGTCTAGGCAGTTCGGGCAGTTTGTTATATAAAGGGGAATTTATTTGAAAGTTAAGTTTCATACATTAATAAGTGATAAATAATTATGAAAAAAATATTCCTAACAATTATGGGAGAAAGTAATTGGGACTAGGATGAATTTATGTGGGGCACTTTATGGATGGATTTGAGAAATTTTATTCCAAAATAGTGAGATACGGATCAAGTGAGCGAGTCCGGGTATGTTGATAATTATAGGTAAATATAATTGGGTAATTTATGGAGATGAATGTGTGACACACTGTGGGCGAAAATGTGGGATTTAAATTATGAAATTTAAAATGGACCAAGTGAGTGAGTCCGGGTATGTTGGTTAAGTGACACCAAAGTATTAAATTAATTATTGAGAGAGTAATTAATGTAGAGTCGGAACATAGACTCGAGAAATATTAAGTTATGGACCAAGTGAGCGAGTCCGGGTAGGATGGTTGGGCGATGCCAAGTAATCAAATTAATTGAGGTGTTAATTAATTTAATTAGAGTCGGATTGTAGACTCGGGTAGATGTTAAATTAATGGGTGTAATCGTTAATTTAATTAGAGTCGGACTGTAGACTCGGGTGGATATTAAATTAATGGGTGTAATAATTAATTTAATTAGATTCGGATTGTAGACTCGGGTAGATATTAAATTAATGGGTGTAATCATTAATTTAATTAGAGTCGGATTGTAGACTCGGGTGGATATTAAATTAATGGGTGTAATAATTAATTTAATTAGAGTCGAATTGTAGACTCGGGTAGGTATTAAATTAATAAGTGTGGTAATTAATTTAATTAGAGTCGGACGATAGACTCGGGAAGGTATTAAATTAATAAGTGTGTTAATTAATTTAATTAGAGTCGGGCAATAGACTCGGAAAGGTATTAAATTAATAAGTGTGGTAATTAATATAATTAGAGTCGGACGATAGACTCAGGAAGGTATTAAAATTAATAAGTGTGTTAATTAATTTAATTAGAGTCGGACGATAGACTCGATAAGGTATTAAATTAAAAAGTGTGGTAATTAATTTAATTAGAGTCGGACGATAGACTCGGGAAGGTATTAAATTAATAAGTGTGTTAATTAATTTAATTAGAGTCGGGCCATAGACTCGGGGAAAATAGTATATTAATTGAGGTGTGAATTTATTTATATTAGAGTCGGACCCCAGACTCGGATTGGTGTAAATTTAATTAATGTGTAAATTAATTAAATAGGAGTCGAATCATAGACTCGGGCAAATTTCACATAAATTATGATGTAGAGTATTATTATTTAGAGTCAGACCACAGACTCGGGAAGATGATAAATTATTAAGTGAGAAAAGTAATTAAGTTGATTCGGGCCACGGACTCAGGAAATTACAGGCTAGTGTACAAGATTTTGAGTACACGTTAAAGCCGGGGTTTATATTATATATATACATTGTAGTGGTAGTATATATATACATGTATATATTGTGTGTGATATTAAATATCAGTGCCTAGATATTTATTTAATTTATATACTCTTGTGCTATCAAGGGAGGTTTCGCGGTGTGGGTGAATCCCCAAGCTTGAGGAGTAGGGCGAGTATATCCCCAAGTCATAGCGTTCGGTATATATGGGTGAGGGATTTATCTCACTTTTAGGGAAGAAATAGACCGCCTCCACTACGTTTATATTTTGGGCCAAGTTGGTGAGCGATCCCAACTTGGGTAACTAGGTTTTGTGAGCACACCTAGTGAGATAGCATTTTATAGGGAATCATCCAGCGAGGTATACTTGAAGGGATGGATATACGTATGTTATATGTGTGGATGTTGTGGTAAAGGTACGTATATAATGGTAGTATATATTATATGCGAGTAATAATATATAGTGTGTGATGTATTTACTTTATATAACTTGTGGCACGGTTATATGCTATAATTTAAGAAGGAATTAATTAAGTTAATTATGAGATAACTTATAATTCAAGAATCATTATACTCGGGTTAGAGTACAATGGCAAGGGGAGGTTATACCAGGACTAGTTGGGCGGGGTAATACAACTAGGTGGGGGTAAAGGTAACCGTTAGGTGTCCACAATAGTGGAGGGGTGAGAATGTCCACAAGGGAGAGCGACACTAACTTAAATATGAAGCGCATTCATGCATTTTAAATTACTGCAGTTAATTCAGTTGCTAACTATTTTTAAAATTTTTTGTGTTCTAACCCTTGCTATAAAACTATTTTCAAAACCCTTTAGGTGTCCATCCACAGGGACGCCAGGCTTGATATTCTATTCCAGGGACGCGGAGCTGCGACATATGTGGATGCTAGCAGGAGTTTGGATTAAATGCATCGTTCATTCATTCCTAGAGTAGGAATCATTTATCAGTCTCAGTTTTATTTAGGTCTTGTCGCCCAGACTTCTCTGTACAGTTTTCAGATGTATTTATTTAGGTGTTGATTATTGGTGTTGGATTATTTCACTTTGGTGGCCGACGGTTTATTCGGCAAATTGTTTATTTAATTATTCAGTGGGTTTTATTCAGTTGTGTGAATGTTTTATATTTATTTCCGCATGTACTGTTTTGTGTAATTAAAAAGTTAAAATTTGGCACCAGCTTTTGGAATACTAGGTGGTTAGTATGTTTTAAAAAAGTTTTCGACAGTGATGCTAAGGATGATTCAACTAGGATTCCTGTTTTAATTTGGTATAGGACTGATCACCCGGTATTTTATTAGGCGGGGTGTCACAAGAATACAAATATAATTCAAATGTAACATCTTAAAATAATTCAATTCAAATAATGTCACTACATGTCTGGGGTAGGTCTGAGGAGGTGGATAGGCCACACGATATATGAATTGATACACCCTTGAATATGCATCGTGTCACATTGTTCGCGCAACCACAATGGGAATTTCTCCTTTTCGGGTATCACATCCGTGATGAGCACCTTGGCCTCAATGTCTTGAAGTTCATGTCCATGAACTAGCATACCCTGGATGGTATTCGGATCTTTCAACCCCCTCCCTATCCGTTGGCCATAAAATATGTCCTGTATAAACATGATCAGTTAACCAAGTGTCGTCATCGGTCAATCGAAGGGAGCCAAATAGGGGACTAGATCATTAGAGTCCGCACGTGTCGGCGATGAAGTGTAACACCCCATGATTTTTTAGACTGAGAAATTAAACTTTTGGGAAAACAAAATTTAATTAAATTTTAGAATTCTAAAATTGGGAATTTATGTCTAAAAATAAAGGACATTTTAAAGTAGTCTAGATGATGATTTTGACGGTACCATTGATCCCGCAAGGGTCAAGATAGTCAAAATGACTGTCATTGGGTTTTATTTCGGCTCCGGAATATTTTAAGTCAGATTGACTCGAACTGGTGTAAATGAGTCATTTAAATTGTGTATTAACATTTAAATTGGGACTTATGTTTTAAGGGATTTAAAGGCTTACGGATGAAGACTTCTCATTTGAGAAAAAAGAGAGAAAGAGAAAGAAAAGAGAAAGAAGAAGAAAGGAATAGAGAGAGGGATAAAAGCTTGGAGATTTTCGGCCCAATCGCGACATCGAGGACGATTCAACCTCTACAAATCTGAGGCAAGTATTTAATCTTGCTAAATAGTTATTTGTGTATTTCATTTCATAATCTGTGGGTTAAAGAAATGGATTTCTGGGTATTAATATCAGAACCTAGATTTTTGGGTTTAATCTTGAAATCAATGTTTGAATATGGATTTAATGGAATAGAAATGGTTGGGATCAACTTTGGGTTGATTTATGGGCTTAAAATCATGATTTGATGAAGGTTTGGGGGTTAGAATGAAAATTTTATGTTTTAAAATTCGTGGGTTCATTAAAGAAGAAGAACCCTTCAAAATCTGCAGGTATGAATCGATTCACCCCCTAAGCGAATCGATTCGGTTTAGGGAATTAGCAGGTCTGCATTGACTGAATCGATTCAGACCCAAGCCGAATCGATTCGGCCTGTGGCAGAAGCCCAGGTCTTTGGACCCGAATCGATTCACCTTGGAGGCTGAATCGATTCAAAAACAGGGCATTTTGAGGTCTTTTCTCCATAGTGATTTCAAACCCTTTTTGGTTGGGTTTATTAATTTGGGGGCCTTCTCTTATGATGTAAGAGATATGTTCTTGGTGACATATAAGGAGCTTCTCGCATATTAGGATTTTGGGGATTCCTTAGGGTAATTTGGGAGAAATGTATCCATGTATGTATTGGAGATGCATATGGAGATTGTGGGGAAACCTCATTAAGGTTGGGAATACCAATTATAAATAAAAAGGTATAAATATGATGTGAGGTTGAGAACTCTTAGAGAGTGAGGGGTCTCATATCCTTAGAAATGTTTAAACTAAGGAACAATCGATAACTCAATAGGATTAAGGGTTCATAAGATTAATTGAACCATAGGTGAAATTGGGAACGATTAGGATCGTACCATCGACTAGAATAAGAGGTAGCATAAATTCTAGTTAGGATAGTTTACTCATAATTGTGGGGAAATAACCATTGAGATTCCAATACTTGAAACGAGGTTGGAATAATTTGATGTTTTAGACTATTAAGTCATGTATGTGCCTATGGTTAAATAGTACTAAATGTAATTATGTACTTTCGAATATGGATGAAATGTGTAGTGATGGGTTCCTACACAAAATTTTGGGTGATAACCCTAAGGTTGAATATATACGTATTTATAAATACATATGATTTTGGGATACTATTCATCATAGGAAAAATGATTGAATATGTTTCAAGTGAGGGATTGTATTCACATATCGGGGTAAATTAAAGGAAATTGTGGTGACAGCTTGTATATTGAGGATTATGTATGCTTATAGCTGAGTTTATATATCTTATACATATGAACGAGAATTAGTTTGTATATATATAGATATAACGATGTGTGAATATGTGTGCATATATCTATATATAAATATGAATATATGGATATATTTATGTTGGGGACACACATGGTATTGATATTTAAACCGTATATGATCGTTTAATATTTGATCATATGATGGGATCATATGGATGTGAGCCGAGCACTGGGAAGATGATAGCATTGATGCAGTTTTATCGGCAATATTTATAGCCGGGTGGATTATGTGCATGTCCATTGTACATCAGATATGATATGTACACTTGGTCATGGGTATGGATGATTGGTATATATATATATATATATATATATATATATATGGTTAGAATAAAATGCCTATATATATATATTTATATATCCTATAGATGAATGGATATAGAATCTTTGTGGAGTACATCTTGGATGATTTTGATGTACTAATTTGATGGGGGTTGATGTATCGCATTTAAAGAATATTTCAGGTACATCATCCCAAGGATACTATTGGAGTTTCTAGTTGTTTCCATACTGTAGTCTGAAATTTAGTAGTAGTGGTAGCATTATATGATATGTATGGCATTATGGATCTCTAGTATCGACATTGTCAATGAGTAGTGTAACGGGGTGGTTCCTTGTTTGGATTTCTCTTTGCGAGACACCCCACGCATGAAACGTAGTGTAGTGTTGAGATTGGAGAAAAGTTCTGCCAATTATGGTATGTATGGAATTATGGATCTCTAGGATCGACATTGTCAAGGAGTAGTGTAACGGGGTGGTTCCTTGTTTGGATTTCATTTTGCGAGACACCCCATGCACGAAACGTATTACATTGCTGAGATTGGAGAGAAGTTCTATCGATATTTATTTGTGGCTTAATGGATCTCCAGGATCGACGTTGACAAGGAGTAGTGTAACGGGGTGGTTCCTTGTTTGGATTTCGCTTTGTGAGACACCCCACGTATGAAACGCTGCGCATCGTTGAAATTGGAGGGAAGTTTTGTCAATAATAATTTTGCATGCTTATTAATTAGAAATTAAATTATATGTTTCAACCCAAATGCATATGGGTAATTTATTAAGAACTACAATTGATTAAATTATAAACCGGAATCGACTAAGCCTATTAAGGCAAAATTGTTTGTAAACTTAATCAAGTAGGATTAGAAAAAGAAGGGGGGGGGGGGGAGGGATTTTTGGCTTATAAATAGGAAGGTAGGTCTCGTGGGTATAGGCTAGGCCTATGATAAGTTAGGTTGTCCTAATAAATGGGGGTAATTTAACGAAAAGTTGAGGTCGCGAATAGGTGCGCGCCTTTAGATGAGAGGTGAGTTGGGGTTCCACGAGAGTGCGATTCCACTTTTAATTATGTAATAAGTGCGCCGATATTTATTATGCACGGTTAGCACACTTGCTAAATATTTTTCACAACTCGGGCTCTGACCCGTTTACTTTTCCCTCCTGTCTGTATATATATATATATATATTACTACAGGTGTCCTACCGCATGGATGCCGGATGACCTTCTATCCAGAGTCTTGGGAGCCGCGACTGGTGCGGACTGTTGCGGGATGTAGAATGTAGTCGCTTCCTCCTTTGAAAAAAATTCTTGGTAGGATTCATGTTGTATATCGGGCTTGTACCCAAGGGATATTTATATACATGTTTATATGTATTCCATTCCAGTTATTGTATTGGCTGTGACCCGACAACTTATTCGGGTCTACTTTTTGTAGTATATTCTGTTGTATTTATTTATTTCGTTTTATTCTAGCGTTTCATTTCTCATAGTTCTTTCGTGCATCTTTCTTTCCTTATTTAGTAATGTTAGTTTGTTGTCTGTTGCATATTTTATTTAATTTTAACATCTCGCTTGTATGATACCGGGTAGTTAGTCCTATATTATATTGTACCGACAGTTGATGTTGAGACTGGACCATCTGAAATTCCTGATTTAATGTTGTATAGGGCTGGCCACCCGTTATTATTTTAAGCGGGGTGTTACCGATGGTATCAGAGCATTAGGTTCTAGAGTTCTTAGGATCTGTTCGAATTTTCTGCATTCTTTCGTTAACGTTCTTGCCATAAAGCCCTACAATTAGGACTGTTGTGTTCACTGCCTTGTTTTCTTCTGTGAAGTATAATCACTTGATTGGCGTTCTGATAACAATTGCTCTTGTTTCGTATCAGACGTCGCCTAGATTTTATCGTCTAGTAAAGGATAGGATTAAAAGTACAATACCCATAGCATATTTTGGGTACGATTTAATCGGGGGTATTTGTTTTCCCCGATTCCGGAGGAGATATTGAGGAGATTGCTAGCAGTGGTTCGAGGTGATTTATCGACAGTTGAGTAAGAAAGGAAAATTTATTCGAATGGCGAATCTTGGGCTTAGTAAGGAAAGTTTGAGGAGAGGTTAGTGTAGCTCTTGGGAGGTTTAGGTTGAGAGACCCGTTAACCTTCGTTAGGAAACCTGGTGTTGGTGACTCTTACCGATGTGAGGAGGGTGTAGTTGTCCCAATATCAGGAGTATTGCCTTCTGGGAAGAGGGAGAGAATTTACAGACTCAGTTTTGTTGTGTAAGACAGGGGGAGTTTTCGATAGTCACAATTGCGTTTTGTCCTTCAATATTGTTAGGAAGGATTTATGAGTAAGAAAATTATTTGAGGAGAATTAGGCCTTAGGGAGGAGTGAGCAAGTGTGGTCTTTATGCGACATTTTTTTTTTGGAATAGTAAAACGTCTTATAATGAGCTAGTAGAGAGTTGCTCTATTGATTTTGGGAATGCAAATTGTTAAGGTTATTGGTTCATTGAGGGAAGAACTTAGTTTATGGAAAGGTGTTGATGTGATGTAGAGGAATTTCATAACTGAGAGGTTCAGAGTTTAGTAGATTTATGTTGAGCGGATAATTTCGCTACTAGTTGTGCAAGTTTTGAGAAGTAGGTAATGGTTAGCAGTATTGTATTTGTGGAGGCCTTGTGTTATAAACATAACGTATTTGTTTGGCGTGTCGAAAGACGCGGGATTTATTTATATTATATATTGTTACCTGGGCCTTCGGGTAGTATCTAAAATATGAAAATCTTTTTATAAAACTTTAACCATGGTTCAACTAATCTCAATTCCTGACCTAGCTACACAGTAGTGTATTGGGAGGGTTCCTTGTTTGGATTTCGCTTGCGAGACCTCCCCCGCACGAAGGTAGCTAGCGTCAGGAATTGAGGAGAGTTCAACCGTTGGGAATTTTCAAACTTTTATATATTTAGTATGTTGTTATAGATTATAATGTCGATGGTTATATTATGATTTGAGGCTAATGGAGCATGATTATATTTCTACGAGTGGAAACTCGGATACAGGTTGTATGGGCGCCCTGGGTAGCTAGTTGATTTTAAAATTTAAATAGTTCGACGTGAGAACTAGTAAGGATCGGTATAGTGATCCTAAGAGTTGATGTTAGGACTAGATGATATTGAGGTCCTATCCGTATTTTAAATTTCGCGGGTGAAATTTTTATAAGGGGGGAAGATTGTAACACCCCATGATTTTTTAGACTGAGAAATTAAATTTTTGGGAAAATAAAATTTAATTAAATTGGAGAATTGTAAAATTGGGAATTTAAGTCCAAAAATAAAGGACATTTTAAAGTATTCCGGATGATGATTTTGAGGGTACCATTGATCCCGGAAGGGTCGAGATAGTCAAAATGACTGTCATTGGGTTTTATTTCGGCTACGAAATATTTTAAGTCAGATTGACTCGAATTGGTGTAAACGAGTCATTTAAATTGTGTATTAACATTTAAATTGGGACCTATGTTTTAAGGGATTTAAAGGCTTACGGATGAAGACTTCTCATTTGAGAAAGAAGAGAGAAAGAGAAAGAAAAGAGAAAGAACAAGAAAGGAAAAGAGAGAGGGAGAAAAGCTTGGAGATTTTCGGTCCAATCGCGACATCGAGGACGATCCAACCTCTACAAATCTGAGGCAAGTGTTTAATCTTGCTAAATAGTTATTTGTGTATTTCATTTCATAATTTGTGGGTTAAAGAAATGGATTTCTGGGTATTAATATCAGAACCTAGATTTTTGGGTTTAATCTTGAAATCAATGTTTGAATATGGATTTAATTGAATATAAATGGTTGGGATCAACTTTGGGTTGATTTATGGGCTTAAAATCATGATTTGATGAAGGTTTGGGGGTTATAATGAAAATTTTAGGGTTTAGAATTTGTGGGTTCATTAAAGAAGAAGAACCCTTCAAAATCTGCAGGTCCGAATAGATTCTCCCCTTAAGCGAATCGATTCGGTTTAGGGAATTAGCAGGTCTACATTGACCGAATCGATTCGGACCCAAGCCGAATCGATTCGGCCTGTGGCAGAAGCCCAGGTCTTTGGACCCAAATCGATTCGCCTTGGAGGCCGAATCGATTCGCTAGGCCCAATCGATTCGGAATAGGCCGAATCGATTCGAAAACAAGGCATTTTGAGGTCTTTTCTTCATAGTGATTTCAAACCCTTTTTGGTTGGGTTTATTGATTTGGGGGCCTTCTCTTATGATGTAAGAGATATGTTCTTGGAGACATATAAGGAGTTTCTCACATATTAGGATTTTGGGGACTCCTTAGGGTAATTTGGGAGAAATGTATCCATGTATGTATTGGAGTTGCATATGGAGATTGTGGGGAAACCTCATTGAGGTTGGGAATACCAATTATAGATAAAAATGTATAAATATGATGTGAGGTTGATAACTCTTAGAGAGTGAGGGGTCTCATATCTTTAAAGATGTTTAGACTAAGGAACAATCGATAACTCAATAGGATTAAGGGTTCATAAGATTAATTAAACCATAGGTGAAATTGGGAACGATTTGGATCGTACCATCGACTAGAATAAGCAGTAGAATAAATTCTAGTTAGGATAGTTTACACGTAATTGTGGGAAAATAACCATTGAGATTCCAATACTTGAAACGAGGTTGGAATAATTTGAGGTTTTAGACTATTAAGTCATGTATGTGCCTGTGGTTAAATAGTACTAAAGGTAATTATGTACTTTCGAATATGGATGAAATGTGTAGTGATGGGTTCCTACACAAAATTTTGGGTGATAACCCTAAGGTTGAATATATATGTATATATAAATACATATGATTTTGGGAGACTATTCATCATAGGAAAAATGATTGAATATGTTTCAAGTGAGGGATTGTATTCACATATCGGGGTAAATTAAAGGAAATTGTACTGACGGCTTGTATATTGAGGATTATGTATACTTATAACCGAGTTTATATATCTTATACATATGAACGAGAATTAGTTTGTATATATATAGATATAACGATGTGTGAATATATGTACATATATCTATATATAAATATGAATATATGGTTATATTTATGTTGGGGACATACATGGTATGGATATTTAAACCGTATATGATGGTTTAATATTTGATCAAATGATGGGATCATATGGATGTGTATATATTGTGCATGTGAGCGATATATATACTTATGTGGTTAAGCATGCCCCGCTCATGCTGTTATTGGGAAGTTTTCGCGTAGAGGGTGAGCATCCTGGCATATAGAGCAGGGTGTGGATATTCCCCAGGTCATTGTCGTCCCGTGTTTTATTATATGATATATATTTTTGGGATGAGATGTGGTGGGTATGTTTCGTCTCATTGCCAGTTGGAGTTATGACCACTTCCCGGGACGTCGTGTGTGTGAGTTATCACGAGGTGGGTGTCGTTGATCCCCACCAGGTGGTCCCCAGTTGCTACGTGAGCTGGACACTGGGAAGATGATAGCATTGATGCAGTTTTATCGGCGATATATATAGCTGAGTGGATTATGTGCATGTCCATTGTACATCTGATATGATATGTACACTTGGTCATGGGTATGGATGATTGGTATATATATATATATATATATGGTTAGAATAAAATGCCTATATATATATTTATATATCCTATAGATGAAAGGATATAGAATCTTTGTGGAGTACATCTTGGATGATTTTGATGTACTAATTTGATGGGGGTTGATGTAACGCATTTAAAGAATATTTCGGGTACATCATCCCAAGGATACTATTATAGTTTTTAGTTGTTTCCATATTGTAGTCTAAAATTTAGTAGTAGTGGTAGAATTATATGGTATGTATGGCATTATGGATCTCTAGGATCGACATTGTCAAGGAGTAGTGTAACGGGGTGGTTCCTTGTTTGGATTTCGCTTTGCGAGACACCCCACGCATGAAATGTAGTCCAGTGTTGAGATTGGAGAAAAGTTCTGCCAATTATGGTATGTAAGGCATTATGGATATCTAGGATCGACATTGTCAAGGAGTAGTGTAACGGGGTGGTTCCTTGTTTGGATTTCGCTTTGCGAGACACCCCACACACGAAACGTAGTACATTGTTATGATTAGAGAGAAGTTCTGTCGATATTTATGTGTGCCATAATGGATCTCCAGGATCGACGTTGACAAGGAGTAGTGTAACGGGGTGGCTCGTTGTTTGGATTTCTCTTTGCGAGACACCCCACGCACGAAACGCAGCGCATCGTTGAAATTGGAGGGAAGTTTTGTCACTAATAATTTTGCATGCTTATTAATTAGAAATTAAATCATATGTTTCAACCCAAATGCATATGGGTAACTTAATAAGAACTACAATTAAGTAAATTATAAACCCGAATCCACTAAGCCTATTAAGGAAAAATTGTTTGTAAACTTAATCAAGTAGGATTAGAAAAAGAAGGGGGGATTATTGGGTTATAAATAGGAAGGTAGGTCTCGTGGGTATAGGCTAGGCCTATGATAAGTTAGGTTGTCCTAATAAATGGGGGTAATTTAACAAATAGTTGAGGTCACGAATTGGTACGCGCCCTTAGATGAGAGGTGAGTTGGAGTTCCACGAGAGTGCGATTCCCCTTTTAATTATGAAATAAGTGTACCGATATTTATTATGCACGGTTAACAAACTTGCTAAATATTTTTCACAACTCGGGCTCTGACCCGTTTACTTTTCTCTCCTGCCTGTATATATATATATAATATATATATATATATATATATATATATATATATTACTACAAGTGTCCTATCGCATGGATGCCGGGTGACCTTCTATCCAGCGTCTTGGGAGCCGCGACAGGTGCAGATTGTTGCGGGATGTAGAATGTAGTCTCTTCCTCTTTTGAAAAAAATTCTAGGTCGGATTCATGTTGTATATCGGGCTTGTACCCAAGGGATATTTCTATACATGTTTATATTTATTCCATTCCAGTTATTGTATTGGCTGTGACCCGACAGCTTATTCGGGTCTACTTTTTGTAGTATATTCTGTTGTATTTATTTATTTCATTTTATTCTAACATTTCATTTCTCATAGTTATTTCGTGCATCTTTATTTCCTTATTTAGTAGTGTTAGTTTGTTGTCTGTTACATATTTTATTTAATTTTAACATCTCGCTTGTATGATACCGGGTAGTTAGTCCTATATTATATTGTACCGATAGTTGATGTTGAGACTGGACCATCTGAAATTCCTGATTTAATGTAGTATAGGTCAGGTCACCCATTATTATTTTAAGCGGGGTGTTACATGAAGCAGCGCGGTACACATTCTTGTCCTCCTACACCTCCTCCTCCACCACCTTTTCCTTCCCTTTCTCCTTACGCTTTTTGCCCAATGATCGCTTCATAAATGAGAACATATCTTGGACTGTCACCTCCAAATGGGATAGCTTTCCATCTTGTGAGTCCGCCGTTTGATCTAACCCGGTGTTGCTCATCTCCAATCCGATGATCCTAGATTTGTCCACCCACGATCTCACCCCCTTATCCTCCTCTTGCGATCAGCGCCAATCACTTGGCTGAGTGCGTCTGTGGACAAAGATGCCTTGTCGTCATTAGACTGCGACTCAAGTACTTTCTTAAGCTTTGCCTGAAACGAAAACAAGCACATGATTAGTTAAATAACTAAATAAAAAAATTATAACGTAATTAATAAAAACTAAACTGTCAGATTACTTACAATCGGGGACACCTCCTTATCCTTCCCCTTTTTCCTTCGAATAGCCACATAAGCATCGAGCCTATGTGGCTTACCCACAGGGCCACTCCCCGTCCCCTGAAATAAAATAATGCAAAATTAGTATCAGCGCCGTAAAGTAAAATAATATAGAATAACATATTTCTGTAATTATAGAAAAATAAAATTTTACCATCATCCTATGCTCCACATCGGCGTAAGAAGTCCGACCGGAGTAGTGCACGTCCATATTTTTTGCCTGATTTTTCCTCCCTGATTGGTGAGATTCCAATTCTCGCTCCCTGATCTCATTGTCAATTAACTTTTGCCATTGTGCCAATGAGATCGGCTCCTTCAGCGGGATGAAGTCACGCATTCGGATAATGGAATCTCGGGTCTTCCCAAAGTACCGGCTCTATAAATGTTTCTTTCGCGTCTTGTGTTGCTCCCTCAAATTCTCCAAGACGAAATCGTGTAGTTCTGGGGCCAAACTGAATTATTCCTGTCCAAAAAATACAATGTTAGTTGAGAATAAATTGAAATTGAAATTGAAATTTAAATTGAAATATAAATTGAAATATAAATATAAATACATTACATGTAGTGCCACTCAAATAGCTAACTTGAGCTCATTTGGCACCTCCCTCCAACTACTGTACCCCGAGCCGATGATCGTCTTTACCAGGTCGAGGGATCTTGTTAATATCCCCATCTTGTTCTAGACGGTCATCCCCAATTTCCCATATTTTGGTTGCCTAGGGGCCGCGGAGCCCTCGTCGCCTCCGCTACCACCGAGCCCAGACGACATCATCATAATTAACATCATCATCACCGCCTTAATACCTGAAGGAGACATTTTCTGTAAAAAAATGTTTTATTAGTACAAATCTAAATGAATTAGAAGAAGACATGAAAATATGTGCAATTTCTACAAATCCAAATAAATTATCACTCTTTAACACGTCAATTCCGAATTTCAAAACAATAGCATCTAACTCATAATATGTACAATTACTAAAAATCTGAAACATCCCCACCTCCACCCCTACTTACCACACACACGAACACACACAAGAGTGAAAATGATAAAGTGCAAATCAATTAAAAACATTAAAATTGGATTGATAAAGTACAAATTGGAATATTTATTACAAATTGAAAATTTGTTTCAAATTCGAGTTATCATAAAAAATGGATTGATATTCGGCAGGAGTAGCCAAGTCCTCCACACTACTATTTATACGCTTTGGCGCTTGTAGGACAATTGACCACTAATCGTTGTTCATATACTCTGAGTAAAACACTTGGTTGACCTTTTGAAATGCCCAAACAAACGGCTCATCCTTCACGTCGTCGTTGTTCTTCAACTTGGACATGTCAGCCATGATAAAATTGATGCCAGGATCAACTTTACAAGAATTTTTATCCTCAACGCTTACCCTGTTACAGTAAAATACAACATCTTTGAAGCTTATATAATCCAATTCAAATATATTTCGAATTACATCATAGTAAGTCATTTTATCTTTAACGAGGTTTTTATCTTTTGCGCTCGCTCAAAAGAAAGTAAGAGCCTTGCATGAAATGCCCGAGTTCTGTACATTTGTACTTTCCTTGTACACCCTTGCACCGAATACGTAATCATTCAATCGATACTTTTTGTACTCTTGTGCCATGAGCAAGGGTCCAGTGGCTGGACGAGCAAGCCTTGATGTCGCATCACCTATCTTTAAGAGATGAGAATATAGATAAATTAATTAGGTTAGTTGTAAAGTTTGAGTGTAATGCAATGTTATATAACAACCATTTTCATTATAATTACCTCCTGTGACAACCATAACCTAAATTCGTTGTCTGATTGTACCATTATTTTTTGTCTTTTATTATTCTCACAGGCTTCATATTTTCTGCAAATTACAAAAATTAATCATGTACAAAATAATCTAAAATAATGTAAAACTTAGAATAATTTAAACTTACTTTTTCCATCCTTCGACATCTTCGTGTGTGTCAAATAGATAACGAACTACTTGTTCATGTTGCAAACTCGTTAATTTCACTCGTTTTACCATCACATGACCACCATCATCGACGAACTCATCAATGTCATCAATGTTGGTTGAGTCAGGCATATATTCCCGAGTATAGATTGATGACTCCACAGTGATGTATTCCTTTGCAATTGATCCTGCAATGTATCTCATATTCTTGACATAATCTTTAAAAACATTCATCAATCTTTCAAACGAATACATCCATCGATATCTAACTGGACCTTAAAGAAGCGCCTTGTCGGATAGGTGTACCAACAAGTGAAGACTTATGTCAAAGAACGCTGGGGGAAAGTACTTCTCCAACACACAAATCACTTCGGTCATCACCAATTTTGCGGCCACTATGTGTTCTCGATTGACTACCTTCTCACACAAAAGTGAGAAGATAATACTAATTTGCATAATAGCCATCCGCAAATCTTTGTGATTAGAAAAATAGTGATTACAAAATAGAGGATCCAATCGCATGATCACATGACAATCGTGGGACTTACACTTATGTAAATCATGAGTAGCATAATAAAAAATCCTTTGCAAGTTGGACTAAAAATTAGATGGACCCTTCAAATTATATATTGTGTCTAAAAGTACCTTCCGTTCCCCATTCGTCAAGGTAAACGCACCAGGGGGGATTATTTTATGTCTTATTTATATTCAATTTTTAAATTTTAAATTCAAATTCAAATTATAATATAAATTCATGTTTCCTCCATCTCCTCTACACTGTGAGTGGTCATATCCCATTCAAGACCGCATATTTCTGAAATATACTTAACAGCTCATGCACATTGTTACGATTTGAGAAAAATTTGGCAGCATATCCCCATAGTTCTCCAAGTACATGACGTAGATTGGAAAGTGTGAGTGTTATTTCAATTGATCAATTGAAACAACACTCACACTTGTCAATCTAGTATGTACCCAGAGAACATTACGATACGACTGCAGAACTTCCTCCAAAAGTAACAACTTTAAGACACTAAGAATATTATTATACAGAAATTATGCAGTCCCAAACTGTCCAAATGGGACAATTCGAGAGATCTCATTACAGGGGTAATGACTCTTGAATGGGTCTAAGGGCTATTGAATACGTACGCATAAGAACTAGAAGGCTAGTATCTATGCTCACTATATATAATTTCAAGTATGTTTCATTTAATTATCATACTATATATATATATTGTTCGTGATACAAAGTAATTTAAAAAAAGTTAAAAAATTCCACCCCCATATGGACAATAATCTAGTGGTCATGCCACTTCTAAAATTAACCAACCGAACATCGATCCACTATAATCCAAGCGCAATAGCAACAACAAATGTGTGTCACGTACTCCTTCTAATTCATCTACTCAATTAATTCATTTCATCAATTAAACTAACAATTAAAGTATACAATTATTAGTTTACTAATTTACAATGAGAGGCAATCCTACTTGCATATGAAAGGGGCAGTAATTATTAATTTACTAAAAAATTAATAATTAATCAATATTTAATCAATCAATTCTTTTACATGGGGTACTACTTGCATATGAGGGGCAATATCTAATAAACCAATCAAAATTTAATTAAAAAAATTAACTAGCAACACCCCCCGCCCCATTTCCCCCTGCCCCACCCCTTCCCCACCCCCACCCCCTCCCCCCCACCACACACACAACCACACACACACGCACATATACACAAACATGCACATACACACACACACACACACACACACTCACTCACACATAGCCCTACCCCTTTCCCCCTGCCCACCACCCACCCCCAGCCTTGACCCCTCCCCCTACTGCCACTGCCCACCACACACATGCACACACACACACACACATACATATATACGCACACATGCACACACACACACACACACACACACACACACACACACATATATATATATATATATATATATATATATATATATATATAGATGCACATATACACACACATATATACAAATGGAAGAGAAATAGAGAGAGAAAACGTACCAAAATCGTAGAGAGAGAGAGTGTGTGTGCAGTCGCTTAGAGAGAGAAAGAAATGGAGGGAATAGAAAGTGATGGAAAAAAGAAGAGGGAGGGTTTTTTTCGGGATAAAGTTATCACGGACATGTCACGGTCGTTGACCGTGACAGGTTTATAAGTTTTGTCCCGGTCATTGACCGTGACAAGGCTGTGATAATTAGTTTGAGAACACCCTCAGAAACGGAAAAAACCATAAGTGGACGACATCGCCACTTGTTGCCACCACCCAAACATAAAAAAAACATGCAACGGTCCACCTACCACACCTGTCGCCCATCATTCTTGTAAATCCTCCTACTCAATAATAAATTCCTCAAAAGAGATAAACGAATAAAGTCCCCAAATATTAGCCTATCGACATCACCCAATGTCACCATCACCGCCTCTAGTGTCACCCTCAAGGTCCTATCTGCCTCTATCATCATCCCATAAATATATAGCCCCAGCATTTGTTTCACATCTATGGGATTCACCGTCATCACCCCAAAGCCAAAGTGAAAGGTGTGGGTGGTGTCCCACCACTTCTACCCTTAAGCATAAAGAACGACCATCAAACGAGGTGTCTCATCCAGCGTAGATGTCTGTCTCCAAAAATCATATAAGGACACCACCCAACGCACCACCAACGGAAGGTGCTCACAAATGTCCTTAAGCCCCATCATCCCTCGAGTACATAGAGTTGAAATAGAGACATCAGACTGTCAAAAAGAAAAAAGGGAAAACCCTTGTCAAAATTTTAAAAAGAAATATCACTATGAAAAAAGAAAAGAATACCAAAGGTCATCAATAACTACATGTCCAACAAGTTTCACCACCATAGAAGAATTAATAGGCTCGAATGAGTCGAAGGAATTCTCATTGCAGAGTGGAAGGGGTACCTTAGCCCTCCATTCCAAGGTTGACCAATAATCAACATTTAGCCACGCCATGTGTGTTGTGTTACTTGAGAAATCAGCCATCTCTTTTTTAGAAATGTCAAAACCCTTCGCAGAAAGTAATGGCAAAAAAAGGCAAGTCAGAAAGCTGTGAAAAATGAGGAGAGCACGCCCCCTTTTTATAGGAGGCTAAAGGGTATGGCGATCGACATCTCCCTACCACCCACCGATTGACACTGTCCCTTCACCTTCTTGCGTTTCCACAAAATACCATGCCACTTCCATTTTTCACCCCTCACACAATTCCGATTGGCACCCTCCTTCTAATTTTGTACAAAAATTCTCAAAAAATGTAAGAAAATCCCAAAAAATCCTCGACAGTTCCTAAAAATACCAAATGGATTTTAGATCCTTTTTCACTAAGAAAAATATTTTTACCACACTCATCTCCCCAACATAATTCTTATATCCCCAGTGGAATTCCTAAAACCAATTTAATATCCTCTTCAGTAGCATCTCCAAAGGACACCATAAAAATTGAAAATTTCCTAGCTGAGAAACATCCAACCTTCAGATTGTTCCCTCTTCCTTCCGGAACATAAAATAAAATGCTCCACCAAATCCCCATTGGAACCACAAAATACATATCCCTAGCGGAGTCCCCAAAATTTCCCAAGAAATATTAAGCCCGCAGAATTTGCTTCGATCCACAGAATTGGTCTCTTTTACTTAAGCCCTCTGAATTGGTTTCGACCCTCACGATTGGTCTCTTTTACTTAAGCCCTCGGAATTGGCTTCAACCCTCATTATTGGTCACCTCAACTTAAGACCACATAATTGACTTTAACCCTCAAAATTGTTTGCTTTTACTTAAGCCCTCAAAATTGGTCGCTTCTACTTAAGCCCTCAGAATTGGTTTCGACCCTTAAAATTGGTCATCTCTATTTAAGCTCGCAGAATTGGCTTCGACTCGCAGAATCGGTTTCTCCTAATTAATCTCTCATAATCGTATTTGACCCTAAGATTTTCTTGATTCTACTTAAGCCCACGAAATTTTCTTCGACTTATAGAATTGGTTATCTCTATCTTAAGCCCTTAGAATTAGCTTCGACTGACATAATTAGTCATCTCAAACTCAAGACCGATAAATTGTCTTTGACCCACAAAATTGGTCACCTCAATCTTAAGCCCTCAGAATTGGCTTCGACCCTCAGAGTTGGTCGCTTATACTTAAGAACTCAGAATTGGTTTTGACCCTCCGAATTTCTTTCTTCTACTTACGCCCTCAAAATTGGCTTCGACCCTCCGAATTGGTCATCTCTACTTAAGCCCGCAGAATGATCTTCGACCCTCATAATTTATCACTTCTACTTAAGCACACAGAATTGGCTTTGACTCGCGGAATCGGTCATCTCTATCTTAAGCTCGCAGAACCATCAGAATTGGTCTCCTCTATCTTAAGACTTCAGAATTAACTTCGACCCGTAGAATTGTTCACTACAACGTAGGTCCTCAGAAGTGACCTCGACCCACATTATTGATCGATCCCTATTGTTTGAACTTAGTAGTAATCTCCTTTAGGTCATAATAATTCACCATCCATAGCCTCACCTTAGGTCCTTAGAATCGACCTTGACCCTCTAAATTGGTCATCCTCATCCCCTCGGTCCGCAGAATCAACCTCTTTTCAAAACATCATGTGGTTTAATTCAAAGGCTTTCAGTTGTTGCAAGATCACCTGTTGAGGGTATCCATAGACACCACATTCTAGGACCCCTTAATTCTCTCCTTAGGTCCTTCACACCTCCTCATTTTATTACAAAAACCCTAGGTTATTCTCCGAGTACCGATCTAAAGGCCATTAGGCACTCCCGAGCCTCGTTCGACTCCAGTCAACTTCATCATTAGATAAAAATCTATTTGAATATTTTAAGGGATTGGAATCCCCTTTCCAACGGTATGCCCCATTCACAAATCAGCGCAACGATACAGACAAACATACCATTTTACTAAAAATCAATCTAAAGGCCATTGGGCGCTCCTGGGCCTTGATTTGACCCCAATCAACTTCATTGTCAGAGAAAAAGATATTTGAATCTTTGAAGGGTACTGAAAATCCTTTGCAATGGTCCACCCATGTGCAAAACAACATAACTGTTCGAACGAATGATCCATTTTCCCCTAAAAATTGATTCGAAGGACACTGAGCGCTCCCGGGCTCCGTTTGACCTAGGTCAACTCTTTAGGTCAAATGAGACTGAATGAATCTTTGAAGGGAGCTAAATACCTTTTCCAATGGTTCACCCCATGTGTGATTCTGACTTACAGTATAAATAAGTGATATGTTTTACACTAAGAAGCCACCGAGCGCTTCTGAGCCCCGGTTGACTAAGGTCAACTTTCCAAGCTAACCTAAGATCTTTGGAATGTCAAAGTACATCTCCTAAAATTTCCAAAGGTCCACCCCATGCACGAATCTAACTTACCATGCAGATGAAAAATCCATTTTCGTCCTACGATCTCCTGTCCAAAGGACCTACATGCACTTTCGAGTCACATTTGACCCACAGTCAACTCTCGGACCCGAAAGGGGTCCAAAGGGCTCTTGAAGTTCTCTGAACTACCTTTCTAATGGTATGCTCGATATGCAATATGGGTCAGCAGATTGTTTTCGATGACCCTTTTTCAGAAAACTCTGCACGAGACTGCCATTTGGCATGTCCATTTCCCTGCCTATTGGTAGTGTGTCATGGGTCACTTGTTGATGGGAAGGTCTAGGACCATGCCTATCGCCACCAACCCTCACCCTATAAATAAAGAGAATAACCTTAATTGCATAATACACCATAGATCCATCAGCATCACTGATCTCAACAACATTCTCTTAAAATTAGCGAAGTTCCTCTATGTGAATTTCCATTCAAGCTTACATTCCCATGGTTTTCATACCCAATTTGGGAAAATCACATTCTCTCACATCCAACCTTTATCTCACAATCAAGAGAGTTCATCCAAGATCAAAGATCAAGCTTCAAAGAAGGTCCAAATCCTTCCATCTCTCTTAAATTTCTCATTTTTACATTAAATTGCATTGAATTCATAATCTAGTTCTTACTTTTGTTCATACATATTAACATCTTAAACTTTTATTAGTATATTTTACATACTTTATTTTCTATAAAAAATCCAAAAGAAGCAAAAAGAGGGTTGCACCCATAAACATCGAACGGGATTATCCATCACATTTTTTCGAAGCTAAAACACATTTTTCTAACACACACACACCTATATTAAAATCCCATTCAAATCTATAGGATAAATCACACCCTTATGCCACTTGAAAAGTACATAAACTTTGATGCCTTTATAGTCTACGTAGGAATTTCGGATTAAAACTCGGTACTTGAGTCCAATTTTCCTAATCTTCCAATTTTTCTAAATCCCCCTTTTCCACATATATTATATTCTTATATTAGCATATATATTATGATTTTGAAGCAGCCTATATCTTTGACTCATTTGAGTCCACATTATATAGGAGCTCATCTAGTTTTGAAATAGTGACAAAATTGTGTTTATCCCTAGATGAACCAAAAAGCCTCAGAACCATCAAAACTTAATTGACATTCCTCTATAAGTTCATGATGGTATATCACATACAATACACACTAGGACTGCATACATATAGTATTTTATTCATGTGATGACCTTGTGTGAGTTAAATCCCCTTAAAATGATTTTTAAATAATTTTTGGGATTTATTTAATATTTTCTATGAATTTTAAATAATTTTTGGACATTAAAATTGGAACTTAATAACATTTTAGGGTTGATTTGTAATTAAATTTTATGCCTTAAAACTGTCTTGGTTAGAAACCAAAAGCGACATAAACTATTGTGGGTAACTATAGAATTAATTAGAAACCTAAAACACTCGTTTGAGAATGAATCTACAGCGTCCACATGTTGCACACACATAGATTAGATTTGTGTTTCTTATCACTCACATACCGGTGACTTATTTTATACCCTTGGATCAATTTTATCTACGGTCTACATGTGTTTGGGATTAATCCAAGTGAACTGTTTTTAACCAATCAGAATTGGCTATTTGCATTGCTTCTTGTGAACCCTTGGATCTACATCGATTTAACCTCATTTAATCTCAACCCTTGATTTTGAATCATTGTTCGAGATCCTTCTACGAATTGTATAAATAGATTCCATTTGTGAGGCATTTAGAGACTTCTGGTTATTCCTCGTTTGAGAAAAAAGAGTAAAGAGAAGAGAGAGAAAGATTAAAAAAAGAAATAAAAACCTTAATCAAACTTCATCAAATCCAAACTGGAAATACTTTAGTGAAAGTTAAACCTTTGAGTGTTTAGTTCGTGTTTTGAGAAGTTATCCTCTCTTGTTCTTGATCATCCTTCCAACTTAGTCATGTTGGTAGAGTTTTCAGTTTCTACACATGGAAACTTGAGATCTCGTCTCTGTGATACAAATCACATATATAGTTTATTGTTTTAATTTCTTATTTTGAGAAATCTTTCTTATTGGTTATTTTAAAACTGAGTTTATGTTTTCAAACCCTAAACCAACAATATTCGTTCTAATTTCACTTTACTCAAATAATCAGACTTAGATCTAGTTTTGAGATCTTGATTGGGGATTGTACTTTCTAGATTTACTATTTTCAAAACATGAAAGTGTTAGGATCTTGGATATTTCACAATAAGATTCCCTCTTGATCTACGGTTATTTTGAAAGGTTTAAAGTCTGATTTGGTCTTAACTAAACTAATTTTGGAAAATCTTGCATATCTAGTGATTTTGTAATTTTATAAATCATTTTTTCTGTATTAAGTGTGAGTGTGTTGCATGCATATGTTAGAGAGCACATTACCACCACACTTTCACTCTGCCACACTTAAAATGTTGGTTAAATGATCTTGAACTTGTTTGAGTCGACGTAAAGTTGTAATCGAGTAAAATTACAAAGCTGAAGAGAACATCAACAACAACAACCTTTAAAGAAGTTAGATCTAATCCATAGGAGTAGGTAACGATTCTGAACTTAGTTTAGGTGTGTTTGTGTGGTTTTATTGTTAAATCCCTTGTAATTTGTTACTCTGTTTTAGTGATTTTTTGTTTTGTGACGGAGAGGTCACCGTGGATGTTTCCCCAATTGGGTGGGGTTTTACCACGTTAAAAATTTACTTGTGCACTTCCTCATACTCTCATCATATTCTTCTAAGCAGAGCTGATTTAATATTATAAGTTTTGTTTTTCAAAACTGGTTCATTCTAAAAATTTACTTGTGCACTTCCTCATACTTAGTAACTCATTTCATAATCATTTTAAACACATATTGTGTTAAATTTTGTTTTGAATTAAGACTTTCTCCAACAAATAGTTCGGAGCCATTTTGATAGTTTAATCTTGTATTAAACATCTTAGGTGGCATTTTTTTCAATTGGTATCAGAGCATGGCTGTTTTAAAATCTTTTTGATCATGTGTTTATGAAAAAAAATCCAAAACAAAAGTATGGACAAGAAATTTGAGAGACTAGGTAACTTGTCCAGACCCCCTCTCTTTGATGGAGACAATTTTCCTTACTGGAAGGTAAGGATGATCGCTTTCATTCAAGGGACTCTGGGAGATCAAGTCTGGGAAGTTATAGAAAATGGTTACATTTTTCCTACTAAACCAGCTGCTGAAGGAAGTATTATGAGGATCAAGAAGTTACTAAGTGAATTCGCTAAAGAAGAGAAACAAATTTCACTATGTAATAATAAAGGCAAGAATGCCATATTTATGTCTATTAACGAACATGAGCTCAAGAGGATTTCATCTTGCACAACTTCCCAGAAGCGTGGGATACTCTTATAATTGCACATGAGGGTGATAATAGAGTCACGGCTGGTAAAACTCAAATGCACATTCAGGAGTATAACTCCTTAGTCATGTCTGAGACTGAAATCTTTGATGATTTCTATATTAGGTTAACCAATATTGTAACTAAGTTACATGAAAATGGTATAACTTATGATAGGAAAGAGATTGCTTCAAAAATTCTAAGATCACTTCCACAGAAGTTTGATAATAAGAGATATGTTATTGAGGAAATGGATGATAAAAATCTCACCCCATAACTCCTCAGTAGTAAACTAAGAACTGTGGAAATGGAACTAGAATTTAAGAAACAATTGATCTAGACCAATAAAAAATAGGGTAATTCTAATCTTGTTTTTTCATCAAAGTTGATCAAACCTGACCTTGACCTTGACTCTGATCAGGGTTGTGACTGGGATAACTTGGATAATCAGATTGCTCTTACATCTAAGTAATTCAAAAAGATTGTAAAATTTAGAAACAAAGTTGGTTCAAGACAAGGGAAACCTAATTACTCCAACACTTCTAATAATAGGCCTCATGAGAGAAGACATGACAAACAAAAGACTGATGATCACAAAAGGCCTCAGAAAGACCTTAAAAATGTTGAATGTTATATATATGGAAAATTAGGACACATGGCTAGTGATTATAGGGTTAACTTAGAGAAAAATGCCAAACATAATAAGTCTCACCTATGCAAGACTTGGAATAACTCAAGTGACTCTGAAAATGATGAACCTGAATCATCTAACTCTGTTAACTCTTGCATGTCATTCTTTGCTAAGATAATCTATACTGGTGATAAGGAACCTGATCATGATATGATAAATGATGTTGGTTCTATTGATGTGTCTACCTTAATGCTTGAGAATGATTAAAGTACTAAAAATCGTGTGTGTGTGAGTAAAAGTGAACGCCTTATAGATGATGCCAATGGGTGTGCGATTCTTAAAATTGAATCGATAGGGGACACTGCACACTGCTCACTTAGTGACTCTAAAAATGAGGACCATTCTTACGTTCACACACTTTACACTAAAATGCTCAAGAAAATTTCTAGACTAGAGAAGCTTGTCAAAGATCTTTCCAATAAACTAGAGTCCTTAAACTAGATAGTTAAACAAAATGCTGAAGAGTATACGTCTCGATATTTGACTCATGATGAGGAAATAAAGGATTTTGAAGAAAGAGTGAAAGACTTGACTGAATCCAATAATGTTTTGGAAAAGAAGTATAAAGTATCGTTATTAGAATTGGAACAAACAAAAGAAAAGGCTTCAACAGTCCTAAAAAAATCAAAATTTGAAAGAAATTCTAATTGTTTTGAGGACTGTGTTGTTGATAACAAGACCAATTCTGATGACAGATCTGGAATAGGCTTTTGCACCAAAAATATCAAGCAAATAAAACCTTTTGAAGCCATCAAGTTCCTTACTGGTGGGGAAAAGACCTATGGAAATTTGTCCAGACTTTCAAAGCCTACAGCAGTTAAACATTGGTGGGACAAGTACCTCTATGCATAATGTTCAACTTAAATCCAAGTATGCTTATCCTACCATTAGAAAGAGTGAGACCTCATTTCAAACTGTTCCCTTTAGAAATAATGCCAAAAGTCATAATTTAGGAAAACCTATGTTTAACAACTTTCCTGCAACGATCAATCTTTATTGCTCGTACTGTGATGTGTACTAACATTCTTTAGATGGTTGCTATTCTAAACGTATATATCAACCGACCTATCCCTCATTTATCTATCAAAATTTTAATTATTCTAGGAGAAGCCGTAACAATTATGTCCTTCCTAAAACATCAGATCGAAACTCTAACTATCAAAAGAGAAAGACAAGATCTAATACTAAAAGACAATCATCAAGAAATAATCCCAGAGTTTTTTCTTAACCAAATGCTCAAAAAATTTATAAATTTCAAAAACCTGAGCAAAATTTATTTATGCAAAAATCTAAAGCTCACAAGTTTTATCAAATACAAGCTAATAAGTGAAAATTGAAAACCAGAGCAATTTGGGTGAGAAAGGATGATCTAGTACCCCAGATGACATGTAACATAGTGATCAGTGCTTTGAAAGCTGAACACACCACGTCTGGATGGTACTTAGACTCTTGATATTCTAAGCATATGATCGGGGATGATTCCAAACTTTTAAACACAACTAACTTCTCTGGAGGCAAAGTCTTGTTTGGAGATGGTGTATCATCCCAATTCATTGGCAAAGGAACACTCCATGAATAAGGATTATCTGTTCTTGAAGTTGTTTTATTAGTAAAAGGTCTTAAGGCTAATCTACAAAGTATTTCACAATTTTGTGACTCCAATCATACTATCACCTTTTCGAAGAATAATTGCAAAATTTTAAATGAAAATCATTACAGGACTCCATGATCTAGATAACTATTACACATTCAATCCCAGTATAGACGTCTACAACATTGATATATTATATGACAATGAATTATGGCATAACTTAATGGTTCACATAAATTATGACAACCTTAGTAATTTGTCATCTTAGGAAATTGTTAGGCGTATTCCTAACTTAAAAACTATTTCTAACATAGTCTGTGGTTCTTGTCAATAAGGAAAAAAAAAGTTAAGGCACCTCATAAAAGGGTTAACGACATTCTATCCTCTAAACCCTTAGAACTCGTCCATATGGACCTAATGGGTCCTTCTCGTACTATTAGTTTTTGTGGAAATAGTTACATTGTAGTTATGGTTGATGACTACATGAGATTCACTTGGGTTGCTTTTTTAAAAGAAGAAGTCTGAAACCTTTAGAGTGTTTTTGAAAATATTACTTCATATAGAAAATGAAAATGACTCCCAAGTAGATTGAATTCGGAGTGATAGAGGAGGTGAATTCGTAGATTCAGGTGTCATTGAATATTGTGACTATATTGGTTACAAACAAGAGTTTAGTGCTCCCAAGACACCCCAATAAAATGGGATAACCGAGAGGAAAAGTAGAACAATTCAGGAAATGGCAAGAGTTTTGATACATGCTAAAGATTTACCTAAATACTTTTTAGTGGGATCAGTTTGTACTACATGTCACATTATCAATAGAGTCTACCTTAGGAAGAATTCTAAACTGGCCCCCTATGAACTTTAGTATGGCAAGAAACCAAATCTTAAATATCATAGAACTTTTGGTAGTACATGCTATGTCTGTAAAGATAGAGAACATTTATCACGGGCTCTGTTTGACCTAAGTTAACTCTTCAGCTCTACCGAGACTGAATGAATCTTTGAAGGTCACTGAAATCCCTTTCCAACGGTCCATCCCATGCGGGATTCCGACTTACCATATGGACGAACGATCTGTTTGAATCCAAGAGGTCACTGAATGCTTCCAGGGCACATTTGACCAAAATCAACTCCCAAAACCGGGTTTAACTCTTTGGGATGTTGAAGTACATCTCCTAAACTTTCCAACATTCCACCCTGTGCACGATTCAGACTTACCATGCGGACGAACGATCCGTTTGCGTCCGAAAAATTCCCCGTCCAATGGACCGACAAACGCTTTCGAGCCATATTTGACCCAAAGTTAACTCCCGAACCCGGGAGCAGTCCAAATAACTTTCGAAGGTCTCGAAATTACCTTTCCAATGGTCTACCTCGTGCGCGATTTTGACCAATGTTTGCCCTTAGCAGCCGATTTTCTAAAAAGGCCTGAAACACATAGCCGAATGGGAGGTTCCAGACCCTGCCTATCGGCAGGTGCAGATAGGCAGGACTAGGTCTATGCCGATCGGCAGTGACCCGGGCCTATAAAAAGAGGCCTTCACCTTATTTGCAAGAGGGGCCCAAATCTAATAACAATCTCTCTCAACGAATCCAAAAAACCTCTCTCGAAGACAGCATGATTTCAACACCCAAATCCCTTTATAACTTCCACTTTTCATCATCCTTCCCATCAAACTTGGTGAATTATCCACTCTCAACCATCATCCAAGTGCAAGGGCTGCTTTCTAACATTCAAGATCAATCTCAAGATCTTCAAGAAGGTCCAACTTTCTTAACTTTCTCTTCAAATTCTCTTAAATTCGCAAAACTTGTTTTATTACTTAGCACTTTTATTATCTCATCTCACACATCCTAATATAATTTTTATTTAGTATTATTGCACATCTCTTATTTTCATACAAATAAAACCCAAAAAACAAGAAAAAGAGGGTTTTCTCATAAATTCCAAATCGGGATTCTCATACTTTTGTCACACTTTTCTCACAACTAAAACACATTTTCTACACACACACACACACACTAACAAATAAGAGATCCCACATTTGGATTTATGGGATAAACCCCACCCCTCACTTTGTATGCGAACTACATGGACTTTGATGCCTTTATAGGCTACGTAGCCGTCTCGGGGTAAAACTCGAGACTCGAGTCCTATTCTCACTTTCTCCCTCATTTTCTATCTGCTCTAAATCCAATTTTCTTATATTCAATATACTTGTTCTTAGTGACGTATTACTCCATATGCGTTATCGTTCAATTATAACGACCAACGAAGGGGTAATCGCGTAAATCTTATTTTCTAATATTATTTTTATACCTTCCTACGGATGACTCGCTTTATCTCTCCTATGATACAAGTCGAGGATTCCTATCTCCACTATATATATACACATGCACACATATCACGGGGAAAATGAAAAAGGAAAATAGCAAACATCCATGAGAGACCGAAAGGGCGTAGTGGGTGCCTAACACCTTCCCATTTCGTAACTTAACCTCCGAACCCTTCTCGAATTATTTTGGTTTCGTATACACCAGTATGTCTTTGGATTCCATCCTTCGGGATGGCTTCCCCTTTTTCTTTTGTCTGTTTTGAGTAAAATAGACTGGCGACTCTATATCTCTCTACATTTTTACACATCATCTCAAACGACGCCGACCGAAGCGCTCCCGAGATCGATGCGCGGGTCCCGAGGATCCTTCCTTCACAGGCCCGCCCGCGGTGACTATTGGGGATGGACACAGTGGTGACTCCGCTGGGGATATGTATATTTTGAGGGCTTGACTCTATTTACATGGATGTTTTATTTGTTTATATTTCCCCTATATCTGCATGTTCCCCTTTTCCATGTTTATCCTATGTTTATGCTTCTGTTCACACACTTATAGAAAATTCTCCACGTACACTTCACACCAGGTGCACCTAGGATCACATATATCCACATGTTGCACGCATCACCCATCCATACTTGGTGTAACTTTGGTACTTGTACTTTGCTCCCTGTTTGGCATAATCAAAGAAAATCATTATCATCATAAGATACTAACAAGATAATTATGCATGATTCACACGACATCACTAAAGATCATTTTTATTGACCAAATTTTACCCAGTAACTAGAAGGTCACTTCGTGATGGGCGTTGGTCCGGCAAGGCGCAATTAGCCTAAGTGATATGACTCTCACCTTCCATTGTCTAAGTACCTTCGACGTATATCGAGCGGTTCCCCTGCATTGTACTGCTTGACTGAAGTCATTAGGGGAGGTATATCATAGGTAATTCGTTCACGTACGCCGAGTTTATTGAATTAGCTCTCACACATACCGTCCCCACGAGGTATATAGTGAGGAAATTCACGTACACTCAGGTATATCAAATGGCTTGTCCACACGTACATATTGCCCGCAAGAGCAAGACATATATCGTGGAAGTCACGCCAAAGGGGGGAACCCATTCCGATTCACCCAACCAACTGCATACCCACATATAGGTGTTAAACCTAGGACACGGACTTTAGATTACCGGTTTCAACCCGAAGCTCTACCAAAATTCTGGGTCGGCCTACCGCCCAAATTTTCACGCATTTTTAAAATGGGACCCTATCCTTGAGCTTAGTTACAAGTCCATCCGTAGCTTTGTATATATTAAAAACCCCATTTTTCGAGGCTTGGGTCCCGTCCGGCATTGCATTTAGGAGAATTAAATACAAGTGAGAACATAATAATCATGCTGAGTTCCGTCTCCAAAAACATTTCTCCTTTCTTTATCAAAAATCATAAAACATTTCTCCCTTCTTTATCAAAAATAAAAAAATAGTCTCTTCTCCTTTTTCTCAAAAATAAATCCCATTCTACGCCTTCTCAGGTCAATCGCAAGCCCTTGGCCTGGCTCCCTATTGGCTTTGGTCTTTAGTCAAATCACCCCCGAGTTTCGTTCGTTCCTTAACTACTTCTTTCGAGACCAAAATTCATCCAATTTCAATGGAGAATACAGATAAAGTACCAGTCATATAGCCAAATCTGACGGCAATCCTAGCTCAGCTCGTGTCCAAGATTGATAACCTTCTAACTTAGGTCTGAGAGATGCAATGAAACTAGATTCCTATTCCTCAAGAGCCTGAGGCCCTATTCCCTCATGTTATGGGTCCACCTGAACCTATCTGGGTTCCCGAAGAATATCAGCACGCTCCACGTGCCCCTCTTGTCAATGGGTCATTGCCTGTCCAGCTTCTGATGCCAAACATTGCCCAACCTATGGATAACCTGCCTATGGTCATTAATCTAAAAGAGGAGAAGTTGAATAAAGTCAAAGAGGATCTCAAGATGCTCACTAAGAAGTTAGACAAAGTCAGAATCTCTGGGAATTATATAAACTTCACCCACATGTCTCCTTATCCAAAAATGAGGTTATCTGAGAAGTTCAAGATTCCAAATATCGAGAAGTTCGGAGGGAGTGGACCCTTAATTTTTCATCTTCGCAGTTATCATCATTCCATAACTCTACTAGGGGCTTCTGAAGAAGTGATGGCCCAATTGTTTCAGCAAACTTTGAATCATAGTGCCCTCCGATGGTTTATGTCTCTCGAGGAATCCAGAATCCATAGCTGGGAGGATGTAACCCTAGAATTCATGTCACACTACAAATACAACGAAGAGCTTGAGGTCACCCGTCGTGATTTAGAGCCGCTCAAACAAAACCCTGGGGAATTAGTGAGTAACTTCATAACCCGGTGGAGGGAGCAAGCAACTACCATGACCAATCGTCCATTTGAGGAAGAACAGGTAAACATAGTGAAGAACTTCTTGCCCCATGTCCGAGCGACGATGGGAGGACAATACTATCCCCACTTATGAGATCTCAGAGAGGCGGGAGTAGAAATCGAGGAAAGCCTTATTAAAACAGAGGTTGAACCGAAGAGGTATCCGAACAATTCACCCATAAAAAGTATGAAAAGCCTGCCAGTGCTACAGCCTCGACCATCAACCATATCTCTCAACCAACCACATCATGGGCACCAGAAAGCTTCCCTAACCCCATCCGAAGGGAATACACTGAGCTCCATGCTCCCCTCTCCAAAGTTTACCAAGCCCTGTTAAGCCGAAACCTCATCAAACCCTTGGATCCCCGACCATTGCCAAATCCACTCCCAAGAAACTTCAAGGACGATGCTCATTGCTCCTTTCACCAAATTGCTGGCCATACCACTGACCAATGCTTTCACCTCCAAAACGTAATCCAATATCTCATTGACCGGGGTACCATCACCCCACCATCCAATCCTAAGCCAAACACTACTCACAATTCACTCCCAAATCATACCAATTCCATCTTCTTAGAAGAAAACCCAGATTTCGACCCCTCAACTCAAATCACACCCATATACTCTCCTAAACCTCTTCAAATTTGCCCATATTTCCTCCTACACCCTACTAGCCTCACTGATCAGGCGCTGTCACTCCTTACCAGAGCATGCATTGTTGTTCGTACCCATTCTGAAAATGGAAGTATGGAATTATCATAGGTGTTAAACCAACTCCTAGAGATCGTGATGAAATTGCTTTCACTTATGGTCATAGATTGCAAAAGGTTCAGTACATTATTCTTGGAAGCACGAAAATGGGCCTGAGATTCAGACTAGTGGGTGGTACCAACCGATGAAGTCAACCTAGATGATGTTGTCCAAATTATGGAAGAATTATTCAGGCAAACCAACAAAATTTGTAGTATCACCGGGTTAATTGACATTTTCAAGCTACAAGGGCGCTTGGTCCCTTCAGCCATACATATCCCCGCAGAATGGGAAGACCTGTATGAAGAAGCCGTTGAAGTTGTGAAATGCATTGACTTTACATGGAAAGACAAAATTGTTTCCACCGGATGGGGGAAAGAATTTGAAGATTCGAATGAAGAACAAGGTTCAAGAAGAACTGGCCCAGTATCCGACATATGTGGGATGATATCATTTGAATAACTCCTCGGAGAAATAAACAGGGTGACAGAATAACCTGAGATTGACGAGGAAACGAGATTCATGTTCTTCCCTTCTTTAGTAAATCACATGACCAGGTCAGGGAGACATTACCAGGTTCTAAGCTCACTACCAGCAAATGACAAAGGGAATGGCTTTGAAAACCTTCATATGCCAGAGATGACAATCGAGGAAGGAAAGATCCTCGATCAACTGAAGGAAACTCAAGCTAACATCACTCTATGGGGGATTTTCATGTCTTCCCAGCTTCACAGAAATGCTTTAATCAAGTTGCTCACTGGACCCACAGTTCCTCCTTCTACCACACCAGAAGAAGTGGTAAATCTGGTCGAATCCTTGACCTCTACCCGGATGCTATCATTTTATGAAGAAGAGATCCCCAGAATTGGGCCGAATCAAAATCATGCACTCAACATCTCCGTCGAAGTTGTGGGGAAGGTCATGCCACTCTCTCTTGTCGATAACGGATCCGCCTTGAATGTGTGCCCACTCAGAACCTTCAAGTGTTTAGGCCTGAAAGAAAGAGACCTCACTCCAACCTCCGCCGCTGTACATGCCTATGATAATACCCACCGGGAGGTGATGGGATCCGTAAAACTTGTAATATTGGTTGCCTTATAGACCCTGCCATTGAATTACAAGTTATAGACATCCCAGCTTATTTCAACCTGTTGCTCGGACGACCCTGGCTCCACAGTATCAAGGGTGTGTCTTCCTCACTCCATCAGAAATTCAAGTTCTTCGCCGACGGGTGAGTTATCCCCATTTTGGGCGACGATGAAAATATCGAGGGTGCAAGCACCAATAGTCCAATCCCTAAGATATAGCACGGGTAAAATGATATGCTCCTATCAGGATTTCGAGTTAAGCCACTCCTACTCCCGACAGGGGACGGTTTTAAAGAAAGGGTTTGTCCAGAATATGACCCTCATGGCAATGTCAATGTGATTCAGATGTTCAGAAACATGCACTTTATGCCCAAACTAGGGCTAGGGCAAAGGCAACAAGGGATACTTGAGCCCATCGAATTGAAGAAATCTTTCCCTCCTTGTGGCTTGGGGTATCAACCATCAGAACAAGATCTCATAATGATCCACCCGTCTCAACCAAAGAGAAGATTAGACTGCAGCCAAACTATCCCAGGAGACACCTTGAATGGACGATTAATCAAAGAAGGCGAAGACTTCCCCTTTCGCGATTTTCCAGAACCATGGTATGACCACACAGACAAGAAGATGAAGCCTGGAATGGAGATCTTTTTCCAAGATAACTACCCATGGGCCGAAAGTTTCCAACACCGAGTACAACCGCTCATCAAAGATACCTAAGAGACTGAGGAAAGTGATTCTGAAGATTCCTTCAACTTACAGACACAGGGGTTGGCACTCTGCATGGTTCATTCAGGCACTACATCAATAGATCCATCCCATCTGAGTAAAGCTGCCAATACACCCACTGGAATGCTGCGCCAGTTCTACCTCTTGAAATCTCCCCTAACCCCAATGTTCACCCTATTTCCTCTTATGTTGTCTATCATTGTTCAAATGTAATTGAGACCTCTTTTGATAAGGTTCTCAATGTTGTTTTTCCTAATAATGAAATAAATGAAGATTTTGAGTATCTTATTGTGCCGTACATTAACTCCTTGGATTCTAATCAAACTTTTGATGATGATGATTTTGCAAATGAACAATTCTTAACTGATCTAAATAAGTTTAATAATAAACAACATAACCGCGTTCAAGTTATTGAAGAAGATATTGTTATTATTAATCTCGGTTCTAGTAGCCAACTGCTCGAGATTAGGATTGGGGCCACCCTTGATGAGAATGAGCACACACAACTCGAAGAATTGCTAAATGAATTCGTGGATGTCTTCACATGGTCCTATGATAATATGCCCGGCATTGATCTTGAAATATCTCAGCACGAGATCCCCACTCTCTCAGATTAAAAGTCGGCTAAACAAAAATTGAGAAATCTTCGCACCGAATGGTCACTCAAGGTCAAAGAAGAGGCGGTCTAACAGTTGAATGTGGGCTTGATTCGTGTGATCGAATATCCCATATGGCTAGCCAACATAGTACCTGTGCCGAAATCAGGAGGGAAGGTTCGAATGTGTGTGGACTACCGAGATTTAAACAAAGCTTGTCCTAAGGATGATTATCTGCTACCCAATATCTACATGATGGTGGAAAACACATCTAGTCATTCTCTCAAGTCATTCGTCGATGGGTTTGCCGGATACAACCAAATTAAGATGCACCCAGACCACCAAGAAAAAAATGCATTCATCACCCCATGGGGAACCTTTTGCTACACCGTTATGCCATTTGGTCTCAAGAATGCTAGGGCTACCTACTAAAGGGCTTCCACAACCATCCTTCACGATCCAATTCATAAATAAGTCGAGGTTTATGTGGATGATATGATTATTAAGTCCAAAACTAGAGAAGGTCATGTTCCTGCTCTCTGTAAGTTCTTCGAACGACTGCGACGACATCAGATGAGACTCAATCCACAGAAATGTGTCTTCGGCGTTACAAAGGGAAACTCTTGGTAATTATGGTCAGTAAGAAGGGGTTAGAAGCAGATCCTGCAAAGCTGAAGGCTATACTTGAGATGCCACCGCCCCGGACAGAGAAAGAAGTTTGAGGGTTTCTTAGGAAATTACAATATATCAGCCGGTTGATCAGCCAGCTAACCTCCATCTGTGAACCGATCTTCGAGATCCTCTTAAAATAATTCAACCAAGTTTTGGAACGAGGCCTATTAAGAAGCTTTTGATCGAATCAAACAATATCTAACCAAACCTCCAGTGCTCATGTCACCACAGCCTGGTCTCCCTTCGCTCCTATACCTAACTATAACCGACACTGTTACTGGTTTATCCTCCTAACTGAGTTTGATATCGTGTATGTCATGCATAAAGACGTTAAAGTAAGAGCTATCTCTGACTATATCGCTAATTGCCCAGTAGAAGAATCAGATGTCTGTATCTCTAAATTCCCAGATGAAAATATCCTCTACACTTCTCAATATAACCTTCAATGGAAAATTTTCTTTGATGGCCCTGCTAACAAAAAGGGATATGTCATTGGGATACTTATGATCGCCCCAGATGACTCCCACACTCCTATCACCATCAAATTGGATTTCCCTTGAACCAACAATATGACGGAATATGAGGCATGCACAGTAGGCCTCAAAGTTTCTCTCAAGAAAGGTATTCAATACGATGATGTCTACGGGGATTCTGCCCTCATCATCGGTCAAGTTCTCAGAAAGTGGAAAGTAAAATACGAAAAGCTCCAACCCATCCATACCCACTTAGAAGAGTTAGCCTCCCGATTCTGAGATATCACCTTCCATTACCTACTTCGAGCAAAGAATAACCTAACCGATGCTCTTGCTACCTTAGCCTCCATGGTCGACATGCCCTAAGGAATAACAATGACCCCCTTCCTAGTTTAAAAGGAAGACAAACCAACCCACTACTACCATATTGAGCTTGTCTCCACCGAAGATCCCGAACTAGCCGATTGTTGGTACTATGATATCTGGTGCCTCCTAAAATATGGTAGGTATCCCGAGGGTTCCAATAAGAAATACCTAATGACCCTTCGAAGACTGGATGCCCAGTACATCTTCTGTCATAAATCTCTACTTAAGAGGAACTTCGATGGAACACATCTACACTGTATCGCAGGGGCTGAGATTGAGAAGATAATACAGAAGATCCACAGTGGGGAATGCGGGCCCCACATGAACGGTCACACGCTTGCCAAGAAGATCATCCGACAGGGCTACTAGTGGGCCACCATGGCCCAGGATTGCACCGCCTATGTCTAGAGATGCTTCAAATGCCAACAGTTCTCCAATCTTCAACACCTCCCTTCGCAAGAATTATACAACATGACCTCTCCCCGGCCGTTCTCCGCCTGGGGTGTCGACATCATAGGGAAGGTTACACCAAAGTCTTCAAAAAAACATGAGTTCATCCTAGTTTCCATTGATTACTTCACCAAATAGGTCGAAGCTGAGTCATACGCAGTATTGAATGCCAAGAAAGTGGCCAAATTCCTCGAGAAAAATATCATCTGCCGATATGGGGTCCCGCACGAGTTAGGGTCAGATAACGGGTTGCACTTTGAAGCAAAAGTCACAGAAGTAGTCATCGAGTACGGAATTCAGAGACACAAATCTTCTCCCTACCGACCTCATACCAATGGTGCAGTTGAAGCCGCCAACAAGAACCTCAAATCCATCATCAACAAGATGACCGAAAGTTGTAGGGATTGGGCCGATCGGATCCCGTACGCCCTCTGGGGCTATCGAACCTCAATCTGAACCTCTACTGGGGATACTCCTTACTCTCTACACTACGATATGGAAGCAGTCCTACCTATGGAGATGGAAATACCCTCGCTATGCGTCATGCTCGAAAGCAAAGTTAGTGAAGAAAACTAGTGCCAAAGCCGTCTTGACGAGCTGACCCTCACAGATGAAACGAGATTGAAATATTTTTTCCACATACAGGGGTACCATCTCTGAATAGCGCGATCATTCAATAAGAGAGTCAAGGACCGCGGTGTCTGAGAAGGAGATTTATCCCTCAAGGAGATAATAGAACCCATCTGGGACCCCAGAGGGAAACTCAAGCCGAATTGGAGCGGCCCCTACATTGTGAAGAAAATCTTATCCAGTGGTTCCTCTATGTTCACTGACCTAGATGGGGAGGAGATGTCTCATCCAATCAACCTGGACCGTCTCAAAAAATTCTACCCCAATTTCGGAATGTCGGCGCGCTATGACTCTTCTCATCTCCCTTCTATTGTAAAAAAAAAACTCTCTTCATTTCCCTTTACCCAGAACTACGTAGGCCTGATCCTCTGTAAAAAACCATTTTTCAAGAAAAATAAAAATTTTCAACAACCTCAGAGGTACTTAGGTAGCTCATACATCTTACAGGAGCAAGACCCTTTCTTTTTCACAAAATACTATTCTTTTCTTATCTCCGAGAACGACAGTTCATTCTACCAAATACTTGAACAAAAGGATTATGTATGTCTTAGCGATCAATATAGATAATTCAAAAATACAAAATTCATCAAAAGGCACAGCTGGATGACCAGAAACTTGCTTATTTCATTAATAAGAAATTATAGCAGAGATTACATTAGAAAAGGAACAAATAACTCCCTTCCCCCTACTTCCATAAAAAGCCAAATAAAACCCCCACATCTATTCCCTATTAAAAAAATAAACTCTCCAAGAGTCCTAGCTACCAGAGGAGCCTGCACCCTCATCATCTACATCTTGGGTCCCCAAATTTCTCCTACTTGAATAGAGTGTCGTAGACACTCCATGGATCGATAAGCCTGAACCAACTTCGAAAAAACCATAACACCCCCTTCTATGGTGTTAAATAAAACAAATCACCTTTGTCCAGTCTCCACTGCAAACATTTTGCTGAGTACTCTCCTACACAACCACTTCATATAATCCTCAGGGACATGCCAAACTCTCCCGACAGACTGAGAGGGACGGATCGACGGACGCCGATTCTCCCACAGAGATACAAGCAACAGACGCAGGCGCTCAGTCAAAACGTCCACCGGAAAGAAATTTGAGGTCCGAGGTGGCACAACCTGTGCCCAGCCAAATTGGCGCATCAGTCACCAAGGGAAATAAAAAGAGGTATGTCTGAGACCAATCAGCCGCACGTGTGAGTACTCTCCTAGCTCCAGAACAGGCTGCAACTGCCCCCACCAAGGCACTGACCAATACAGATTCCAAGCCCCATTCTCCACAAACCAGTTCTCCCAGATCTCAATATCCAAGCCAACGCTGAAGAAGTAACGCGAAAAGAAGTTGGGTACAGCCGATAAAGGATACTCTGGAAGGGCCACCAAGCGGAGTCTTTCAGACAACCACATGAACAGCGTCACGGGACTACCCCCCAGAAAGTAAGAAAGACCTTTTGGCCAGGCATCCAGACCATTTAGCGTCTTTTCAAGTATCACCGCCGCACGATTGCAACAGTATGGCATCCACGAAGTAATGGCTGCAAGTTACGGGTCACTCCACAGTTCCCTAGTCACCAACAGGAATTTTGAAACCATGCCCAGAGCAACGGCTCCAGCATAGCCAACATCACCTACTTCTCGCAAATTCATTTACCGTAGTACCGCCTGGAGGGAGATCATCCCTCCAGCAACCAGTGATCTGGCCGCCGAAGGTGAAATATAAAGAAGACCGACCAATAAATCCCTGGGAGAATGGGAAAATTCGAGAAAAGCCGCAGCAACACTGGGATTTACACCCAGCATGGCAGAAAATTCCTCATAGGTAGGACAAACTTCATCCAACCCAAAGCGGAATACATGGTCTTTGGGGTACCAGAATTGTACCGCCGCCATTAGCATGTTCCACTCAATAGGCCGATTGCGCCACAAGGAGACTTGATGTATGTTAAAAGTATCATAGTCAACATTATAAGAGCACATTGCTTCCAAGGCTTCGAGGTAGTTAGCAAACTCAATGCTACCAGGGAGAGCCATCTTGTAAGGATAGGATATAGTGGGCAAGTAAGTAAGAATGCGAAGGTGTGATGAAAACACTCCACCCTTCCCCCTTTTTATACTTGAAAACCCTCACAAGAGACATAATCCCTACAGAATTCGGAGGGAATCCTACCCCACAAAATACAAAAGGCTGAAGAGGGTACCAATCGAAGCTTTGAATTGATGGGATTGGATTGAACTGCCGATAGGCAGGACAGGGTGATTGCCGATTGGCAACCCCCCATTTTTAGAAATTTCCTTTTTTTCCTCTTTTGTCTAATCAAAAAACTCAATAAAAATAAAATTGATATTCTCAACAGAATTTCAAAATCCCTTTTCCTCCTTATATAATTTCCCCTTTTAATTAAAAACTTTCTTTCAAAATAAATTCCAAAAATATTCCTTTTTACGGTCTTAGCAGCAAAGTTAAAAGCACATGTGCATGCATTCATTCCTCATTAGTAAAAGATAATAAAAAACTGCATTGCATTGCATCTATTTGTTTTGTGTGTTTCATCAATTTTTGCAGGAAATAAAAAGAAAAAGAAAAAACAATGGGACTCATCCCGAACCCACATTCTCTCTCTCTCTCTCTCACTAAGAGCTTCCACCCCTGTGATGTGCTCTCTTTCACCTACGGCGAGACAATGCACCACCACTACCCGAGCTAGAGTTCTCTCCGGATGAAGCAGACAACACCAAGTAAGAAGGAACAGGAACCGCTTCCTAAATATGGGTAGTCGCTGAGGATATCCAGTCTCTGATGTATCTCAGTCAGGTGGTCGACACTCGGACTTGCTTCAAGAAAAAAGGCAAAATCATTATCAAAGCAGAGATGACCAAACCAGAAATGAAAGAAAGAGAAGAACACAAAGGTATACCGTAAGTCGGAGGACCTCCTCCATCAAACCCAACTCCTCCAGATCCATCGCATGAGGACGATGCAACATAAGCACCATCCCTCCATCATCCCGCCGAATGTTGTACGAAGGGGTATGCAACAGCACAAAAGGAACCTCTGAGGTCTCCGCCACCGCAGATGTCGTCGGACCGACGCCACTATGGGAAGATCCCACCACTCGACTCAATCCTGCAAGAGGGAAAGGCGGGGCATCATATATGCTGGGCGTCATCAACCATCTCATAACAAAGTCCATATAGTCATATGGCACAACCGTATCTGTGTACAACAAGTAGGACTCGCTGATCATCGCCGCGATCCTCGCATCCTTCGACAACGGTCTCTCCTACCTCATAGACGTAGGAGACTGTGCAGGTGGCACCACCACCTCCTCCTCAGCAATCTGGAAAACCACCCTCTCCTTGAGATACTAGGAATGGCCGAACTCATGCGCCAGCAAATGCCTCATCTGTGCGTTCACCTCGGACGTCCCCGAATCCTGAATGGATGTCCCCCAGGGATAGAAGGTCACCTGAAAATCTCCAAGCAGTCATAAATCAATACAAAATTAGAAGATGCAAAAAGCCAAGACTGAAAATGGAAAGAGTCTTACCTTACCACTAGTCAGGTCATTCAAAACTTGACGCACCGCCTCCAGAGAGAGAGATCCCTTCAAGTGCCGATTGTCCTTACGTCATCGATACAATCGACAAGAGTCGCCAACAGTGTCGTCATTCAGAGCGATCAGCAGGGTATTGCACCCAATCACCTCATAAAACCACGTCTATCAAAGATAAGAGTTCACAAGAAAAAAGAGACACATAAGGAAAATGTGAATGCATGAAAGGAAAATGCGAATACATGAAAAGAAATGCGCAAACTGAAGAATACCTCAAGAAGGTAGGTGGCTCCCATAAAGGTCTGTCGGCAGCACCGACTGAATGAATATAGAGAAGAGTAAATGGTCGCCAAAATAAGACTCCACCAATCATAGAAATGGATGTTCGAAAACATCCTCAAGTACGGTAAGAACCACAAATGGACGATGTCGCCGCTCGACGCCACCATGAAACCTCCCAACACTAGAAAATATATAACTGGGCCATTTGCCTCACTTGCATCTTGTCCTCCACATCAATTACCCTGCCCAACAGAACATTCTTCAGAAGGGATAGCCGGATAGAATCCCCAGAAACTATCCTCCCTACATCACGAAGTGCCGCATGCACTGCCTTCGATCTCACCCATAAAGAGCGATCCACCTCTATCTATTCTTCATCCCAGTCCCAACAGCTGCTGCACGTCTATGGGAGTCACAGTCATCTCCCTGAAGCCAAAATGGAAGGTGTGGGTAGTATCCCATCACCCCTCCCCCAAAGCGCAAAGGACCGCTGTCGAACGAGGCATCTCATCCAACTCAGATGCCAACCTCCCAAAACCCGCTGATGATACCACCCAATGCACCATAGGTGGGAGATGCTCCCAGACATCCCTGAGCCCCGTCGTCTTACGGGCGCGCATTTTCTTCAAAGAAATATCAGACCGGAAAAAAGGAAAAAAATCTCATCGGAAGTCAAGAAAGAAAGAAAAATCACCAAAAAGAAAAGAATGCCAAAGGTCAGGTTACTTACATAACTGCCAGGATTCACTCTCAAAGAGCAATGAAGCGATGGCTCCTGCAACAAAGTCCGCTCATCCGCAATAAGCTCAGACGCGTCAAAGGATTTATCACTCCCCAAAGAAAGAGGCGCCCTGACCCTCCACTCCATATTCGCCCAGTCATCAATGGTCAACCACTCCCTGTGGACTGCAGTGCCCACAAAAGCGGCCATTTCTTAAAGATAGAAATTCCAGAACGATTTGCAGAGGAATCGCAGAAAGAGAGAAAGCAAAGAAGCTGTGAAAAAAATGAAAGGATTCTCCCCCTTTATATAGGATGTCAAACGCCAAGCGGATCGGCACTGACCCCAACCATACCGATCGGCACTGACTCCTTACCTTCCTGAGGCAATCCAAAAGTATGTGCCACTGTAAATTGGCACCCCTCATACCATGTCGACCGGCACCCCCTTAAATTTCGTACATAAATTCCCAAAAAATACCATAAAGACCCAAAAAATCCTCGAAAAATTCCTAAAAATCCCAGGAAGGATTTATAACGTTTTCACTAGGAAAATTTCGCATTCCCTCAAGAGGAACCCCTCTTTCCCAGCGGAATCCTCAAAAACCAAGTGAATCTCCTCCCAGCAAAGCTCCGGAGGATCTCTAAGGATCGCCTAATCACTTCCCCTACAGAGTTTTTATGGCACCAAAATTTGTTGTTCCCCCTGCGAGGCATCCTAAAGAAACAAAAGCTTCTCTAGCTATCAGCTACCCAGCTCAGATCAAAATCATAAAGCACTTTCTCCAGCAGAATCAAAATCCAATCTTTATCCACTCTTAGGTAAAAAATGGCATCATTCCTCGGTCGTCACCACTCCTAGGTCAGAATTAACATCGGTCTTGGATCGTCACCTAAGTTAGGTCAGAAATGACCTCGGTCCTCGGTCTTCACCACTCTTAGGTCAGAATTGACCTTGATTATTAGATCTTTACCCTAAGCCCGTAGAATTGGCTTTAACCCGGAGAATCGATCAGCATCATCACTTAAGCCCGTAGATTTAGCTTTCACCCACAAAATTAGTCATCCTCCAGCATCAATTCAGGTCCTCAGAATAAACCTAAACCTTTTATCATAATTCAAACCATCCCCAGCACTCCCCATTTTTCGAGGCTTGGGTCCCATCCGGAATTGCATTTATGAGAATGAAATACAAGTGAGAACATAATAATCATGCTGAGTTCCGTCTCCAAAAACATTTCTCCTTTGTTTATCAAAAATCAAAAAACATTTCTCCCTTATTTATCAAAAATCAAAAAATATTTTCTTCTCCTTTTTCTTAAAAATAAATCCCATTCTACGCCTTCTCAGGTCAATCGTAAGCCCTTGGCCTGGCTCCCTATTGGCTTCGGTCTTCAGTCAAATCACCCTGAAATTTAATCCTTTACTCTACTACTTCTTTCAAGTCCGGAATCCATCCACTTTTCATGGAGAATACAAATCAAGTACCAGTCATACTGTCGAATCTGACGCCAGTCCTAGCTCAGATTGTGTCCAAGACTGACAACCTTCAAACTAAGGTTCGAGAGATGCAACGAAACCAGGTTCTTATTCCTCAAGAGCCCGAGGCCCTATTCCCTCATGCTATGGGTCTGCCCGATCCTATCTGGTTTCCTAGAGAATATCATCATGCTCCACGTGCCCCTCCTCTCAATGGGATCTGCCTGCCCATCTTTCGATGCCCAACATTTACCAGCTTGTGGCTAACTTGCCTTATGTCGGTGATCCAAAAGAGGAGGAGTTGAATAAAGTCACGGAGGATCTCAAGATGCTTACAAAGAAGTTAGACCAAGTCAGAATCTCTGGAAATTACATAGACTACAACCAAATGTCTCCTTATCCTAAAGCGAGGTTACCCGAGAAGTTCAAGATGCCAAATATCAAGAATTTCGGATGGAGTGGACCCCCGATTGTTCATCTTCGTCGTTATCATCATTCCATGACTCTACTAGGGGCTTCTGAAGAAGTGATGGCCCAATTTGTTCAGCAAACTTTGAAGGATAGTGCTCTCCGATGGTTTTCGTCTCTCAAGGAATCCAAAATCCGTAGCTAGGAGGATGTAGCCCGAGAATTCATGTCGCAGTACAAATACAACGAAGAGCTTGAGGTCACCCATCGTGATTTAGAGCTTCTTAAACAAAAGCCTGGGGAATTAGTCAATAACTTCATAACCCGGTGGAGGGAGCAAGCAACTACCATGACCAATTGGCCATCTGAGGAAGAATAAGTCAACATAGTGAAGAAGAACTTGTTGCCCCATGTTCGAGCAATGATGGGAGGATAATACTATCCCCACTTCCGAGCTCTAAGAGAAGAGGGAGTAGAAATCGAGGAAAGCCTTGTTAAAACAGAGGTTGAATCGAAGAAGATGTCCGTACAGTTCAACCCTAAAAAGTATGACAAGCCTGCCAATGCTATAGTCTCAACCATCAACAACATCTCTCAAACAACCATATCATGGGCACGAGAAAGCCGCCCTGCCCCCAACCGAAGGGAATACACTGAGCTGCATGCACCCCTCTCCAAAGTTTACCAAGCCTTGTTAAGCCAAAACCTCATCAAACCCTTGGATCCCCGTTCATTGCCAAATCCACTCCCAAGAAACTTCAAGGCCGACGCTCATTACGCCTTTCACCAAACTGCAGGCCATACCACCGACCAATGCTTTCACCTCGCAAACATAATCCAAGATCTCATTGACCGGGGTACCATCGCCCCACCAACCAATCCTAAGACAAACACTACTCACAATCAACTCCCAAATCATGATAATGCCATCTTCTTAGAAGAAAACCCAGATTTTGATCCCTCAACTCAAATCACGCCCATATACTCTCCTAAACCTCTTCAAATTTTCCCATATTTCCTCCTACACCTACTAGCGTCGCTGATCAGACACTGTCACTCCTTACTAGAGCATGCATCGCTATCCGTACCCGTTCTGAAAATGGAAGTATGGAATTGTCAAAGGTGTTAAACCAACTCCTAGAGATCGGGCTGAAATTTCCTTCACAGATGGTCATCGATTGCCAAAGGTTCAGTACACTGTTCTGGGAAGCACGAAATGGGCCCAAGATTCAGACAAGTGGGTTGTAACAACCAATGAAGTCAGCCTAGATGATGTTGTCCAGATTATGGAAGAATTATTCGGGCAAACAAATAACATTTGTAGTATCACCGGGTTACTTGATACTTTGAAGCTACAAGGGAGCTTGGTCCCTTCAACCATACATATCCCCACAGAATGGGAAGAACTGTATGAAAAATCCGTTAAAGTTATGGAATGCATTGACTTTATATGGAAAGACATAATTGTTTCCACCGGATGGGGGGAAGAATTCAAATATTCGAGTGAAGAACAAGCTTTAGGAAGAACTGGACCAGTAGCTGACATATATGGGATGATATCATTTGAAGAACTCCTCGGAGAAGTAAATAGGGTGACAGAACAACCTGAGATTGATGAGGAAATGGGATTAATGTTATTCCCTTCTTGAGTAAATCACATGACCAGATCAGGGAGACATTACAAGGTTCCAAGCTCACTACCAGCAAATGACAAAGGGAAGGGTGTTGAAAACCTTACTATGCCAGAGATGACCATCGAGGAAAGTAAGATCATCAATCAACTGAAGAAAAATCAAGCTAACATGACTCTATGGTGGCTTTTCATGTCTTCCAAGCTGCACATAAATGCTTTAATCAAGCTCCTCACTGGACCCAGAGTTCCTCCTTCTACCACACTAGAAGAAGCGGCAAATCTGGTCAGATCCTTGACCTCTACCCGAATGCTATCATTTTCTAAAGAATAAATCCCCAGACTTGGGCCAAATCACAATCATACACTAAACCTCTCCGTCAAAGTTATTGGGAAGGCCATGCCACTCTCTCTTGTCGATAATGCATCCTCCTTGAATGTCTGGCCACTAAGAACCTTCAAGTGTTTAGGCCTGAAAGAAAGAGACCTCGCTCCAACCTCCGTCGTTATACGTGCCTACGATAATACCCGCCGGGAGGTGATGGGATCCATAAAACTTATAATAGGGGTTGGACCTACAAACCCTATCATTGAATTCCAAGTCATAGACATCCAAGCTTGTTTCAACATGTTTCTCGGACGACCCTTACTCCACAGTATCAAGGGTGTGTCTTCCTCACTCCATCAGAAATTGAAGTTTTTCGTCGGCGAGCGAGTCATCACCATTTTGGGTGATGACAAAAATATCAAGGGTGCAAACACCAGTAGTCCAATCCGTGAGATATAGCACGGGTCAAATGATATTCTCCTATCCGAATTCTGAGTCGAACCACTCTTACTCCCGGCAGGGGACAATTTCAAAGAAAGGGTTTACCCAGAATATGACCCTGGTGGCAATGTCAATGTGATTCAGATGTTCAGAAATATTCATTTCATGCCCGGACTGGGGCTAGGGTAAAGGAAGCAAGGGATACTTGATCCCATCAAACTGAAGAAAGCTTTCCCTCCTTGTACCTTGGGGTATCAACCATCAGAATAAGAGCTCAAAATGATCCACCAGTCTCGACCAAAGAGAAGGTTAGACTGCATCCCAACTATCCCATGAGACTCCTTGAATGGACGATTCATCAAAGAAGACGAAGAGTTCCCCTTTTACAGTTTTCCAGAACCATGGTATGACCACACAGATAAGAAGATGAAGCCTGGAATGGAGATCTTTTTCTAAGATTACTACCCATGGGCCAAAAGTTTCCAACACCGAGTACAACCGCTCATCAAAGATATCCAAGAGACTGAGGAAAGTGATTCTGAAGATTCCTTCAACTTATTAACACTAGGGATGGCACTCTGCATGGTTCATTAAGGCACTACACCAATGGATTCATCCCATCTGATTAAAGCTACTGATACACCCCTCCTCAACTGGCATACTGCACCAGTTCTACCTCTTGAACTCTCTCCTAACCCCAATGTTTACCCTATTTCCTCTTATGTTGTCTATCCTTGTTCAAATGTAATCGATACCTCTTTTGATAAGGTTCTCAATGCTGTTTTTCCTATAATTGAAATGAACGTTGATTTTGAGTATCTTGCTGTGCCTTACTTTAACTTCTTGGATTCTAATCAAACTTTTGATGATGACGAATTTGCAAATGAACAATTCTTAACCGATCTAAATAAGTTTAATAATAAATAGCATAACCGCGTTCAAGTTAATGAATAAGAGACTATTGTTATTAATCTCGATTCTAGAAGCCAACTGTGTTAGATTAGGATAGGGTCCACCCTTGACGAGCATGAGCATGCACAACTCGAAGAATTGCTAAATGAATTCGCGGATGTCTTCACATGGTCCTATGATGATATGCTCGGTATTGATCCTGAAATAGCTTAGCACGAGATCCCCACTCTCCTAGATTAAAAGTCGAGGGGTTAAAAAAAATTGAGAAAGCTCCGCACCGAATGGTCGCTCAAGGTCAAAGAAGAGGCGGTCAAACAGTTGAACGTGAGCTTCATTCGTGTGATCGAATATTCCACATGGCTAGCCAACATAGTACCTATGCCGAAATCAGGAGGGAAGGTTCGAATGTGTATTGACTATCGAGATGTAAACAAAGCTTCTCCTAAGGATGATTATCCGCTATCTAATATCGACATGGTCATGGACAACACAGCCAGTCATGCTCTCAAGTCATTCATCGACGGGTTCGCCGGATACAACCAAATCAAGATGCACCCAGACCACTAAGAAAAACCGCATTCATCACCCTATGGGGAACCTTTTGCTACACCGTTATGCCATTTGGTCTCAAGATTTCTAGGACTACCTACCAAAGGGCTGCCACAACCATCCTGCATGATCTGATTCATAAAGAAGTCAAGGTTTACGTGGATGGTATGATTATCAAGTCCAAAACTAGAGAAGGTCATGTTCCCGCTCTCCGAAAGTTATTCGAACGGTTGTCACGATATCATATGAGACTCAATCCACATATATGTGTCTTCGGCATTACAAAGGAAAAACTCTTGGAATTCATGGTCAGTGAGAAGGGGATAAAAGAAGATCTTGCAAAGATGAAGGCCATACTTGAGATGCCACCGCCCCGAACAGAGAAAGAAGTCCGAGGTTTTCTTGGCAAATTGTAATATACCAGCCGGTTCATCAGCCAGCTAACCTCCATCTGTGAACTGATCTTCAAGATCCTCCGAAAGGATTAAACCAAGGTTTCAAACGAGGCCTGTCAATAAGTTTTTGACCAAATCAAACAATATGTGACCCAACCTCTAGTGCTCATGCCACCACAGACTGTCTCCCTTTGCTCCTATACCTAACCATAACTGACACTACAGCTGGGGCTTAGCTAGCCCAATAGCTTAAGGACTCCCATAAAGAAAGAGCCATTTATTACGCCAGTCGCAAATTGGTCGGGTACGAGGTTAACTACAATGCTTTGGAAAAGGCGTGTCCGCACTTTTCTGGGTCACCCAAAAGTTGCGACACTACATGCTCGCCTTCCCCATCAAACTTGTATCCCTAATGGACCCCATCAAATACCTGATTGAGAAACCAGCCTTATCCAGTCGAATGGCTCGATGGTTGATGCTCCTAACCGAGTTAGATATCGTGTACGTCACACAAAAATCTTTTAAAGGAAGAGCCATCTCTGACTACTTCACTGACTATCGTGTAGAATAAGCAGATGTCCAGATCTTTGAATTCCCAGATGAAAATATTCTCTGCACCACTCAAGACCGCCTTCGATAGAAAATGTTCTTTGATGGCGCTACCAACAAAAAGGGATACGACATTGGGATCCTTCTGATCGCCCTAGATGACTCCCACACTCCCTTCGCCATTAAATTGGATTTCCCTTGCACCAATATCATGACGAAATATGAGGCATGCATAGTGGGCCTCAAGGTTTCTCTCAAGAAAGGTATTCAATACCTTGATGTCTACGGGGATTCTTCCCTCATCATCGGTCAAGTGCTCAGAAAGTGGAAAGTCAAAGACAAAAAGCTCCAACCCTTCCATGCCCACTTAGAAGAGTTAGCCTCCCGATTTCGAGACATCACCTTCCATTACCTACCTCAAGCAAAGAATAACCTAGCCGATGCTCTGGCTACCTTAGCCTCCATGGTCGACATGCCAAAATGAATAATAATGACCCCTTCCTAGTTCAAAAGCAAGATAAACCAACCCACCGCTACCATATTGGCTTGTCTCCACCGAAGTTCCCGAAGTAGCCGATTGCGGGTACTATAATATCTGGTGCCTCCTCAAACATGGTAGGAATACCGAGGGTTCTAACAAGAAAGACCGAACGACCCTCCGAAGACTTGTCGCCGAGTACATCATCTATCATAAAGTTCTACTCAAGAGGAACTTCGATGGAAATCATCTACACTGTATCGCAGGGGCTGAGATTGAGAAGATAATGCAGAAGATCCACAACGGGGAATGCGGGTCCCACATGAATGGTCACATGCTTTCCAAGAAGATAATCCGACAGGGCTACTACTGGACCACCATGGCCCAAGATTTCACTGCGTCTGTTCGGAGATGCCTCAAATGCACACAGTTCTCCAATCTTCAACACCTTCTTCCGCGAGAATTATACAACATGACCTCTGCCTAGCCGTTCTCCACCTGGGGAGTCGATATCATAGGGAAGGTTACACCAAAGGCTTCAAACAGACATTATTTTATCCTAGTTGCCATTAATTACTTCACTAAATGGGTCGAAGCTGAGTCATACGCAGTATTGAATGCCAAGAAAGTGGACAAATTCCTCGAGAAAAATATCATTTGACGATATGGGGTCCTACATGAGTTAGTGTCAGATAACGTGTTGCACTTCGAAGCAAAAGTCACAGAAGTAGTCAACGAGTACGGGATTCAGAGACATAAATCTTCTCCCTACCGACCTCAGACCAATGGTGCAGTAAAGCCGCTAACAAGAACCTCGAAGCCATCATCGAAAGCTGTAGGGATTGGGATGACCAAATCCAATACGCCCTTTGGGGCTATCGAACCTCAATCTGAACCTCTACTAGGGCTACCCATTACTCTCTGATCTACGGCATGGAAGCAGTCCTACTTGTGGAGCTAGAAATACCTTCGCTACGCGTCATGTACGAAAGCAAAGTTAGTGAAATAGACTGGTGCTAAATCCGTCTCGACGAGCTGATCCTCCTAGATGAAAGGAGATTGAAAGATATTTACCACATATAGGGGTACCATCATCGAATGGCGCAATCATTCAACAAGAGATTCAAGGACCGCGGTGTTCTGTAAGGGGATTTATCCCTCAAGGAGATAATAGAACCCATCTAGGACCCCAGAGGGAAATTCAAGCCCAGTTGGATTGGCCCCTACATTGTGAAGAAAATCTTATCCGGCGGTGCCGTCATGCTAACTGACCTAGATGGGGAGGATATGGATCGTCCAGTCAACCTAGACTGTCTCAAGAAATTCTACCCCTAGTTCAAAATCTCGGCGCGCTACGACTCTTTCATCTCCCTTCTATTCTTAAAAAAAACACTCTTCATTTCCCTATACCCAGAACTACGTGGGCCTGATCCTCTGCAAAAAACCATTTTTCAAAATAAATAAAAAAATTCAAAAACCCCAGAGGTACGTAGGAAGCTCATACATCTTACAGGAGCACGTCCTTTTTTTTCTCACAAAATACTATTCTTTTCTTTTCTCCAAGAACGACAGTTCCTTCTAGCAAATACTTGAACAAAAGGATTATGTATGCCTTAGAGATCGGTATAGATAATTCAAAAATGCAAAATTCATCAAAAGGCACAGCTGGATGAGCAGAAACTTGCTTATTTCATTAATAAGAAATTATAGCAGAGATTACATAAGAAAAGGAACAGATAACCCCCCTCCCCTACTACCATAAAAAGCCAAATAAAATCCCCACATCTATTCCCTATTACACAAATAAACTCTCCAAGAGTCCTACCCAAAGCTACCAGAGGAGCCTGCAGCCTCATCATTTACATCCTGGGGTCCCTAAATTTCTCCTGCCTGAACAGAGTGCCGTAAACACTCCATGGACCGATAAGCCTAAACTAGCTTGGAAAAAACCACAACACCCCCTTACATGCTGTTAAATAAAATGAACTACCTTTGTCCCGTCTCCACTGCCAACATCTTGCTGACTACTCTCCTCCACAACCACTTCATATAATCCCTAGGGACATGCCAAACTCTCCCAACAGACAGAGAGGGATAGGTCGACGGACTCCGAGTTTCCCACAAGGAGCCAAGCCACATGCACATACGCTCAGTCAAATCTTCCACCCGAAAGAAATTTAAGGTCCGAGGTGGGATGACCTGTGCCCAGCCAAATTGGCGCAGAAGACGCCAAGGGAAATAAAAAGAGGTCTGTTTAAAACCAACCAGCCGCATATATGAGTACTCTCCTAGCTACAGAACATACATCAACTACCCCCACCAAGGCACTGACCAATATAGATTCCAAACCCCATTCTCCTCAAACCAGTTCTCCCCACTCCCAATATCCAAGCCAACGATGAAGAAGTAATGCAAAAAGAAGTTGGGTACAGCCGACAAAGAATACTCTAGAAGGGCCACCAAGCGGAGTCTTTCAGACAACCACATGAACAGCATCACGGGGCTACCCCTCAGAAAGTCAGAACGACCTTCTCTCCAGGCATCCAGACCATTCAGCTTCTCCGCTAGTATCACCGCATCAGGATTACGATGGTATGACATCTACGAAGTAATGGATGGAAGTTGCGGGTCCGCCATCAGTTCCTCAGTCACCAGCAGTAATTTTTAAACTAAGACCAGAGCAACGGCTCCAGCATAGCCAGCATCACCTACTTCTCGCAAATATACGAACTGCAGTACCAACGGGAGGAGGATCATCCCTCCTGCAACCAGTGATCTGGCCACCGAAGGTGAAATATGAAGAAGCCAAGCCGACAAATCCCTGGGAGAACAGGAAAATTCGGGCAAAGCCGCAGCAACACTGGGATTAACACCCAGCATGGCAGAAAATTTCACATAGGTGGGAAAAACTTCATCCAACCCAAAGAGGAATACATTGTCTTCGGGGTATCAGAATTGTACTTCCGCCATCAGTGTGTTCCACTCAATAGGCCGATTGCGCCACAAGGAGACTCGACGAATGTTGAAAGAATCATAGTCGACATTATAAGTGCACATTGCTTCCAAGGCTTTGAGGTAGTTAGAAAACTCAATGCTACCAGGGAGAGCCATCTTGCAAGGCTAAGAGATAGTGGGAAAGTAAGTAATAATGAAAGGGTGTGACGAAAACACTCCACCCTTCCCCCTTTTTTTACTTGAGAACCCTCACAAGAGATATAATCCCTGCAGAAATCGGAGGGAATCCTACCCCACAAAATACAAAAGGATGAAGAGGGTACCAATCAAAGCTTTAAATTGATGGGACTGGACTGAACTACCAATAGGCAAGAGAGGGTGCTTACCGATCGGCAACCCCCCTTTTTTAGAAATTTCCTTTTTTCCTCTTTTGTCAAATCAGAAAACTCAATAAAAATAAAATTGATATTCTCAACAGAATTTCAAAATCCCTTTTCCTCCTTATATAATTTCCCCTTTTAATTAATAACTTTCCTTTAAAAATTCCAAAAATACTCTTTTTTTATGGTGTCAACAGCAAAGTAAAAAGCACATGTGCATGCATTCATTCACCATTAATAAAAAATAATAAAAACTCCATTGGATTGCATCTATTTATTTTCTTTGTTACATCAATTTTGCAGGAAATAAAAAGAAAAAGAAAAAACAACGGGACTCTGCCCGAACCCACATTCTCTCTCTCTCTTTCTCTCACCTACCTTTCTCTATAAGAGCTTTCACCCCTGCGACGTGATCTCTTCCCCTATGGCGAGATGATGCACCACCACTACCTGAGCCAGAGTCCTCTCTAGACGAAGCAGATGGGACAAAGCAAGAAGGAACATGAACCGCATCCCAAATTTGGGCAGTAGCTGAGGATATCTATTATCTGATGTCTCTTAGCTAGCTGGTCGAAACTCGGACTTGCTACAAGAAAAAAGGCAAAATCAGTATCAAAGCAGAGATGACCAAAACAGAAATGAAAGAAAGAGAAGAACAGAAAGGTATACCACAGGTCGGAGGACCTCCTCCATCAAACCCAACTCCTCCGGATCCATCGCATGAGGACAATGCAGCATAGGAACCATCCCTCCATCAACCCGTCGAATGTTGTACGAAGGGTTATGCAACTGCACAAAAGGAACCTCTGAAGTCGCAGCCACCACAAATGCCGTCGGACCGTCGCCACTATGGGAAGATCCCACCGCTCGACTCGAACCCACAGGAGGGAAATGCAGGGCATCATAAATGCTAGGCGCCATCAACCAGCTCGTTATAAAGTCCATATAGTCATATGACGCAGCCGTATCGGTATACAACAAGTAGGACTTACCGATCATCGTCGCGATCCTCACATCTTTTGACAGCAGTCGCCACCACCTCCACTGATAATGTTAGAAATAGCATCACCAGTCAAGGTGTTTGTAAGCTCAAACTAGTGATAACAATGGCAGCACAAGAGTATACTAAATATAAGAGATTAAGGTGAGGATAAGAGGATGAACACAGTTATGTAAGTGGTTCAGTCAATCAGGCCTACGTCCATTGTGCAAGTATGCGATTAATATCACTGTATGAGGGCTCCAATGGCCATAGATACAATCGCTCAAGCTTTCTCTCTCTACTCTATATTTGGACAGAGTTTCAGCTAGGGTTGATAATTTCAAATACCTCTCCAAGAAGGATAAGACAAGTATATATAGTATGATAGGGGGTATAATGCACCCCCTATGCATGCAATGAGCATGTGTGTGTTGATCTAGCCAATCTGATGAAGACATCTGTCACTGTCACATGTAGAGAATGATGATGAAATATTCCCCCTACGTGAGGGGAATGATTTGTTACAACTTATTTGTGTAAACGTGTTCCCAGTCACACATATGTGAATAAAAGGCTCGGTTGTCTGTGATTGGTTCCATCCTCGGCCTGGAAGAGGGCGAGGTTAGTGTGGTCGAGCAACTTCTTGATCAGTGGTGACATGGGCTCAATGGGAGAGATGAGGTAAGGCAGGTGGAGCTGTAACATCAGCCTTACCGAGGTAATGGTGGAGTAGCAGGAACGCTGGTTGATTCCCTCCCGAGACTGGTTACGATGATGGAATGCCCTTGCAACCTCGGCATGCACCCAGCCGAGGTCGCAAGCCTTGGATGACCTGATGGATAACTTCCCCTGTGGATCATGAAGACCTCACCTGCCGAGGCAACTAGTAACGTCGACTATGGCCGACCTTGCTTAGGACGAGATCGTTGGTTGCCAATCTAAGGCCCTTCTAACCTCGACCATTTCCCTGGCCAAGGTTGTTGTCTCTGAGCCGAGGGGGTACATTTATGGCATATCAATCACCCTTTAACCCTTAGATACCTGTCTGATCAGGTGCTTAAGGGGTATGTTTGTCCGAAGTTGGACTTCCTTAAGTGTTAATACCTTTTTCACAAGTGTCAGCTACTGAAGTAGCTAGCGTGCCTGACAAGTGTAATAATTGTAGGCTTTTGGGCTCCCAAGGCAATGATGGACCTTGGGATGCATGTGGGGTTGTTTGAGAGTTAAACCCTCATTTCCTTTTTTTCTCCTCCATTTTTGCATTCTCTCACCTGCATTTTCTTTATTCTCTCTCTCTCTCTCTACAAGAGCTTGGTTAGCAGTGCATTGGGTGGAGTTTTTGCCAACGTTTTCCTGCTTCTCCTCACATTCCATCAGGTATTGTCTTATCACCTCTTCTTTTCCATTTTTCCAGCCTTCAATTGTTGTTTCTTGCATTTTTCGATGAGTTTAAGAGATTTTCGATGAGTTTATGCATTTTTTGGCGAACTGTTCTTGATCGTTCTTCATTCGAAAACCTAGTTTGATCCTTAATTAAATTTCCAATCCTGTTTATTTATGAGAGTCACAAGTGTAGGGTCTGACTCATATGCTCACGCCCCTTTACTAACTCTTAGAGGAATTCCCCTCTCTTAGGGAGAAGACCTTATACAAAATTAGGCAAATAGAAAGAGCCCAAGAGGAAGCTCATAGGGTAGAGGTGTTCCCCCTTAGACCTATCTTTTCACCCCCTCTGAAGGTTATATACCCTGACCCAACTGAACCAGTTAAATTAGCAGAGGTCCCAGTTGAACCTACACCCATGCTTGATTCTGAGTCATCCACCTCAGACCCTATGTCTGTGGACTCCTTTCATGAGGCTATGGACTTTTTCGTTCAGTAGGATCAGGTCCCTGACCAAGTCGAGGTTTCCAGTCGGGCCTCATCTCACAAGAGTTCAAGCACATCGCACTCTTCCTCCGACATTGAGATTGTAGGACCTAGCATGGCTGTTCCTCTAATCCTTGAAGCCATCCCTTTGTTATTCGTCATAGGAGCTGAGTTCGCTCAGAGGTTCCCAAGTGGTGCCCCATCGTCTGCTCAGGACGACGTTGAACAAGATGATGATGATGGTTCTGAAAGGAATGTTGACACCTTTGAGGCGACCAAGATAGAGAGCACCATCAGCGAGGTCGACCTTCTAGCCTTTATACATTTATATTCTATAAGTCCCTCTATAAAACTCAGGAGACCTCTGAGGGATGAGAGGGCCTTTGGCGGCCGAGACGGTGAGATCTGCTTATATGAGCAGATGTTCAAGTTAGGGTTTTGTCTTCCTATTCATCCTATAATCAGGGATATATTGTCTTATATCAACTTGGCTCCTTCCCAGTTTTTTCCCAATGCCTGGAGGGTGATAATTGGAGCTATTGTCTTATGGAAGGCAGTCCATCATTCAGACCTTCCCGTCCCGGTCTTCACAGGGTGTTACGTTCCCTCATCTGCTAGGAATCATCCGAGCTACTACAATTTTTTTAGCTCGAAGGTCGAATAAAAAGATGTTGAGGTTACCCAAACCTCGAACCATAATTGAAAACTGCGCTACTTCTTTGCGTCAGGGCTATGGGAGTTTGGTCCCTGTCCCCCCTCCCCCTCCTTAGAGCCGAGAATACCCTTGAGATGGGTAAAGGTGATAATGGCTGCAAGGGCTGACCCTGGGCTAAGCCAAAATAATCTTCAGAAGGTCAAAGACCTTTAGGATCAGGGGGAGCATGGTCTGCTAGTCAAGTACGAGCATTTGATGACTCCCTACTATCTCTCCGAAATTGGCCTTGGGGGGAGTCCTTTGAACGAGCTCCGTAAGTTGCTTTATTATTTCAACAAGTTATACCTCTGAATTTGTGTATCTATAATTTTCTAACTCAGACCCTTTGTTTTGCAGAGCGCCCAAAAAGGATTTCCGACGAACTCTGGGAGATGGTTGCCCCTAGCCTCACGAAGCTTGTAAAGAAAGCAGGTCTGAATGCGCCTCCTCCCCCTCCAACAACCTCAAGGGCTGAGGCCTACAAGAAGAGGAAACCTGTTGATCCTACCCCTAAGGATTACAGGCAGAAGAAGAGAAACCAAAAGTGGGATCTTGCCCTCCCCATTTCTTCTGAGGACGCATTGATTGCTCGCTTGGAGCAATTGAAGATTGGTGACAGTCTAATCGGCCATAGTCTGAAGGCCCTGGATGCAATCGGCGATGCCATGACCGGCTTTGACAAGCGTTTATATGTCTCTCTAGATAGGCCTTTATTAGCTGATTTCTCCCTCCATCGCTCTATCCAAGTAAGACCTTTGAACTTTTCCTTTTGCTGCTGCTGATTTATATTCCAAGTGCAACATCGATTTTGAACTATATCGGATCTTATACTGAGAACTTTGCACATGCTCTACAGGGTCTTCTCATCATCCACCATTTTATAAATGGACCTTGGGGAAACTTCCTATGATTGAGAAGGTCCAAGAGGCCGAGAAGACCGAGGCTACTTTGAACACTGAAGTGGAGCGTCTGAAGGTCTCTTTGAAGAAGTCTGAGTCCACCATCAAGGGGTTAGAGAAAGGCATGGACAAGCTGAGGCAGGATCATAGCACTTACCTTAAGACTCAGGCTGACCCCATTCAATATAAGGTTGATGTGGCTGTGAAGGTTGCCTTAGATGATGCCTCCGAGAAGATCTTGGAGGAGTATAAGATCTTTGATGAGTTTATCAGCTTCGGCTTCGAGTACCTGGAAAGGGGTGTAAAAGCCACTAGAAAATGGGCTGCCATGAAGGAGAAGGAATCAGGGAGCCTCGCAACCTCTGAATTCAACAGGTTGGGTTATGTCCACCCTCGGTTTTCTCATGCATTGCAAGAGGTAGAGGAGGAGGGAGGTGTCGTGCCTACCGATACTTCCCCCCAAGATGATGCCAGGACTGAAGATGTTAGCGCTCAGGACGAAGGGTGGAAGTAACCACCCTCAGCCAGGGAGATGGAGGCATGGCAACTAACCCTGAGGCTGCAGATACTTGACCCTTTTGCTTAACATCATTAATTTTAATTTCTATTTCGGACTGTAAACTCTGATGGCAAACTTTGTTACTTGTAGTTTGTAACTCTCAACTCGTCTATATCAACCTCTGAGGAGGGCTTTGTTTCTTTAATTACTGAATGGTTCTTGAATGGTTTTCTATATCTGGAGTCTCAATATAATCTTCTAAGGTCCGAGGTCATACAAGTATGATGTCTTGCCTCAGACCTTGCCATAAAATTATGATGTTATAAGGTCTGAGGTCGTCAATTAAGATGTTATCCCCATCAATAACTTTTCACCAAAATAATGATGTCTAAGGTCTGAGGTCATCCAAGTATGATGTCTTGCCTCAGACCTTGTCACTAAAGGATGTTACTCTCATAAACAATTATTCACTAAATTAATGATGTTAGGGTCTGAGGTTATCCAAGTATGATGTCCTACCTCAGACCTTGTCACCAAATTATGATGTTATAAGGTCTGAGGTCATCACATAAGATGTTATCCCCATAAATAATTATTCACCAAATTAATGATGTTAGGGTCTGAGGTCATCCAAGTATGATGTCCTACCTCAGACCTTGTCAACAAATTATGATGCTATAAGGTATGAGGTCATCACATAAGATGTTATCCCCATAATCAATTATTCACTAAATTAATGATGTTTAAAGTCTGAGGTCATCCAAGTATGATGTCCTACCTCAGACCTTGTCACCAAATTATGATGTTATAAGGTTTGAGGTCATCACATAAGGTGTTATCCCCTAAACAATTATTCACCAAATTAATGATGTTTGGGTCTGAGGTCATCCAAGTATGATGTCCTACCTCAGACCTTGTCACCAAATTATGATGTTGTAAGGTCTGAGGTCATCATATATGATGTTATCTTCATTTAATTCTACCATTTGAGCATAATGAACCAAGAGTTGACACAGGAATTGATCTTCTCCTTAATAATCTCTTCATAAGATGATACATTTACATGAAAGCTCTTGCAGCATCATATGTAATACTTTTTTAGATGATCAGCATTCCAAGGATTGAAAAAAGTGTAAGGACATTTTGTCCATCATTATTGTGTATGTCATAAGACGTTACATCTTTGAAGTAATTCAAGCTCACATCGTCTTCAAACGGATTCGAATATCAAAGAAAGGAAGGAATCAGAGTTCTGGTCAGCCAGGCCGATCCGCCAATTTTAAAAATGAACCGGTCCACCCCCAGACCGATTCGCCCTCTACCCGGACCGATCCGCCTTGCTCTTGGACCAGTAGATCCCGAACCAAATGCGAACCGAAAAGACCTCTTACAAAAATTAACCGGTCCGACCTCGGACCGATCCGCCTCAGATCCGGACCGGTCCTCCTGGATAGAATCGTGCAGATCGTGGTCAGATTTTTAAGGGACAATTTTTTTCTTTTATAAACCCACTACGAGGAGTTGGTTTCATAAGACTTCTACACATGATTTTCAGAGTTGATAAACTCAAATTCTTCACCTTTGTGAGTTACCAAAACTCATGTTTTGATTCACACAAATTTACATATCATTTTGTGAATCGTTTTGAAACCCGAGAACACAAACACTATTTTGTTCATACCCTTGTGGAGAAGACCGTCCTTCTTTTGTCATTGCTGCCCTCCTGGAAAGGTAAACTTCCAACCGCCGACAACAGATCCGACGCCTGTGGGTAATTCTGTGCCACTGTATTTTCATTGTAATTCGAAATTGTATGTTACAATATTATAATGAAAATAAATTGTTTTGCCCCTTTGGGAGATTTTTCCTCACATGTGTGTGTTTGAATATCTCTTGCATGATTTCATATTATTTCAATCACACCTTGTTGCTTGATTAAGGTTTATTTGGGTTGAACTGAGTTTGATTATTTAATTTCTTATTTGAATGCATACGCATACTCTTTCAAATTGGTATCAGAGCAGGTTACGCTAATCTATCGCGTATTCCTATTTTTCGCAAAATTTTTCTAAGATATCAATTTTCTGAAAAAATTGATTTTTTGAGCGTGTTTAAATGGAGAAATCATATAATAAAATTCCAGTTTTTGACGCGACAAATTATGCATATTGGAAAGCCCGCATGAAGTCGGCTTTAAAGGCCATAGATGAACGGGTTTGGATTTTAGTTGAAAGAGGGTGGACACCTCCCTCCGTCACTGTTTAAAACGTGACCAATTTAATGCTTGTCACTACATGGACTGAAGATGAATTTAAATGGTCTTCATTTAATTCTAAGGGTTTGAGTGCTATTTCCGGATCCATCACTCCTGATGAGTTCCGACTTATCATGACGTGCACCACGTCAAAAGAGGCATGGGATGTTTTGCAACTTACCCATGAAGGAACTAATTCTGTGAAAGAATCTAAATTGCAAAATTTGACAACTCAATTTGAAACCATCACCTTGCATGAGACTGAATGTTTTGATGATTTTTATGCTAGGCTTTCTGACATTGTTAATACTAGCTTTAATCTCGGTGAACATATTCCTAATGCAAGAGTTGTGGAAAAGATTCTTAGATCATTTCCTAAGTGTTTTATGCCTAAAGTCACTGTGCTAAATTCTATGGGTAATTTAAATATGCTAAAATTAGAGGAACTTATAGGAGACTTGCAAACATATGAAATTGACATGTTTCCTAAATATGTGAAGTCTAAAGATAAGGGAATTGCACTTAATGCCCAAGAGAGAAAAAGTGATGGGACGGCAAGAAAGGGAATAGAGTCATTTAGAAAGAAAGATAGTGAAACTTCTGATTCTGAATGTGATTTTGACTTAGATGATTTGGCTCTATTTGCGAAAAAGTTTAAGAAAATTCTCAAATTTAAGAAAAGTGGAAATTTTAAAGATAAGAAGAATTTTCAGAAAAATAAGTTTGAAAAGAAAAATGAGAAAGATGTTAAAAACCCTCCTAAAAGGGACAGTGAGAGATGCTATGAGTGAGACGGTAGGGGACATAGAGCTTTTGATTGTGCTACTCGTCTTAATAGAGAAAAGGAAAAAGCTGTCCTTAATACTACCCTTAGCAATGACAGTGAGGTCGAGTCGGTGGACTCGGGAGATGAGTCACCACATGAGTGTAACTTCACCGCATTTATGGCGAGTCATGTGAGTACTCCTAGTGCACCTCATGATGATGAGGATGATACTTCACAGGGACACCTCGACAGTGAGAGCGATGCAAGTGAGGGGGAGGATGACGCAAGTGAGAGCGAGAGTAATCTTCAATGCACCTATGCCGAGTTATATAATGACTCATTCAAAACTAAAAAGCATAACAAAGTGTTAGTTCTTAGGATCACTGCATTTGAAGAAGAGTTAAAACAAACGAGAGATAAAGTGTCCTCCACCTGCACCGCATTGAGAGAGAGAGAGTTTCCTGCTGTAAGTTAGAAAGTTTGTTTAGAGATAAATAGAGTTGTTTTGAGAAAGAGAGAGGGGACTTGACTAAACAAGTGACTAGTCTTACGAGTGAGCTTCATTCCTCCATGGAGACTCGAAAAAAACTTGAAGCCCTTGTTGCCCAGCTTACTCATGATCTGGAGAGAGCACGGGAAGTCAAGGTACAAATCGAGGACAGATATGGGAAAATGGGAAATATGCTCCTCGATCCCGCTTTAAGTTTTGCTAATAGGCAGGGAATAGGTTATGATGGTGCCTCCACGTCCCAAATTTCACCCGGACCAGTTTCTGAGTTTACGACGACTCCTTATGGTCATCGACAAAAACCTCGAAGGAGAGTTCGATCAAGAAAAGAAAACCAAGGTCCGACTTTGACTATGTTCTTTTGTACTTATTACAAAAGAAAAGGCCACCTCAGGGAGTTTTGCTATAGTTTGGGTCGAACTCGACGTACTACTGCTCCACCACATCGTTCTGATGATTGTGCCAGTCTGAGAGAGCGTGTTGAGTTTTTAGCTGCCACGTCTCAGTGTTTGATGAAGGAATTCTGACGGATATCTTTGCCGTTAGTGAATGCTTCTCATATTCCAGCTAAAACCAACAACAACAAAGGCAAACAAAAGGTCACCACTTCTTGGGTACCTAAGAAAGATAAAAAGGCCTTTGTTGTTCATGTCGCTCTCAAAGCACATAAGACCTCACAGTGGTATTTTGACAGTGGGTGCTCCAGACATATGACAGGTGATGCCTCATTTTTTACATCTCTTGAGGATTATCAGGATGGCAGAGTCGCCTTTGGAGATGGGAGAAAGTCTAGCATTATAGGACGTGGTACTGTCGAGTTACCTGGATTTCCTAAGCTAGAAAATGTTTTGTACGTCAAAGGTTTGAAAGCAAACCTTCTCAGCATTAGCCAGCCGTGCGACGCTGACTTTGTCGTAAAGTTTGATCGAGATGCTTGTAAGGTCTATAATCAAGCCGATAAACTTTTATTTCAAGGGGTGAGGACAAAGGATAATTGCTATGGGACTGAGCCCACATCCTCACTTATCTGCAACAGCGCCCCGATCATTCCTATGGATTTGTGGCACCAACGTCTAGGTCACGTGAATGTTAGAGATTTGATTCATTTAGTCAAAAAGGACCTAGTACGTGGCTTACCATCTCTTGGAAAGTCAACTTCCACGGTTTATGGACCTTGTCAGTTGGGAAAGAAAATTCGGAGCCCTCATAAGAAGTTGCATTCCATTACCACCTCCGGAGTTCTTGAGATGATTCACATGGATCTTATGGGTCCTACTCGTATTGAGAGTTTGGGTGGTAAAAGGTATATCCTCATTATGGTAGACGATTTATCTAGATACTCCATCGTAGGTTTTCTGAGGGAGAAATCCAATGATGTAGAGTTTTTAATGACCAAGTGCCGTGTCCTGTAAAACCAACACGGTGTCACTAATAATAGGATACGTAGTGATAATGGCACTGAATTCACAAAAGCAAAGATAGATCTTTACTGTAGCTTCGGGATCAAACAAGAGTTTTCTGCTGTGAGAACTCCTCATCAAAATGGGATTGTTGAGAGAAAGAATAGAACGATCCAGGAAATGGCTAGGTCTATGCTTCTAGGTCGTAAGGTTTCTAGGAGATTTTGGGCAGAGGCAGTGTCTACTGCATGCCACACGGTGAATAGGGTTTACCAACGTCCACACACACTTAAGACGCCTTATGAATTGTGGACTGGAAAGAAACCTAACCTTGCATATTTCTGTGTTTTGGGGAGTAAATGCTATATCCTACGGGATAGAGAGCATTTAGGAAAGTTTGACTACCGGAGCGGCGAGGGAATATTGCTAGGATATTCATCAAATAGCAGAACGTACCGGGTTTTTAACCTGAAGAGCTCTAAGGTTATGGAATCAATAAACTTCACCGTACAAGATGACGAACCCTCGATTACTATTGATCCTAACCTACAGTGTGAGGATGAGGACTTCTCTGGGAGTGACTTACTTGTCCCTCACCCACACTCTATGAACCCTACTCCCGTATTAGGGGACACACCAGCTTGGGTTCGCAAGAGTCATGATCCTTCTGCCATTGTTGGCGATCCCACACTAGGGGTCAAGACTCGTGCTCAACTAGATAACGTTGTTAGCGATCTTTGCTACACGTCCAAAGTCGAGCCTAAGAATCACAAAGAAGCACTCAAGGATGAACACTGGATATCTGGTATGCAAGATGAGTTGCTTTAATTTCAAAAGAACATTGTCTGGGAAGTTGTCCCCCGACCTAGTGATACGAATGTGATAGGTACCAGGTGGATTTTTAAGAATAAAATGGATTAAAATGGTACCATAATTAGAAATAAGGCTAGGTTGGTCACTCAAGGCTACACACAGAATGAGGGTGTAGATTTTGTGGAGATATTTGCTCCTATTACGAGGCTTGAGTCCGTCTGCTTACTACTCGCCATCGCATGTCATCTGCGCTTCAAGTTATATCAGATGGATGTCAAGAGTGCCTTTATGAATGGAATTCTACAGGAGGAGGTTTATGTGGAACAACCAAAAGGGTTTGAAGACCCTAAGCACCCGGATCACGTCTTATATCTGAGGAAAGCCTTATATGGTTTGAAGCAAGCACCCGGTGCTTGGTACGAGAGGCTTACTTCCTATCTCTTAGCCCGTGGCTTCAAAAGAGGGGGAGTTGATATGACGTTGTTCGTCATGAGAGATGACGGTGCTATTTTGGTTGCCTAGGTCTATGTGGACGACATAGTCTTTGGATCCACATGCTCCCATCATGCTCACCACTTTGAGGAGGAGATGAAAAGTGAGTTTGAGATGATCATGGTAGGTGAGCTCACTTTCTTCCTTGGACTCCAGGTTCGTCAGCTAGAGGATGGGATGTTCATCTCCCAATCCAAGTATGCTAGAGACCTTGTGAAGAAATTTGGTTTAGACTCCGCTAAGCATGCACATACACCTATGAGTACTTCTATGAATCTTAGTAAGGACACTTCAGGCAAGGACATAGAGCAAACCTTATATCGGAGTATGATAGGTAGTCTACTCTAACTGACTGCCAGTTTTCCCGACATAGCCTTTAGTGTTGGATTTTGTACGTGATATGAGGCATCTCCAAAAGAGTCACATTTACTTGCTCTAAAACGTATTATCAAATACGTGAGTGGGACTCTCTCATACGATATTTGTAATTCCTTTGATACCGATGATCGTTTGTCCGCCTTTTCGAATGTCGATTGGGCTCAGTATGCAGATGGTTGTAGAAGCACTTCTGGTGGGTGTTTCTATTTTGGTTCTGCTCTTGTCTCTTGGTTGAGCAAGAATCAAAACTCCATCTCTTTTTCCACTACGGAGGCTGAAAACATCGCCACCGGGAGTTATTACACGCAACTCTTATGGATGAAGCAAATATTGCAGGATTATGGGATTTCACAGGACACCATGATCATTTCCTATGATAACACAAGTGCGATACACATATCCCGCAATCCCGTCCAACATTCGCACACAAAGCACATTAGGTTACGTGAGCACTTCATACGTCAGTTAGTTGAGGAGAAGGTCGTATCCCTGAGTTTCGTTCTTATCAACCGTCAGTTAGCCGATATCTTCACGAAACCTTTAGATGCCCTTAGATTTGAGAGTCTTAAGAAGTCTTTGGGGATTTGCACAGTTGACTGGCGGGTTGGTAAATGTCTAGCATAGGATTCATTGTCATTATCATATCAACTGATTCCTATTGCTAGATTGTATCATTAGTTAATTTTACTTTTGTTTATTTATTATTTCGTTAAAAGCAAAAATTCCAAAAAGTTTTTTTGTACCTTTTATGGATGAGCATTTAAAATAGTCGAGTCACAATTTCATTCCATTTTATCCATGTGACTGCTTGATAGAGATTTGAGACACTACATCATTTCATCCACGTGCTTTACATTATTTAGAGTCTTTGAGATGTGATTAGTTTTATCTTCCTACATGTTTGACTCCTATATCCTTTATTGCACACATGCATGGCTATATTTGATTATTGCACTTGTCTATCTCATATTGGCTTGAGTGTTTCCATCTCAATTCTGTCTATACAACGTTCAATATGCGATAAAACTTGAAAAGATTTGATTGCATGTGAAAACCATTTTGGTGAGACTGTGTGTTTAAATTGATAACGGGGAGGGGCTGCGAAATGTAATCATCTATCCTTTGAGCAAAATCCACCGTTAAAAAGGACCTAAAAAATTGAGGAATTTTATTATCCGAGGTCCAAAGAGGTTCAAAAAGCCCGAAAAAAATTAAAGGCAATACAAAGCAATACATGCCAAATATGGGCCATTTAGGTTTCACCATCAATTCTCCAAAGTTTGAGAATTTAGCATACCTCTATTCAAAATATATATCTGAGGGAGTTTGGTTGGAGAATGTTTAAACGGGTTTGCACTTCCTTAAAAGTCCTAAAAAGCATAAAATCGTTTTGGACGTTATTGGTGTCGAAATCACTTTGAGCTTTGATTTGTTGATTTGATTAAGTCAATGTCTTATATTGCCATTCTTTTACACCAAAGTAAGCATTTGAGTTCATTCGTTAGGAATATCCAATATTCATCGTGCACATATGTCATGTTTGTATCCATTGATTTTCCTATAGAGCTTGATCACACCCCTTCATTAACGCTATCACCGACTTGGTTCTTTTGTGTTCATTCATGGTGTGATTTAGTCCTTGTGACACCCCGCACTTGCTTGGTTGATTTATTTCTCTCATTTGTCTATTTGGGGATATCATAAAAAGGGGGAGAATGAATTATCTTATTACGGGGGAGTTATGAAATTTTGAGTTTTCTCATAAATTGGTATATATGTTTATCTCATTTCAAAATCGATACGTCACTTGGTATTTTCTTTATCTCATGTTTGTAGGTACAACATGGATTATCATTGGATTGCACACCCTGATATGAAAAGCGATGAGATTCCTGAAGAGTTGAATATCAAACGATGAAGTCTTATTCATATTTACCTTTTCAGTTTTGGGTTCATCGAAGGGTAAATTTGTATAGGCATTTTGATTCTTGATAATTCGTATTTTTTATGTTTTTCCGGCATAGACATAGGGGGAGATTTGTAAGGACATTTTGTCCATCATTATTGTGTATGTCATAAGCCGTTACATCGCTGAAGTAATTCAAGCTCACATCATCTTCAAACGGATCTGAATACTAAAGAAAGGAAGGAATCCGAGTTCTGGTAAGCCGGACCGGTCCACCAGTTTTAAAAACGAATCGGTTAGCCCCCGGACCAATCTGCCCTCTACCCGAACTGATTCACCTTGCTCTTGGACTAGTAGACCCCGGACTGAATGCGAACCGAAGAGGACTCTTACAAAAATGAATCGGTCCGACCTCGGACCGATCCACCTCAGATCCGGACTGGTCTGCCTGGGATAGAATCGTGGTCAGATTTTTAAGGGCCAGTTTTTTTCTTTTATAAACCCATTACGAGGAGTTGGTTTCAGAAGACTTCTACACACGATTTTCAGAGTTGATAAACTCAAAGTCTTCACCTTTGTGAGTTACCAAAACTCATGTTTTGATTCACACAAATTTCCAAATCATTTTGTGAATCTTTTTGAAACCCTATAACACAAACACTGTTTTGTTCATACCCTTGCGGAGAAGTCCATCCTTCTCCTTCATTGCTGCCCTCCTGGAAAGGGAAACTTCCAACCGTCGACTACAAATCCGACGCCTACGGGTAATTCTGTGTCACTGTATTTTTCATTGTAATCTGAAAATGTATGTTACAATATTATAATTAAAATAAATGGTTTTGACCCTTTGGGGGATTTTTCCTCACATGTGTGTGTTTGAATATCTCTTGCATGATTTCATATTATTTCAATCACACCTTATTTCTTGTTTAAGGTTTATTTGGGTTGAACTGAGTTTGATTATTTAATTTCTTATTTGAACGCATGCACATACTCTTTCAAAAAGGTTCCCCTTCGAGGTATTATTGCCTGTAGGTCCTGAGCACAACTTGCTCAACCACTTTGTAAGGACCATGCCAATTCGGGTGAAGCTTGTTTGCCTTCTGTAATGTCTTCTTCAGTACTAGGTCTCCCACAGCTATGGGTCTTGATTTTACCCTTTGATTGTAGAACTTTGCTGTTCTCTTCTAGTAAGCTGCTTGCCTGATTTCTGCGTCTTCCCTTCTCTCTTCAATCAGGTCTAGGTTGAGTCTTCTTTCCTCCCCATTCTTCTCAGGGTCATAGGTCTAAACCCTATGAGTAGGGAGTCCTACCATTGTTGGTATGATGGCCTCTGAGCCATGTGACAACATAAATGGGGTCTCCCCCGTTGGTGTCCTAGTCATTGTTCTATAGGCCCATAGCACAGCATAAACCTCTTCAGTCCATCTACCCTTATCTTCTTCTAACCTCTTCTTGATTCCGTCAAGGATCGTTCTATTTGTGACTTCGATTTGACCGTTTGCCTGAGGTCGGCTAGGAGAAGAGAAAAATTTCTTTATCCCAACTCTTTTGCAGTATTTTTCTAAGGAAGAATTCTTGAACTGGGTTCCGTTGTCCAAAATGAGTGTGTTTGGGAGGCCATGTCTGTATATGATGTTTTTCCAAATAAATTGGAAGGTCCTATTCTCTGTAATCATGATCATCGGCTCTGCCTCTACCCACTTGGAGAAGTAATCAGTGGAAACTATCAAAAATCGGTAATTATTTACAGCCCTTGGCAGGGGACCCACTAAGTTAATTCCCCATACTGTGAATGGATAAGGGGAACTGATTGACATCATAGGCTGATGAGTTTGATGGGGGATAGTGGAGAACCTCTGACATTTGTCGCACCTCTTTACGTAGGATGCAACATCCTTGGCCAAGGTCGGCTACTAGTATCCTTGCATAATAATCCTCTTGGCCAAAGGTCTTCCTCCTATATGACTGGAGCAAGAACCTTCGTGTACCTCCTGTAGGACGCGAGGAACTTCTATAGGATGAACGCATCTGAGGATAGGTAATAGGAATCCCTTCTTATATAAGACGTCTCCTACCATTAAGAACTTTGCAGCTCTGTACGTCCATTTCCCCCTCTCTAACTTTGATTCCGGTAGCTCTCCCTCTCTGATATATCTGATAAGGGGGTCCATCCATGAGTCCCCTAGGTTCAAATTGAGACAAGGGTTACTGACCTCTTCTTCTTCAATGATCGTCTTGGGTAAGATCTCAATTGGTACTATTTTCTGATGTTTGTCCGGGTTGCCGAAGCTAACCTTTCTAGTGTGTCTGCATAATTATTATTTTGACGAGGTATTCTCTTGATTTTTACCTCTTCGAACCCTTTGAGTATCGTTCTCACCCTCTTCAGGTATTTGGCCATCCTTTCATCCTTGCCTCATAAACCCCCAACACTTGATTAATAACCAACCTTGAGTCACTATGAAGCCGGAGTCGTCTTACCCTAAGGGTCTTTGCCAATGTGAGGACTGCTATCATAGCCTCATATTCTGTCTCGTTGTTGGATGCCTTGAAGTTAAACCTTATGGTATATTCTACATTCGTACCATTCAGGGATGAAAGTATTAGCCTTGCACCGCTTCTTCTTTCGCAAGAAGACCCGTCAATAAAGAGGTTCCAGATGTCTTCATCTGACAAGAAGCTCCCTTTTGACATGACTCTATGCCTGAAGAGGTACCGATCTTCCTCATTCTCGGCTATTACATCTCTAGCTCCCTTGGATGCAACCTCTTCCGGGTCTAGGAAGACATTGTTATTTGACCTTTTTTGTAGTTCCTAGGTTATTTTCAACATCGGTCTCTTCCCATGTGAATTCAATAACAAAGTCTGCAAGTGCCTACCCTTTGATGGCCACCCTGTGCTGATAAGTAAGGTCATACTCCCCTAACTCAATGGCCCATGTCATCAATCTACCCGACTTCCCAGGTTTATAGAGGACCTGTCTTAGTGGGGAGTCGGTGAGGATGACCATGGAATGGGCCTGAAAGTAGGGCTTCATCTTCCTAGAAGCATGTATTAAGGCATAGGCTAACTTTTCCATTCGAGGATAATTCTGTTCAGAACCTTGAAGGGACTTACTGTTGAAGTATATAGGCCTTTGAAACCCAACATCTTCCCGTACAAACGCCGCACTTATAGCGAATTCAGAAACTGCTAGATAAACAAATAACTTCTCCCCTACAATGGGCCGAGATAAGAGTAAGGGGGATCCGAGGTAGGACTTGAGTTGATTAAAAGCCTCGTCACACTCTTTGTCCCACTCTAAGGCCTTTCAAAGCACTTTAAAGAACGGAAGACACTTGTTCGTCGCCCTTGAGACAAATTTGTTGAGTGCAACAACTCTTCCAGTGAGCCTCTGAACGTCCTTGATGCTTCTTGGTGTCTTCATGTCGAGCAAAGCCTTGATTTTCTCAGGGTTTGCCTCTATTCCCCTATGATTGACAATGAATCTAAGAAATTTCCCAGTACCTACCCCGAAGGCACACTTCGTCGGGTTGAGTTTAATTTTGTACAAGTCCATGGTATCGAAAGTCTTTTCTAGGTCTGCCACATGAGTGCAGGCCTTTAAACTCTTCGTCAGCATATCGTCTATGTACACCTCCATAGTCTGTCCTATTTGAGCCTCAAACATTTTATTCACAAGTCGTTGATATGTTTCCCCCGCATTTTTCAATCCGAAGGGCATAACCTTGTAGCAATATGTCCCTTTGCCAGTGATGAAGGCTATCTTCTCTGAGTCTTCAGTATACATGAAGATCTGGTTGTAGCCTGAGTACGTGTCCATCAAGCTCATGAGCTCATGTCCTGCCGTTGTATCTACCATCTGGTCGATCTGAGGTAAGGGATAACTATTTTTTGGGCAAGACTTGTTCAGGTCAGTAAAATCTAAGCACATTCTCTACTTTTCGTTGCCCTTGGGCACAATAACTGTGTATGACAACCACTCCGAATATATGACTTCCCTGATGAATTCAACCTCGTCCAACTTTCTGACTTCTTCCCAGATGACATCGTACTTTTCCCTAGAGTAGACCCTTCGTCTTTGTTTGATTGTCCTAGCATCCTTGGTCACATTCAGCTTGTGGCACATAACCTTAGGGCTTATGCCCGACATGTCCGCGTGACTCCAAGAGAAGACACTCTTCCTCTTCCTCAGGAAGCTTATCAACTCTTCCTTGATTTCTTCTTTTAAGGATTTTCCAACCTTGACGGTTTTTTTCAGTTAATCCTCATTGAGGATGATGGATTCTACGTCTTCCGCGGCCTCTGCTTTCCTCAACTTTGTTTCATCTCTAGGGTCAAGTGTATCAATGTTATAAGTGGTAGTTACTCTCTTATGGAACTCTCTCTCTTTCGCCGAGTTAAAGTAGCATTCTTGTGCTATGGTCTTGTCACCCTACACTTCCCCTACCCCATAGGGGGGTAGGAATTTTAGCATCTGGTGGACCGTCGATGGCACAGCCTCAAATTCCTTAAGGGTTACTCTTCCTATGATGAGATTATAGGCCGAGAAGATATTTTTGTTCATAACAAAAAAATTAATCTTCCGGGTCAACCTCTTAGGCCTCTCATCACCCATTAGCACGTCCATCTCATACATACCCAGCGGTTAGACCTTTTCTCTACTGAACCCCATTAACGAATGATGATAGGGTATCGACCTAGCTCTGCTAAGGCCTAGGCATTTGAAGCAGGGCCAGAATATCACATCTGCTGAACTTCCTCCATCTACAAGAATTTTCTGTACCTCACATCCATGAACTCTTGTTGTGATCACCAAAGGGTCATGATGTGGAGCTAAGCTGCCTTCGAAGTCGAGTCGAGAGAACCCAACAACAAGAGTGTCCATGTCCACCTTCTTTCTCTTCTGCGTTTCCTTAGAAGACGTCAAATTTACTACTTCAAGTCTGGCCACTGACTTGGCATCTACGACATCAGCTTTTTGGTCGGCCACTTCAGAACCACCCCCTATAAGTCCCCCGTATATGGTGTTAACACCAAAAGAGATCATACCAACCCTCTTCACTGGGGTGTTGTCATCTTTCGGTAGAAGGTCCAGATCATCTTCATCATCGTCATCGCCCCTTTTTGTTGGGGTATCGTCACGACATCTATCATTTCTCCTCTTTTTAGGGTCATCTCTTCCCCTTTTGGGAGCCTTGCTATCAACATACTTTCTCAACTTTCCCGATTTCAACATTTTTTTTATCTCATCCTTTAAGGCGAAGCACTTGTCTGTTACATGGCCATGGTCTTGGTGGAATTCGTACCATAAGTTCTGGTTCCTCTTAAGTGGAGGAGCTTTCAGCTTCTCTGGACATCTTAGGGACCGTTCATTCTTGATCTCATTGAGGATGTGTTCGCAGCTTACAGTAAGAGGGGTATAACGTGCAAACTTATCATCAACTGACCTCTTTCCATCCTTTTTTCTTTGGAACTTTCCACTGCTACTGCCATTCTCAACCTCGTATTTTGCATCCATGGCCTCTTCAGCGTGAATGACCTTATTCCCAGTTGTCAATAGCTCCGCCATGGACTTGGGAGGGTCTTCCACAAGTTTTCATAACAACTTTCCTTTATGAAGACGTCCTATGAGTTCGGTTATGGCTATATTCTCTTCGTAATCTTCAACCTCAAGTTTTTATTTGTTGAACCTGGCGATGTAGTCTCTTAGGCTCTCGTGCTTTCCTTGCTTGACATACAACAGATGGGTAGTCTTCTTTTGAGGTCTTACCCCAAAACAAAAATTGTAAATGAGTCGTTCAACCAAGCCCTTAAAGTTCTCAATTGAATTCTTCGGAAGAGAAGTAAAACAGATATGTGCCACTCCCGTCAAAGTCCCAGAGAAGGACCAGAAATTCATCTCATCTGGTATAGAATAAATGTCCATCGCAGACTAGTACATCTGAATGTGATGTACAGGGTTGGTGCTATCGTCGTACTTGGGAGACACCGTGGGTGGATTGAACTTAGCAGGGGTAGGAAAACTCACTATCTTAGCCATGAATGGAGAGCCTTTTGAGAAACCTCTTTGCAATGGGTCTCGACTTTTGATGAGGTCTCCTATCTTGTCCTCAAGACATTGGATGAATTCATTCCACGGTTTCGCAACGTCGGCCCGACCGAGGTTATCCCCAACCACCTCCAAGGATGAACTGAGGGTTCCCCAGCTCGGCTGTTGACCTCTTCTTGGTCTCTACCTCATCCCTGATGAGGCCGATGTTGCCTATCTTCCCTTTATGAGCCGTATGCACTTCTCGACGTTGACAACCTCTGTCTTAGGTCATTTATGGTGCCGAGCCTTTCAAAGGACGACCCTCTACTCAATCGATCAAAAGTTAATCCTCGTTGTTAGGCTTCTCCACCCCTTCGGCCTCCACAACCTTGGAGCCACTAGATAGGACGAACAATGTTATTTGAAACCTCATATGGCTCCCAACAATCTTTCGGGACATCTTCCACATCTAGATCATCATACCTATCCTCAGAGCAAGGGTGTCCTTGCCTCTCTAGACGTAAACTCCTAGTGTCAGCAACGTCCCTCCTCTGTTGAGGCATAGGGTGGTTCTTTCACGGTGCCTAGGGTGGTCCCCTGGCTTTAGGAAGTGCCTGTAAATCTACCGGAGTAATAATCTCTGGTGAGACTCCGGGTGGTCTCATCATATTTTGACTCAGTTGTGCAAATTGCTCCTGCATCGCTTGCTGCGTTACTGCTAAGGACTTCAAGGCTGCAGCCACCTCTGCCATTTCGAACTGAGGCGGTGCCTGACTAGAACTAGGTCCTCCCGCACCAGGCGGCTGAAGAGGTGGTGGTTGTTCCGGTGTCATACGTTAACACTAAAGAGATCTTGAGTAGTATATGAGCTTAATACCTTAATGGACCTCCTTCAATGGTGAAACAGCTCCATGCAAGGGGTGAGGCCTGGTTCACCACCAGAGTCTTCGATGAGATTAAGCGAATAAAGAGGAAAAGACAGCTTCTCATTCCCACAGACGGTGCCAAAATGATGATGTTAGAAATAACACCACCAGTCAAGGTGTTTGTAAGCTCAAACTAGCGATAACAATGGCAGCACAAGAGTATACTAAATATAAGAGATTGAGGTGAGGAGAAGAGGATGAACACAGTTACGTATGTGGTTCAGCCAATCAGTCCTACGTCCACTGTGCAAGTGTGTGATTAATATCACTGTATGAGAGCTCTAATGGCCATAGATACAATCTCTCAAGCTTTCTCTCTCTACACTATATTTGGACAGAGTTTTAGCTAGGATTACTAATTTTGAATCCCTCTCGAAGAAGGAGAAGACAAGTATATATAGTGTGAGGGCGGTGTAATGCACCCCCTATGCATGTAATGTGCATGTGTGTGTTGATCTATCCAATATGATGAAGACATATGCCACTGTCACATGTAGAGAATGATGATGAAATATTCCCCCCACGTGAGGGGAATGATTTGTTACAACTAATTTGTTTACACGTGTTCCCAATCACACATATGTGAATAAAAGGCTCGGTTGTATGTGATTCGTTCCATCCTTGGCCTGGAAGAGGACGAGGTTAGTGTGGTCGGGCAGCTGCTTGATCAGTGGTGACCTAGGCTCAGTGGGAGAGCCGAGGTAAGGCAGGTGGAGATGTAACGTCGTCCTTACAGAGGTAATGGTGGAGTAGCAGGAACGTTGATTGATTCCCTGCCGAGACTAGTTACGATGATGGAGTGCCCTTGCAACCTCAGCCTGCACCCATCCGAGGTCGCAAGCCTTGGATGACCTAATGGTTAATTTCCCCTGTGGATCATCAAGACCTCACCTGCCAAGGCAACTAGTAACGTCGGCCATGGCCCACCTTGCTTAGGACGAGACTGATGGTTGCCAATATAAGGCCCTTCTAACCACGACTATTTACCTGGCCGAGGTTGATGTCTCTGAGCCGAGGGGGTATATTTAGGGTATATCATCCTCCTTAGTAATTTGGGAAACCACCCTCTCCTCGAGATACCAGGAATAGCCGAACTCATGCGCCAGCAAATGCCTCATCTGCGCATTCACCCCGGTCGTCCCCGCATCCTGAATGGTTGTCCCCCATGGATAAAAGGCCACCTGAAAATATCCAAGTAGGCATATATCAATACAAGATCAGAAGGCGGAAAAACCAAGAGTGAAAATGGAAAGAGTCTTACCCTACTATTGGTCAGGTCATTCAAGACCTGTCGCACCACCTCCAGAGAGATAGATCCCTTCGAATGTCGATTGGCCTTAAGCCATCGATACAATCGGCAGGAGTCCCCAACAGTGTCATCCTTCAGACCGATCAGCGGGGTATTGCACCCAATCACCTCATAAAACCACGTATGTCAAAGATAAGAGATCACAAGCAAAAAGAGACACATAAGGAAAATGTGAATGTATGAAAGTAAAATGTGAATGCATGAAAAGAAATGCGCAAACTGAAGAATACCTCAAGAAGGTCATGGCTCCCATAAAGGTCTGTCGGCAGCACCGGCTGAATGCATCCAGAGAAGAGTAAAGGGTCGCCAAAGTCAGACTCCCCCAATCATAGAAAGGGATGTTTGAAAACATCCTCAAGTACGACAAGAACCACAAATGGACGACGTCTCCGCTCGACGCCGCCATGAAGCCTCCCAACACCGGCAAAATGAATAATCGGGCCATATGCCTCACTTGCATCCTCTCCTCCACATCAATCACCCTGCCCAACAGAACATCCTTCAGCAGGGACAGCCAGATAAAATCCCCAGAAACTATCCTCCTTACATCACCAAGTGCCGCACGCACTACCTCTGGTATCACCCGAAAATAGCGATCCACCTCTATCTTGTCTCCATCACAATCCATTCCCAACAGCTGCTTCACATATATGGGAGTCACAGTCATCTCCCCGATGCCGAAATGAAAGGTGTGAGTAGTATCCCACCACCTATCCCCCAAAGCGCACAGGACCGCTGTCGAACGAGGCGTCTCATCCAACGCAGATGCCAACCTACCAAAGCTCGCTAATGATACCACCCAATGCACCACAAGTGTGAGATGCTCCCAGACATCCCCGAGCCCCGTCGTCTCACGAGCGCGCATGTTCTTCAAAGAAATATCAGCCTGGCAAAAAGGAAAAAAATCTCATCAGAAGTCAAGAAAGAAAGAAAAACAAAAAAAAAAGGAATGCCAAAGGTTAGGTTACTTACATAACCGCAAGGATTCACTCTCGAAGAGAGATGATGTGACGGCTCCTGCAGAAAAGTTCGCTCATTCGCAACAGGCTCAAACGCGTCAAAGCAGTTCTCACTCCCCAAAGCAAGAGGAGCCCTAGCCCTCCACTCCATATTCGCCCAGTCATCAACGGTCAACCACTCCCTGTGGACTGCAGTGCTCACAAAAGCGGCCATTTCTTGAAGATCGAAATGCTAGAACGATTTGCAAAGGAATCGCAAAAAGAGAGAAAGCAAGGAAGTTGTGAAAAAAATAAAGGGATTCTCCCCCTTTCTATAGGATGCCAAGCACTAAGCCGATCGGCACTTACTCTTTACCTTCCCGAGGCAGTCCAAAATTTTGTGCCACTGCCGAATGGTACCCCTCATACCATGCTGACTAGCACCCCCTTTAAATTTCGTACAGAAATTCCCAAAAAATACCAGAAAGCCTCGAAAAATCCTTGGAAAATTCCTAAAAATCCCAGGAAGGATTCAAAACATTTTCATCAGGAAAATTTCGCATTCCCTCAAGAGGAACCCCTCTTTCCCAGCAGAATCCTCAAAACCAAGTGAATCTCCTCCCGAAAAAGCTCCGGAGGATCTCTAAGGATCGCCTAATAACTTCCTCTGCGGAGTTTTTACAGCACCAAAATTGGTTGTTTCCCCCATGCGAGGCCTCCTAAAGAAACAAAAGCCTCCCCAGCTATCAACTACCCAGCTCAGATCAAAATCACAAAACACTTTCTCCATCAGAATTGAAATCCAATCTTTATCCACTCTTAGGTCAAAATTGACCTCGATCTTGCATCATCACGTGAGTTAGGTAAAAAATGACCTTGGTCCTCGATCGTCACCACTCTTAAGACAGAATTGACATCGGTCTTGGATCGTCACCTGAGTTAGGTCAGAATTATCCTCGGTCCTCACCTGAGTTAGGTCAGAATTGACCTCAGTCCTCGATCATCACCACTCTTAGGTGAGAATTGACCTCAATCTTGGATCGTCACCTGAGTTGGGTCAGAATTGACCTCGGTCCTCGGTCATCACCACTCTTAGGTCAAAATTGACCTCGTCATGGATTGTCACCTGAGTTAGGTCATAAATGACCTCGGTCCTCAGTTGTCACCACCCTTAGGTCAGAATTGACCTCAGTGTTGGATCTTCACCTGAGTTAGGTCAGAATTGACCTCGATCCTCGGTCATCACCACTCTTAGGTCAGAATTGACCTCGGTCTTGGATTGTCACCTGAGTTGGGTAAAAAATGACCTCGGTCCACGTTCGTCACCACTCTTAGGTCAGAATTGACCTCAATCTTGGATCATCACCCGAGTTAGGTCAGAATTGACCTCGATCCTCGATCGTCACCACTCTTAGGTCAGAATTGACCTCGGTCTTGGATCGTCACCTGAGTTAGGTTAGAAATGGCCTCGGTCCTCGGTCGTCACCACTCTTAGGTCAGAATTGACCTCGGTCTTGGATTGTCACCTAAGTTAGGTCAGAAATGACCTCGGTCCTCATCACTCTTAGGTCAGAATTGACCTCGGTTATTAGATCTTCACCCTAAGCCCGCAGAATTGGCTTTGACCCGCAGAATCGGTGATCCTCATCACTTAAGCCCGCAGATTTGGCTTTGACCCGCAAAATTGGTCATCCTCCAGCATCACTTCAGGTCCTCAGAATAGACCTAAACCTTTGATCGTCATTCAAACCATCCCCAGCACACCCCTTAGGCCCTCAAAATCGGCCTCGACCCTCTGAATCGATCATACTCCCCCAAAAGCATCATGTGGTGTCTATTCGATGGTTATCATTTGTTCCAAACTCACCCGTCGAGGGTCTATGTAGACACCCCATTCTGTTACCCCCAAACTCTCCTTAGGTCCCTATTACCTCCCTTCATCACTACAAACCCAAGTCATGTCCCGAGTACTGACCTAGAAGCCAATGGGTACTTTCAGGATCCGTTTGACCAAAAAGTCAAACTCTTCAGCTGGATTAAGACTGAATGAATCTTCAAAGGTCAGTAAAGCCCCTTTCCCATGGTCCATCATGTGCGCGATTCTGAGTTACAATGCGGATGAACGATCCGTTTGCGTCCAAAATTTTATTTAGAGGCCACCGGGCACTCCCGGGCTTTGTTTGACATAAGTCAACTCTTCAGCTCAACCAATACTGAATGAATCTTTGAAGGTCACTTAAATCCCTTTCCAACGGTTCATCTCGTGTGCGATTGTGATTTACCATGCGGACGAACGATCCGTTTGACTCCAAGGGGTCACTGAATGCTTCCAGGGCCCGGTTGACTAAAGTCAACTCCCCAAATTGGGTCAAACTCTTTGTTATGTCCAAGTACATCTCCTAACCTTTCCAATGGTCTATTCCGTGCACGATTCAGACTTACCATGCGGACGAACGATCCATTTGCGTCCGAACGATTCCCCGTCCAATGGACCGACACACGCTTCCGAGCCATATTTGACCCAAAGTCAACTCCCGAACTCAGGAACGGTACAAAGAACTTTCTAATGTCTTTAAATTACCTTTCTAATAGTCTACACCGTGCACGATTCTAAACAACGATTTTCCCTCGGCAGCCAATTTTCTGAAAAGGCCTGAAACACACTACCGAATGGCAAGTTCCAGGCCCGACCTATCGGCAGGTGCCGATAGGCAGGACCAAGTCTAAGGCGATCGGCAGTGATCTGGGCCTATAAAAATAGGCCTTCACCTCATTTGCATGGGGAGCCCAAATCTGATAACAATCGCTCTCAGCGAATCCCAAAAACCTCTCTCAAAGACAGGGCGATTTCAACATCCAAATCCCTTTCTAACATCCACTTTTCATCAAACTTTACATCAAACTTTGTGAATTAGCCACTCTCCATCATCATCCAAGTTCAAGGTATGCTCTCCAACATTCAAGATCAAGCTCAAGGTCTTCAAGAAGGTCCAACTTTCTCAACTTTCTCTTCAAATTCTCTTCAATTCGCAATAACTTATTATATTACTTAGCACTTTTATTATGTCATCTCACACATCCTAATATACTTTTTATTTAGTATTATTGCACATCTCTTATTTTCATATAAATAAAACCCAAAAACAAGAAAAAGAGGGTTTTCTCATAAATTCCAAATAGGGATTCTAATACTTTTCTCACACTTTTCTCACAACTAAAACACTTTTTCTACACACACACACACACACTCATAAATAAGAGATCCCCCATTTGGATTTATGGGATAAACCCCACCCCTCATTTTGTATGTGAACTACATGGACTCTGATGCCTTTATAGGGTACGTAGCTGTCTCGAGGTAAAACTCGAGACTCGAGTCCTATTCTCACTTTCTCCCTCATTTTCTATCTTCTCTAAATCCAATTTTCTTATATTCTATATACTTGTTCTTAGTGACGTATTACTCCATATGCGTTATCGTTCCAGTTAACGATCAACGTAGGGGTAATCGCGTAAATCTTATTTTTAATATTATTTTTATACCTTCCTACGGATGACTCGCTTTATCTCTCCCATGATACAAGTCGAGGATTCCTATATCCACTATATATATACACATGCACATATATCACGGAGAAAATAAAAAAAGTAAAATAGCAAACATCTATGAGAGACCGAAAGGGCGGAATGGGTGCCTAACACCTTCCTATTTCGTAACTTAGCCTTCGAACCCTTCTCGAATCATTTTGGTTTCGTATGCACCAGTATGTCTTTGGATGCCATCCTTAGGGATGGATTCCCCTTTTTCTTTTATCTGTTTTGAGTAAAATAGACTGGAAACTCTAAATCTCTCTACATTTTTACACCTTATCTCAAACGACGTCGATCGAAGTGCTCTCGAGAGGGATGCACAGGACCCGAGGATCCTTCCTTCACGCGCCCGCCCGCAGGCGAGGATCGGGGATGGCCACAGTGGTGACTATGCTGGGGATATGTATATTTCGAGGGATTGACTCTATTTACATGGATGTTATGTTTGTTTATATGTCCCATGTATCTGCATGTTCCCCTTTTCCATGTGTATCCCATGCTTATGCCTCTGTTCACACACTTGTAGAAAATTCTCCATGTACACTTCACGCCTCGTGCACCTAGGATCACATATATCCACATGTTGCATGCATCACCCATCTATACTTAGTGTACCTTTGGTACTTGTACTTTGCTCCATGTTTGGCATAATCAAAGAAAAGCATTCTCATCCTAAGATACTAATAGGATAATCATGCATGATTCACATGACATCACCAAAGAGCATTGTTATTGACCAAATTTTACCTAGTAACTGGAGGGTCACTTCGTGATGGGTGCTGGTCCGACAGGGCGCAGTTAGCCTAAGAGATATGACTCTCACCTTCTATTGGCCAAGTACCTTCGATGTATATCGAACGGTTCCCCTGTATTATACCGCTTGACCAAAGTCATAACGTGGGGTATATTGTAGGGAATTTATTCACGTACGCCGAGTATATCGAATTCTCTCTCACACGTACTGTCCCCACGAGGTATATAGTCAGGCATTTCACGTACACTCAGGTATATCAAATGTCTTATCCATACGTACATATTGCCCGCAAGAGCAAGATGAATATCGTGGAAGTCACGCCAAAGGGGGGAACCCATTCCATTTCACCCAACCAACTGCATACCCGCATATACGTGTAAAACCTAGGATACGCACTTTAGATTATTAGTTTCAACCCAAAACTCTGTCGAAATTTTGGGTCGACTTGCCGCCTAAATTTTTGTTCATTTTTAAAACGGGACCCTGTCTATGAGCCTAGTTACAAGTCCAGCCGTAGCTTTGCAAATATTAAAAATTCCACTTTTTCGGGCTCGGGTCCCGTCCTGCATTGCATTTAGCAGAATTAAATACAAGTGAGAACATAATAATCATAATAATCATGCTGAGTTCCGTCTTCAAAAACATTTCTCCTTTCTTTATCAAAAATCCAAAAAAAATTCTCTCTTCTTTATCAAAAATCCAATAATAGATTCTTCTCCTTTTTCTCAAAAATAAATCCCATTCTACGCCTTCTCAGGTTAATCGCAAGCCCTTGGCCTGGCTCCCTATTGGCTTCGGTCTTCAGTCAAATCACCTCAAAATTTCGTCCGTTCCTCTACTACTTCTTCCGAGTCCACACATGCCTTACACGATCAATAGTCTCATTCATTATGTTTCGAATGAATGAGACCTAAGGATATCTAAGGACCTAAGGAGAGTTAGGGGCTAACAGAATGGGGTGTCTACAGATCCACACATGCCTTACACGTTCAATGGTCTCATTCATTATGTATATGTTTAAATGCGTTAATGTATAAAGGCATTCCACCCCTTGGTTTTGAGTACCATTATAAATATCTTATTTTCCTTAGCCTCAAGGAACAAGTTTATAGTGCACAGGCAATGATACTTAAAATTCTATGTAACTACCATTAATAGTAATACCATAACCATAGACGTAGGCTTTTCCTATCTTGAACTACATTATAAATCTTTATTTTCCTTTATTATTTTCATTTACACTACTCAACTAATTATTTGTGATATGAAATTGGTAATTCCTGTCTCTACCAATTTTGGACATCAACAAGGAGGTTTCTAAGCAATCAAATCAAATTTCTTGATAGGTTTTTTCAGTAGGGATTCAAGGATAAATGTTTAACATTTCTTCTCTTCAATTAAAATCATGTTTTGAATTGATATTTAATGCAAGTTTCTTAAATATTATTTTACTTTTATATATACACTTGTTAATTTTACGTAAACCCGAATTGTAGGCTTAAAATATGGTATAAACCCTTAGGGATTTGAGATTACTTATTTTATGATCTTATTTAGGTGAAATTTGTTATCCTCTCATGTTATATATTAATATTTTTCCCTTGTTATTAGGAGAACTTGGAAACTAAACCCTTGGAAGTTAATTGGCATATTAAGGTTTGAGATTTAGTCCTAGATATATGTTACCTAGAAATTATGATCATTAATTTAGACATGAGTAAGGTTTAATTGAGTTTTGAAATGCATGTACTAAGTAGAGTTGTACCTTTAGCTTTATAAGTAGTACCTTTGGTGATAAATACCTAATTAATGAAATTCTAAGCATGATAATTGATAATTATTACCTAGTTACTTAGGAGAGTGCATATTTAATGATTATCCCATGTTATACTCTTGAAATGTAAATAGAATCCCTTTTATTTAATTATATTCTTAAAATTGAGAATCGGACCTAATTGCATAAGAATTCAATGTATACCCTTTATTACTTTTCTCATCTTATTTAAAATATATTAATTGCGTATATGAGTTAAAAAGAGTGCGGAATAAACACTTGTTGGCTTGCTAGTTTATGATTGTTTTTCTCTTGTGTTGAACGGATGCGGTTGGATATAAAAGTTGGTTATTTAATTCGCATAGCCTCTTTATTTTAATTAACCTAAATAAATCCTTAACTATGCATATTGTCTTAAAGACTACCCTATTTGAATGGAAGTGCACCACGGGGTTTCTTGTTAGGATTTCATTTATGAGACATCTCATGCATGGAGTTTGGAGTTCGTTAGGAGTGATGACTTTAGAAACTTTAAAGAATATATGTGTTTATTTATATTAGTTCAATTAGGATTAGTCCCATGTTAGACACATCACCCCTTTAGATTTTAATAGAATGGCATAATGAACTGTTTAGAGATTTAATGAGAATGTCCTAAAGGGGTTGGGGAAATGGAGAATAATGATGTCATAAAAGTGACAAGTTAATATTGAAACTTGTAACGTTAATAAAGAGAGAAATATTGAATGTCAATTATGGGTGTGTCTCAAGAGAGGACATTCATGTGGGCGTACTTGGGTAGTACGATTTTATGTAAATTTTGGTGCATCACACAGGTTGTGGATTTCTGTCCATGTGAACAACAGGTGGCGACGAGATGTGTCATGGGATTATGTGTGCATCACAAGGTGTAATGAATGTTTTGTCCCCACTTATATTAGGTGGAGATGGGTTTTGTGACAGTTTTATATTTGCATAACATATGTTCTTGAGATGGCCCGGGGAAAGGGGGCACGTGTTGTTTACAATTTAATTTGTTAAGAGATTAATTAATTAATGGAACTAATGAGTTAATTAAATGGACTTTGAGGTTCCGTGATACATTGTGGGATATTAATATTATTAACTAGAAAAACTGTGAATTTAAAATCTGCATATATATTTGTTTTGAGTCGTGTAGCTTTGGAGACTTTCTAGTTCTGGTCGGTTTTATCTTTGGTAACCATTCAGATGCTTGAGTTGTCCTCCCATGTAGAATTTTCTCTCCACTTAGTACATATTTTCTATTCTCCTCTCTAGTCATCTTGAGCATTAGAGATTGATGTAGGTCCATCTCCTTGATAGACGGTCTTTTTATTTCAGTCATGTGAGTTGTACATTATGGATTCATTTCGAATGTATTATTGAAACAAAACTTTGGCATGTATTTTTTAGACTTAGTATTATCATCTATATTAAATTATGTGTTTACATGGAGAGATATCTCTCACTCTATTACAGTGATGATGTATTCTATTAGTCTTATATTAGAGGTTTATCATATCATATTCCTATATGTTTGCATGTTTAATTGTTTCCTTTTAGGAGAAGAATGATATTTAAATTGTTTTTACAAGTTTTATATTTTAATGTAGGAATTGGTCAAACTTAAGGTTAAAATATACATTTTTTATTGTTTGTATTAGAGTCAGTTTCATAGGCCTTCGAGTTTATAGATTCTCTTAGACTTCTACATATTGCTCTTACGATCCTTTATTTGTACTCTTATTAATGTCTCGTTAATGATAGTACTTTTTCTTAAATTTCAAATGACGCTAAAGAGGAGATCAAGATAGGTGAAGGCACGAGGGGGACATCATGACCCCCCCAGATCCACCACAGGCATCGAAAATATCAGTGTCAGACTCCTAGGCGAAGTATCACTTTGGCTCTTATAAGTTAGCCGAACTTATCTGCTAGTGTGTAGAAAAATTTTTGGCAAAATTTTGATATGATAGGTCCATGTACGTAGTAAAGTATTCTATCGTTCAGACGAATTCATATGAAAAGGTGAGGTGCTCTTTCATGAAGAAAGCCACACCTACATTTGTTGGTTCTATAACACCCCATAAAATTTAATAATAGATTGATTTGGTCTAACACAAACACACAGGAATTAAACAATTGAATATATGATGCCGAACCAACCAATAGTACAAATAACATCATTTAACTATAACTATATCAATATAAATCCAACTACTGAAACGTTCTATGGGTGGTGGCAACACAACTATATATGTCCTGCAAAATATTAATAGGAGACGTTAACAGTAAGTATATTTATAATAACATAAAATGAGATGGTACATAATATAATTATTCATTTTCATCTTGTCTTTTAATGTCTTTTAAATTACCCCAACACAATAAGCTTATATATCACTTGTTTCTAATTCTAGATGCAAGTGTACCCCATTTTGGGTGTCTAAAATTGGTTTACTGATTAGGATGAGCCTTGGCTTAATAAAACCAATTATTATCAACCACAAATAAAGTAAGAATTATATCAAATAGAGAGGGATGAGAGACAAAGAAAAGGACATGAGTTTTTACGTGGTTCATCCTAATGAGATGCCTACATCCAAGGGTACAATATAACTAGGTATTAGGCTTTAGTACAAAAATCATAAGAGCTCTCTAGGGTTTTGGGTAACTATTTTCAGTTGTTCTTAGCTGAGAGAGGTAATGAGCTATTTGTAGTACTAGGAAGATAAATAGGTGAAATACCTTTATACATTAGGAGTTTACACCTTTACATTACAATTAGTAGTTGGATATTATCCACGTGCATATGCATGATGACTATTGAGAGTCTCACGTGTGTCCGCTCACTTTACTGACTATTCATATTCTTTAGGGTGGTTGGCAAGCATGCCTACTAGGGATAAAATAATATCGACCACATGTATCTATTGTATTTGGCTGACTGAGTGTGGTGATAGGTGTCACCTTTTTATTGGTCCACTTGGCTGTGTTATTTCAGGTTACAAAAAAATCCCCCAATACTTCCTTCTTGATTGGAGTGATTTAGTGACTGAGAGGATGGAGTATTATCTATCTAGATTTTATCGGCTATGAGGAAGCGTATGGTCGACTGTCGACCATTAAGACTTGTAAATTTCTAACTATCATCTTTAGTCTAGTGGAATTTTTGTAAATAGTTACAAAAATAACGAAATGTCTGGGGTATGCTGGTCATTTTGATTTTTGGGGAACTGAGACGAAATTGAAATGTGAAGCAGTGGAACACTTAATCATTTCAATTTGTGTAGCTCAGGGTACGTCATAGAGTCCTATAAAAAGCCATTACCCCTTATTCTCTTCACCTTGAATTCTATAACCCTCCTCCCCCTTCTCGAGATTTTACTCTACCAATTGTGCCAGTTGTTGTTGCTTTCTGTTTCGTTGTAAGAACCCTTATTTTCTTATATTTTCTCTCTTCTTTGTCGTAATGGTAAATATTGTAGACGATGGTTCTTTGAAGACATTTAACACAACTTATAGGATCTTGGAGTGGGTGAAAACTGAGTGTTTAAGAGGTTCTTATATCCTTTGATTATTGGAGGAAGGTTATTGGATCCCCACAATATGTATTGTTGAGTGTGGGGTAACATTCCCTTCCCATCATTTATTTTTTGAATTTTATCGATACTTTGATGTGGTCCCAACCAAAGTGGCTCTAAACACTTGGAGGGTAGTTAATGGAGTCCGTCACACTAATGAGAATTTTGGAACCAACATAGGAATGAGAGAATTAATGTCTTGCAATAACTGGGGGGACCACTGATGACAACATTTATTATCTAAAGACCATATTTTCAAATAGAGCTTGAGTAGTAAATTTACCTGATTCCAATAAGAATTATGGGGATCATGGGTTGATAGTAAAAGACTGGTAGTTTTCCCCTTTACCTTAGGGTAAGGACTATAATGGGCCTTGTTTCCCTTAGAAGGGGTAGAGCATAGGTCAACCTTTCTTTACTCATGTGTCCTTTTCTTATTTTTGGTGTTTTAACTAATCTTGTTACTAACTACTTTTTTTATCCTTCTGTTTTGCAGAGAAGAAGAAGAAGAAGGATATTTCTCGTTCATCAGAGGTCAGCTTTGCTAATCTGAATGATATTTGGTCAATCAAACAAAAAAAAGGAAGCTCTTCCTCATTCGGAATCTATTTTACTTGGCTACCATAGTTATATTACTTCTTTAATTAGTCGCCCGACATCTCTTCAGCCCCCGTTAACCTAAAGGACCCAACTTCATCATCTATGGCTGCTGAGTTAGAACCTTTTCCTCAGGCATAAGAAAATTTTATTATTGGAGGTACATGTTCCTCCTTTGAATCCTCAGATCTCGCACTATTATCGATCATTATTTCCTATCTAGAGATGGTCAAGAGAAGAATCCATGACTTTCTTGACAGTTTAAAATCTCTAAACACCCTATAATAATTGAGCATGTAGTAATAAAGAACCAAGAGCCTCAATTAAAGAGGTTTAAGAGGGGTCCAGCCACCCCTCTAGAGCTATCCGAAAAGGAATAGGAAGAAAAGGGATAGAGTGGTGCCCTTTCTGTTACTGTTAATCCAGGCCTTACTCATGGGTGATTGGGGATAGAGTTCTTTCAGTCAACGAAGCTCTAGTTGCTACCCTTTTTTGGGCTAGGTTAGTTGATCATTTCAACCACAACTTGGCCTTGGTAAATGTTATTTATTATTTCTCTATCACCATATATCCTTGTTATTCACTTACTGATGCCTATTTATGGAATTTTGCAATTTTTGGTTTATTATAATCAACTGTTGATGAGGGAAGACTAGTTATTCAATTCCTCATGAGATGTGGAGGCTATTTTATAGGGCATGAAGGAGTATTTGGAGGTTGTTAAAAATCCATGAAGGTGAAAAGAGGAAGTGGGAAAATGCCATGAAAAAGCTGGAGGATTGGAAAGCCAATGCTGGGATTGCTGAGAAAGTTGCCGAAGATGCTAAAAAAAACTATCCCACGATGCTATAAAGTGTTTAAGGACGTCAAAGGACATGTTTTTTTATCTAAAGACTAAGGCCAAGAAAAAAAAATGTGCCTACTCCTGTTAATAGGATAAGGTATTCTCCACTACAGCTGTTCAGGTGGAGTACTTTAAGAAGTCTTCCATTAAGGAAGGCTGAGATGTTGTCCTTACCAAAGTCGGCACTACAATGGGCTCTGAACTCTTCCTTAAGCATAATCTAGGCATACATATATACATTGAGGAGGAAGTTAATAGTAAAGAGGGCTTGGCAGAGTCATCTGTGCCTTCAGAGCTAACCACAGTGGTGGCACGTCCTGAGGAGGAAGTGACTCAAGATAAAGAGAAAGTGTAAAAGGTTCTGTTCTTTATGGTTTTGTTTTGTACTTTTGTTGATGTAGTCTTTATAGTCTCTCTACTTGTAACCTTTTTTAGAGTCTTAATAAAATTGATCTTTATTTCAAGTTTCAATTCTGAGAACTCTTTTACATTCGATACATAATTTCAGTTTAGCTCTAGGAAGGCTAGTTTGGTTACTGCCGAAAGTGAACTTTTTAGGATAAGTACCCAACTATTTGAGGCAATCAATGAGGAGCCTAAAGAAAAAGAGATGAAGTAGGATCTCACCATAGACATTTATAGTCAAGATAAGGAACGTTACCTCCACATGAATGGGCTACTCCATTAAGTTGTGGTGACAAATGCCTCTTATTATGAAATGATACTCCAACTCCAATAACATCACAAAGAGGCAGTTGCTAGTTTGTCGACTGACTATGAGAGGAAATTTGTATTTCTCCAAATGGATGTGGTTTTGAGAAGAAATTGTAGGAATTATCCTCAGCCTATTCCAAGTAGGATTTTGTGCTAAAATTTTAGGTAAAGAGTGCTCAAGTAGTGGCTAGCCTCTTGAAATAAGATAATAATATGTTTAAAAAAGAACTAGATGGCATTAAGAAGGCTGTTGATGCTTACCAGAGTGAAGGTGCATCATTTCTGGAGATGGAGAATGCTTGGTTAATGTAGGAGTTATAGAAGTGGGAAAAAAATAAGGGGCTCATTCTTCTAAGAAAGTTATTATTACTCGTCCATTTGTAGAAGAAGAAAGAATAAAAAAGATCTTGGATGACCAAGCAAGTCTTATCAACAACCAATCACCTATAATCAAAAGGTTAAATGAAAAGGTTGATTGTCTCTCTTATTATTTCCATAAGGAACCCCGTACTATATGGATGAATGACTATGATGAAGCTCTGGCACATTTGGGTGAAGAACTGGGAATGCTCATAGAGAAGGATATAAGTAGGGATGGATCAATGCTCTTACTATAATGATGGTGTAGAGAGAAAATAATATATGGTATTAGCATGAAGCTATGTGCTTGAATGAACCTACTCCTCCATTTAAGTTGGATACTTAATGAATCCCTATAAATGCAAGCCCCATTATCTTGGTTAGAATATACCTCAAGGATCATGGTCTGCATGGAGAAGGAGTCATTAGTCGAACCTTGCACTTAATGGATAGGCCCAATTCTAATAGTCAATCTGAACTTAGGTAATTGAGATTAATAGATATTCCCTTTGCGTTAGATGTTCCTATTATTGGTATGGAAAATCCCTTAAAAACCCTACACCAAATACCAAAAATGGTCACGCAGAAGGGGTCACGGCTTCCAGTTGAGACCCTTTAGTCACGAACTAAAACTGTGACCACGGTCAAAATGACCATGACCAAATCCATGACTCTTTGTGGTAATGGGTCGTCTTGTGTGTGGTCATGGATATAGACCCTGACTCCATTGGGTCATGGCTTTACACCCTAACCCAGTTGTGACCATTATGGTGCTAAGTTTCCCTCCAATTTTGGTCAGGAAAGGAGTCACGGCCATTAGCCGTGACCACAAAACTCATTACACAGGGATATGGTAGCGGCTTAAGTTCATGACCATATGGGTTTTGTGATCACGATTTTGGGCCGTGAGCATGTCCTTAATTCCATGCTGACGCGTAAAAAATAAAGGGTCACGTCACATGGTCACAGCCCTAAGCCGTGACCGTGGCCTTTATAGTTAAAAAAACGTAGAATAGTTTTTTATTTTCCTCGAAAACTTCTAAACCCTTATTTTTCCCTCCTGCTCTCCTGCGATTTTGGCGTATACCTTCTCTCAATCTCAAGTTCTCTCTCAATCTCAATCTCAAAGTTAAATACTTTATACTGTAAATACTGCAAATATGTGTGGGCATATTTCTCTGTGGGTGTATAATGTGAATACGTGTGTGTGTGTGTGTGTGTGTGTAAATGTGTTTATATATATATATATATATATATATATATATATATATATATATATATATATATATATATATATATATATGTGTGTGTGTGTGTGTGTGTGTGTGTGTGTCTATATACGTCTGTGTATTGCCTATATGTATAGAGCTGTGTATACATTGGCATTGTGCGTATTATGTATATGTATGTAGCTGTGTATTCTGAATTGTGTATACTGTAAATGTGTATGTGTGTGTGTATTATAGAAAAAAATATGACTAATGTTGGTTTAAGTTTCAAACTAGGGCAAATTTTAATTTAATAAATATTGTTGGTTTAAGTTTCAATGAAGGGAAAATTTTAATTTAATGTATATTGTTGGTTTAAGTTTCAAACTAGGGCAAATTTTAATTTTAGGGATATTGTTGATTTAAGTTTAAAACTAGGGCAAATTTTAATTTAATGGAAATTGTTGGTTTAAGTTTTAAACTAGGGAAAATTTTAATTTAATGGATATTGTTCATTTAAGTTGGGGGCTGAATATAAAAATATACATCACCATTAATATTGATGATAAATTCAGGATTAATTTTAGGATTAATTTTAGGGTTAATTATAGGTCTTAAATATAAAAATATACATCTCCATTAAAATTAAGTCTGAAGAATGCATAACCTATTAATTGTAGGGGTAATGTTTGTAAGGGTTAATTTTAGGCTTGATTTTAGGGATGGTTGGCTTAAATGACAAAAGTAGGTATTCAAAACCTAATAAATTAACGCATGATGATTCATTAGAGCCATAATTTATAGGAATCATATTCACGCCCCGGTACAAAATAACTCGTTAATGATTCATTAGAGCCATTATTTATAGAAATTATAATCACGCCATCATTCATTTTTCTCAGAAAAAATGAGTCACGGCGCTAATAAATAGCAACAAGAGTGGGAAAGGTTGTAATTGGACCATACGTGTATATCTTTCATTAACGACCCTCATAAAGTGGGTACTCCGATTTATTGGTATGGGAGTAGGAAGATCAAACAATTTAACTACCTTCTTAATTGTGGGGTTTACGGGTATGGAAATTAATCCCTTATAAACATTACTGCTCACTCTACTCAACAAAATTGAACTCCACCATCTAAAATCAATAATGGGAACACTTGCTATAATGGGAACATGAGTGAATCCCTGGCTTTTTATGCAATTAGTCTACTGGAAATTTTAAAATGCTCAGTAGACTAAGCAGTTTACGTTTCTTATTCTTTCCTTGTAATCGTGCATGATGAACATTTTCTTATAAGGATGCAAAGATACTGAAATATTTGAATAAAAAAGTTTCCTTGAATAAAACTTGGATTTCTTTATTGTGTCATTGTTACCTACCAATAGTTTACTATTACAATTATATGGTCTGTATTTGGTCGAGTAATCTACCTTACTGGTTACTAGTTCATACAAACTCATGTTGGCCGAGTACTCGCGTTAGTTACCATTGGCAACCAAATGTTTTAGGAATTTTCCTTATTTTGTTCTGGTAAACTTCGTGTTCTTGACACTAAGGAGTCATACATGAAGTTTAATGTTTAGAACTTCTTGTTCCTGACTTGTCAAAGACGAAGTCATACGTAAAGTTTTTTAGATTTGGAATTTTCGGTACTAGTAACTAGTTAATTATTTACTATCTTTTTTCTTTGTTTGAGATTGTACATCTCCCACTCCAGAAAAAAATGAAAATAAAACATGAAAAGGAAACTAGTTTATTATGAAGATGGGTGTTCTTTATTGAAAAAATAAATGAGTTACGGAATTAGTAAGAGATTACATTTATCACTGATAATATTTTCTCAAGTGTTCACCATTCCATAGGTTCTTGAATTGTTTTCCTTCTAGGGTTTCTAAATGATAAGTACCTAGTCGAACAACTACAAAAATGCGGTATGGACCATGACAATTTTCCTCAAATTTGTTCTTTTCTGGAGCACCTTGTTCAACACATATTCTACCTCACTAAGGTTGCTTGCCTTGACCCTCCGATTATAGAACCAAGAAGTTTGTTGTGGTACGCTTCCACATGTAGTGCTAAATTTTATCTTTCTTCCTCAACTGAGTCTAAATCTAACCTTCACAAGAGATCACTCTTTGGGGAATTAAAGTTGAGTACTCGACGACTGGGCAGACCAAACATTGTTGGGACCACTGCCTCTGTCCGAAATGCCAACGTATTGAGGGTCTCACTGGTGTCTATCCTTGGCATGGTCCAATAAGCCCAGAGTATGCTATGCAACTCATTCTATCAATTTCCCTAGGCATCGTCCAACCTTTCTTTCATTTCAGCGAGCAAAGTTTTGTTTGTCACCTTGGTTTGGCCATTGCACTGAGGATGTTCAGGAGTAGAATGCAATTTTTGGATCTTGGACTAGATACAATTATCTTTAACCTCCTGATTATCAACTTGTGTGCCATGATAGGGGATGAAGTCATATGGAATACCATATCGACATATATCATTCTTCCATATAAACTGAAATACTTTCTTATAGGGTATGTCTACTAGAGGTTTACCTTCCACCCCCTTAGTGAAATAGTCTATGGCAACGACCAAGTATTTAAACCATCCTCTCATCTTCGATAATGGAATGACCAAATTGATTCCTGAGAAGATGAGGCGACCCTATTTGGATGGGATGGTTACCAAAATTACACAAATCAAATTAAATTTTTGATTTCTCAAAATAATTTTCACTTAAATAAAATTAATTCAAAATTAAATAACAATTAACAAATTACCCAAATTAATTAAACACCAATTAAAACAATATTGTGATTAAACCTATTTTTCTCTCAAACCTAAGCACGAATATAGGTGTCAAAAAGAAAAAATAAACATCCACTACGCCCGATATACGAGGAAAAACCAAATAGAAAAAACCTCAGAGAGTCCAACCACAAAGTCCACTAAGTACGGAATTATAAAAAGGACACAACAAAAGACTTAAATAACGACTCAATGCCCTCAAAGGCCTTAACACTCTTCGTTTCTTTAATCTCTACTATGGAGGAGTTCACCCACTCCTCAAAGTCCACCAATAGGGATAAAAAAATCATCACGTATACGGAGTCCACCATATGTAAACTAAGGAGCACAAAATCCTATTTTCAATAATGTAAGGAATGAACATGTGACACCCCGCCTAATAAGATACCGGGTGAGCAGTCCTTTATTAAATTAAATCAGAATATCCAGTTGGTTCAGAATATGCATCACTGTTGAAAACTTATTATTAACACTAACCACCTAATATTTAAAAAGGTTGATGTCAAAATTCAATCTTTGATTAACAAAGAATCAAATTAACCAATTATTAAACATGAACTATCCAAGTAATCTCACAGGAAATAAGATGATTGAAATAATCAATGTGACTAGAATAAACACTTCCAGCCTAAATACCGAATACAATAATCTAACAAAATAAACAAACAACTGAAAGGAGTAAATAAATAAATCCAGAATCTCTTACTATCTGAATAAATAAAAGGGGCAACATGCTCTAACTGAAGTAAATAACTCAAGATGGAGAAGCAAAAAGCATAGAGGCATCTACTACCAACTCCTGTAACTGACACAGCAGCTACAACTCGCCAAATGAATGGAAATCCTATACTTGGTGTCCCTGTGGCTAGCATTTAAAATAATTTGACAAAAGAAAAGAGATTTGCAATAAACGGGTCAGAGCCCAGATTGAAAAAAGTGTAAAAATCAATAGTGCTTCAATGAAAACAATAGCACATATTGTGTACATGTTAGATTTTCATACTCTCTATTGAGATACTCACATCTTGTCTAATGGGCACATCTAACGCGTATATTTAACCCATCCTAGTCATGGTACCATGCCCAACTAGCCAGAAGATGACTATTATCACAACCATAATCACATGCATTTACACATATCACCCGTATCCCGTATTACCATATGTTTAAGGATAGTTATTCATATATATAACCGCTATTCTCATTGGTATTGCTTTTTCTCACATATTTTTACATGTCGTTAATTCCATATCTACTAAAAACGCACAATAGAATAAGTAACAAGTATACATATATTTATCTCTATATATATCTACTATTTCAGCACCCTTGGGTTAAGGCCCCCTTGGTGCAATACATACTCTACTATCATGTCCCGGTTCATCGCTCATTGCATAAAGGACGATATGTTCAATCTCTCAAAAACCATCAAAACAAATACACATATTGGCGGTGAACATAGTTCCAAGCGCATGGGTTATGCACATACCTACACACCTATATGATCATCAATACTATCGTTCTTGTTGATAGTCCGTACCTAGGTTCTACATTGTAGTGATACGAATCAAAATCCCCACGAAGGCTCCTCAATATATGATCGTCCACGATGCGCAACCTCCACCCAATAGCAAGCAACGTAGGTATGTTATCCACACAATAATTCAATCAATAGGTACATACTTAACCTATAATAATCATTAGGTATTCACACGACACAAGTCCCCAAATTTATACGTAGTATTATTATCTCTAATACTCGCGTTACTCTATCCATACGATTAATCTCTCTATCATATATATTCCATAAGACCCTCTTATTCTAACATCTTCCCTTAGTATTTACACAATCATCTCGTTGCTAGACTATGTAATGAAGTCACTCAAGGATAGCGTAGGTCATTCTCTCTTACTCGAATCAACTTTATAAGGTTTTAACTTGTTCAGGAAAAAATTTGAACTTCTAAAATCTCGTTTAAAGCTGGGAAAATCTCGTTCAAATGAAACTTTGAATGAACTACTACTTGAATTCTCGTTCGATAGGTCGTTGAAATTCTTGTTTGAACGAGAATATCGCAGTTCATCCCTCTCCTCTAGAAATTTCATTTTTCCAACTTTTTCATCACTCAAATCGACCAAAATTGATCCTAACTCAAATCCAACGATTCTAAACTGTACTCCCTAGTAATAGAATGCTTTTCAACACATTTTTAACATTAAATCCCTCAAAGTTATAATATGAATTCAGATTAATTCATCAAATCATCAAAAAGAACAAGATTCATGTAATCACAATTAAACCTAGATTTAAATTTGTGATTTCAACATATAAAATTTGGATTTCTAGTCCCCAACATATGGTTATTCAACTACACATAAAACTTATACCGCAATCATGAATTAATACCCAATTTCAGTCCCAAATTTTATAATATCATGAATAAATCATCAACTAGTCTAACATGGACATTATATGTTCTAAATGAAGCAAGAAGGACACTTTCATTTTCCACGAAGTTCTGATTCGTTGCTTGAAATTGGTATAGATGTGTACTTCTCTTCCCGATCTACACGTTGATGACGCTTTTGTTGAAAGGTGACTCGATTTCTCCTTCTTCCTCTTGGAATCTCTCTTAGGTTTACCAGTTATTTACCCTAACTCTCAAACGTACATGCATATATATTTCTCTAATTTTCATCCATTAATTAATCCTAATTTTTCAAAAGATAAAAATACCCCTCTAGGGTGTTGGGTTGGCCTAAAGTTGCCCCGGACTCCAAACTAAACCCCCGAGTAGACTTTTCTGACTATCTCGACCCTTCTAGACACATTAGCGTACTCAAAACAGCCATCTGAATAACCAATATTAAAATTACATTTTAATTTCCTCATTTAAGTCCTGACATGACTCATATGCGCATCCCAACTAAGTGTACTGTAACTGTCGTGTTTTTCACACACGATAATTATATAATATTCTCATTATATATTACTTTATTCACTAAGTAATCTTCAACATAATACTGACCAATAAATACTAACTCTCATCACACTAGTAATTATTTACTTAAATCCAAATTAATTATAAAGTTTACATTTTAAATTAATTAATCCCATAATTAAAATAAAATCTTTCAAGAATATAGGTTATTACAGAACACGGTGTCAAAAACTTGATCTCAAAATATATATGTGTATAATCTTGGATCTAAACATAGTGGGTGTAAACAAGGGTTTTTGTCTTGAAAGTTTATTCTTGAATCATTAAGGAAAACTCTCTTGACCTTTTTGGAAAGGGATATCTCTCAAAGGATGAAAAAAGTCGTATTTAAAACTGTTATCCTGCACTACTTAAATATGGATAGAAAATGATGAAGTGGGGGTTAAGGAAAAAATGCCAGAAAAACTAAATTATTGAAATTCACACCCGCTCATTCGAACAAAGTACCATTGTCATTCAAACGGTATACCCTTTTTCGTTAGAATGGGGATCAAATGAGAATTCAAATGATAATTGAGAGAGGACAAGTTTTTAAAAAACATCCTCGTTAGAAGGTCATTCAAATGAGGGTACCAATCTCGTTCGGACAAGTTATCTAACAATATTCCATAAAGATAGAAAAAATGGTTCATTAGAAGTTTGACAGATCTCGTTCGAATGAGGTAACCATTCTGGTTAGAATGAGATACCCATTCTAGTTAGAACAAAGTATCTAATAAGAAAAACAAAAAGGATAATTTTGACTCGTGTGAAGTTCTGTTTGATCGGGGGTCTAATGCCACTTAAAATGACTTATAAAAGATGTTTAAAATATTTTTTAATTAGATTAAAAATATCTTAACACCCAATAAGAAAATATATGAGGCTTAAGATAAAGTATACATTCATACCTGAGAGATCCTTAGAAAGTTGATGAAGAAACACGACACAAAATATGGCATGGTGATGTATTCATTTTGGCTTAGTCATTACGTCTTCAACAAATATGTCATAGGTCCATTAAACTCAACTTCCACCCTATGACTCAAAGTATCTTATCCAAAAATAAGATAATACATAAAAATGAACTCAAATGGAAATTTTTTCTTGAAATTCCCCACATGGAAAAAGGACATGGGGATGTGACCTGCGTGAGCATAGCTCTCGATATTCTGTGAATGGTAGCAAACATTTGGCATTTATAATAGCGTTTTGCATTACTAACACCATCTTCTTACATGGTCGGCCAATAATACCCTTTCGTGGCTACTCTCTTAACTAATTATCATCTTATTGAATGGGCCTCACAAGATCCTTCGTGTATTTTGTAATCAGATTTCACGCCTCCACGAGATGGAGACATCTGGGCAATGAAACTATGAATCCCCTCTTTTATAGAATTCCTCATTCCACAACAAAGTTGGTTACTTTATATCTTAATTTCGTCACTTCTTTTGGATCGATCGATAGGATCCCCTTCTCAATATACTCCTTGATTGGATCTATCCATAAGGAACCAAAATCCAATGCGATCAAGTTGGTGTTTTCTTCACCAATGCTCCCATTCATGAGGATTTCTATTGGAATGGCCCTCAATCACTCACTTGTAGTCACTAAAGAAAGCCCAGTGAGCACGTCTGTTCAATCGTCTTTAATCTTTAGAATCCTAATCATTTTGACTGTTGAATATTTGGATATTTTGTATTGAACTTTGGCCAAGTATCTCATCATGAATCATGCTTTAACCATAAGGGTTAAGGCTAGATTTTACAAATGTGGGTAGCTTATTTTTCTCCTCAGAAGGCCTTGCTAGTGAAGTAAGCCAATTTTTGTACCCCATTCTCTAATTGGATGAGTTCCAAGATAACTGTCGACTCGAATACTACTAGGCATAAGTAGAGTTTCTTTTCCTTGAGCAGTCTTGAGAGTAATAGTGGAGACCCCAAGTATTTTTTCAACTCTAAGAAGGAATTCTCACATTCTTTATTCCTCTCGAAAGTCTTCCTTAACACCTTGAAGAAAAGAAGGAATCTATCAATAACTCACGAGATAAATTTGTAGAGGGAAACTACTCTTTAAGTCATCTTTTACACGTCATTCTTATTTGTAAGGGACAACATACTTATCAGTGCTTGGATTTTATCAATATTAGCCTCAATCCCACCCTATTTTACTTTGAATTCGAGGAACATTTATTCTTGCCAACAAAATACACACTTAGTTGGATTGAGATTCATTTGGTGCTTCTCAAACTGGTCGAATGCCTGACTCGGATCTTTAATGTGGTTGACTACTTTCTTGCTCTTGGTGAGAATGTCGTCCATATATACCTCCACATTTTTATCTATTTTCTCTTTGAAAACCTTGTTCACTAGCATTCGGTATGTTGCTCCAATATTTTTTATCCCAAAAGGCATAACTTTATAGCAATGGGTACCTCGATTAATGATAAATGAGGTCTTCTCCTTGTCTTCCGATTTCATTTTAATTTGGTTGTACCCCCAATACACGTCCATGAAAGTGAGCAATTCGTATCCAATAGTGGCATCGTCCAGCTGATCAATCCTAGCAAAGGAAAAATGGTCTTTCGAGCAAGCCTTGTTTAGATGTGTGAAGTTAACACATATGCACCATTTTTTCTCTTCTTTCTAACTATAACCGCATTGGCTAACTAATCAAAATATTTAATGTCTTTAACGAAACTCGCTTTTTGTAGCTTTTCCATCTCTTCCTAGATGGCCATATTCCTCTCTGAGCTAAAGATGCATTGTTTATGTTTGATCGTATTTGTATATTTAACAATGTTTAGTTCATGAACTCTAGGTCAATCCCTGTCATATTCTCATGGCTCCAAGTAAACACGTTCTTCCATTGTTTGAGGAAATTCGCTAACTCCTGCTTGAGGGATGGATCTATGGATGAACCGATATGTGTTACCTTTTTTAAATGTTCAACATCAAGTACTGTGGCCTCTACTGCCTCAATAAATTATCTTTTCAAATATTCACCTTCCTCGCAAGGATTCATGGTCTCTATCTGATAGGTGATGGTAAGTTTCTTCACTACTTCCTAGTGAGCTGAAGTGTAATAGAACACCCTATCTTGAATATGGTTCCGTTAATAATGTCGATCCCATAATGTGTAGGGAATTTCAAACACTAATGTATTGTGGATGACATAAATTCAAACATTATTAGGCCGACCCTACCCAAGATAATGTTATTGGCTAATTGGACGTTCTTATTAAAGACAAAAAAATGAATCTTCTTAGTTTGGTATATTAGATAAGTTCTAATTGTGACTTCTAGTTTAATATTTCCTAAAAGGTACACTTTTCTCTAGAAAAACCAATGAGGGGACTGTGATAGGGCTCCAGTTTAGTCATTTGAAGCAGTCATAAAATAAAAACATCGACTGAGCTCCCATTGTCCACTAATATTATGGCACATCTTCCTCCGTGCACCATCATTGTGATGACCATAGGATCATCATGAGGATATAATACTCCAACTAGGTAGTATTTGAAGAATTTTATCACCAACATGTCTTTATTCATTTTCCTTGGACGATTATCAACATCATTAGACAAGTTCATTTTGTCGAACGTAAGATCATGCTTTAGCTTCATTCAGGTAAAATTTTCGCTCAACTATTTCTTTGCCTCCCCCAACATCGTCACCTATAATGAAATGAAAACCAAAAGAAATCAATTTTACCTCACACACAGGATCTTTAGGTCTTTTCGATAGATCTGGATCATCCTCAGCATCATCATCTTTGCCTCTTTTCTTATCATCTCCTTTGTTACAAGGAGATTCCAATTGTCTTCAGGCTTTTCTCTCTTCTGACTTGCTTTCACTATTAACGAATTTAGAGAGTTTTCATCTTCAAATCATACTATCTACCTCATTCTTCAGGTGTATACATCTATCTGTATTATGCCCATGGTCTTTGTGGAAATTACAATACTTGTATTTATCTCTCTAATTTGGGGGAGATTTTAGCTTTTTGAGCCATTTCAAGTCCACGGTTCCTCGAATTTCCTCCAAAATGTGATGCACATCAATAGTGGGGGATTATACTTATCATACTTCTCCTCCTTCTTATATTTGTTTTCATTCTCTTAGAGCCTTTATTATTTTCGGCCTTAGAGTCATTAGGTTTTTTTTACAGCCATGGCCTCCTTGGCATTGATATTTTTGCCTGATTTAGCCATCAATTCACTCATGGTGTTTGGAGGATCTTTTTCTAGGCCTTAATACATCTTCTTAGGGAGTAAACATTTCATTAGTGCAGTGATCACCGTCTTTTCTTCATAATCAATAACTTTCAATTTTTTTCTATTAAAGAAACTCATATATCCGCTCGTAGTTTTTCCTTCTCACTAGCAAAACACTTAGAAGAGGAGCCACCCTTTTGATTAGTTTGGAGAAAAAGTAGAAGCTACTAATAAAAAACTCAGTGAGCTATTAAAAGTTGGAGATATATCCTCACGAGATGTTATTCTACCAAATTTGTGTTGAGCTAGTAATGATTGTAGAAAATGTCCTGTAATGCATCTCATCAAGGATTGAGTAGATATTAGTAGAATTTTGATATTATTCCACATTAATGGCAAGATCAGTTTTGCCATTGTACTTAGGAGTTACCACAGTTGGTTTAAACTTGGCAGGCATAGGAAAATCCATAATTGCTGGGATGAAAGGTGTTCCCTTGATAATACACCCGTGGAAATGATTTTTGGATTTGGATATCTTTCCCATATGATCTTCCAACCATTATATTAAACCTAATCAGGGTTGCTTGTCTAGATCATAATTGATTAAAATGATCTTAGATGCTCGATCTTATGTTTTAGCTAAACTCTCTTTCGAAGAAATCTTCTCGGAACGCATGAATACTTGTACGTTAGTTCCTGACTTGATAGATCCTTATCGATGATATTGTGATCTGGAGTCTTCTCTGTGATTATGACATTTAGTATCTCATGGGCCCAAATAATCAAATTTTGAGCCCATGCTTAGCTTTTCTATGGCACTCTTCCTCTCCATAGATAGTGAATTACCATCATAGTAATCAGTAGATCTGATTAACGAGGACGTACTAGGGCAGTAGATCGGTTGTAGGTCGATCTAGTGTACCTGGATCTGCTCCTTTCCTATCTAGGTTTCTTTTCCCCATAGGATGATGGAGGCAACATTTCTCCTCTGGTGGTGGTACCAACTACGGGGGTAATTTGGAGTGCCTAAGTTAGTTATCTCAGGTTATCTTGAATAGCCTCTTGACCCTTGGCTATGTTCATCAGAATTCCTTGTAGACCCCTCACACCAAGATGTGTCTTAACTAAATAAAATCGGTTTACTGTTTAGGATGAGTCTTAGCTGAATAAAAACAATTATTATCAACCATAGATATAGTAAGAATGATATAAAATATAGAGAGATGAAAAACATAGAAAGCGACATGGGTTTTTTATGTGGTTTAACCCAATGAGGTGCTTACATTCACGGGTACAATGTCACTAAGTATTAGGGTTTAGTATATTCCTATGAGGGGCTCTATAGGGTTTTGGGTAGCTATTTTCAGCTATTCTTAGTTGAGGGAGGTAATGAGAAATTTATACTAATAGGAAGATGAAGAGGTGGAATACCTTCATGCCTTAGGTATTTCCACCCTTACATTATAGTTAGCAACAGGTTATTATCCACATAAATGTGCATTATGACTGTTGAAATTCTCACATGTGTCTGTTCCCATTACTGAATGTTCATACTCTTAAGAGTGGTTAGCTAGTGTGCGGGCCATGGACATAATAACGTCGACCATGTCTACTTGCTATATCTATACCCGCTGAGTGTGGTGACAGGTGTCACCTTTTTATTGGTCCACCTGGTAGTGTCATTTTAGGTTACAACAACCATGATTACATATTGTCCATCTCATTTGAATATTAATAAAAGACTATCAAGTAAACTATAACCAACTACCGAAATACCAAAGTGGTGCTATCGCACAGCCTAGGGTAGAGCCCCTCGCAATTTACTATCATATCGAAGTGGTGATGCCACATAACACATGGTATAGTCTATCTTTGCTTAGAAAAGTACTTAAGTGGCGTCATCGAACGACCCACGTTAAAGCCCATTTCTATGTACCGATACCGAAGTGGGATCATCACCCCGACCAGGGTATATACCAACTAGTACGTATATCTCGAGCATCTATGTTTGATATTTTTCGCAAAAATTAATTAATTCTACGCATGTAAAATTTCAAGTCTTAGTATAACCAACCTAAAGGTTAAATAACCTATTTCGAAGCCCTAAATTACAATCAACCAATCACAACACAAATCCCAAACCAAGGGCACAAACCTAGAATTTCAGCTTTACTCACTCTTGGTAAAATATTCATAATATATTCAAGAAAAAAAGAAACTAGTGCCCACACATTTGTAATTTAAATATCTATAATTTCCTGTTTTCAATGTCCCTCAAATGTCATTCGAACGAGATTGTTATGGTTGTTTGAACGAGATCCATAATTTTAAACGAGATTGAAGCGGATCTTCTTCTTCAACTCCTAAAATCCGCCATTAACAACCCCAAGACATTACTAGCTCACTTTCACCCATGGACCTTACTTTTCTACATTTGATCAATTAGACTCAAATTATTTATCAAGTTGTTCAATTATCAAAGGTCTTTGATTGCTTTGTGGTATAGAAAAACATCTTAAAATTTTTAGTTCAATTCCAATCCATTTACATGAAGAATTTTCCCAATTTCATTTTAAATCATTAACAAGACTAATAACCTAATTAGTTGGTTAATTTATCCCAAATTTTCACATTAATCAATTTAGGTTTAGAATCTAATACCCAATATATTATAATATAAATCAATTATATAATCATAGTAATTAAACTTTCCTTTAGATTCAAGTATGTAGAATCCCAATTGAAAAGTCCTCAGTTCTCATCATCTCTAACTAGCTTCCTCTCTTTAGCTTTAGAGTTCTCCTCTATAGTGTGAAATTTGAGTTAATGAAACCCCAATCTTCATTTTATATTTCTAATCACGAATTTAGGGTTAGGAACCATATGGGCCTTTACCTATTAACCCGAAAATCATATTCAAATAGTCAAAAGTCTATCTCAAACCATATACTAGCATATGGGGCTTTAAATCAAACTTTTTAAGGTAAAACACACATTCTAATTTTCCTACAAATCATTTGAACTTACCCATCACCATTTTAATAGTCCCACTTGTTCGAGTTTAAAAAATAATTTATTAAATTTATTTATTAAATAATTATTATTACATTTCCGATTCTGTTCACTTTAAATAATTATTGACGTGCACACACATACATATCCAATATAAAATGATTTAGTGACGCCCCTAGTCACTACAAGATAAATAACATTCCATCCTATAAAATAAATTTAAATAATGCATTAAAACTATGGGATAATAAATCATTTCCTTATAAAATACGAAATTTCATCCTCGAAATTCAAATTTGTACTTGACTAGAATGAATCTCAATATCTTGCATATATGTCGCTTTTCTCTCTCCCTATAGACTCTGCCTCGCTATGGTGTCCCCACTAAACTCTAATTAATGGTTGGAATTTCGATCGTAAACTCTGCTCTCCCTGATCAAGTATGTGTTATAGTTGGTCCTTATAAATCGCCTTAGGTTGTAGGATAATCCTGTTGAGGTCGATATATTAGTAGTCACCCTCGTCCCTTAGAAATTTCCTTAGCATTAATACATTTAAAACGTTATTTACTCACTGAGGATGATTGGGTAAAACCAATCGATTTGCCACCGGGCCTACCCTATCCAAAATCGGGAAGGGACCGGTGTAGCAAGGTGCCAACTTCCCCTTAGACCCAAATCTTCCACTCCTTTCATTTAGGAGCCTTGTAAAAGATCCTGATCTTCCCACTTAAATTCCAACTCAGTTATTTTCATATTAGTGTAACTCTTCTAACGATCTTGTGCCATCTTTACTAGTGCTCGGATGAGTGACACCTTCTCAAAGGTATCTTGAATGATATTCAGTTTGAACATTTTGTTATCCCCTAACTCAGCCATATCGATAGTTTATTGAAGACTATTATTATAGGAAAACTCTACGGGAGGCAATTGTTGATCCCATCCACCTTTGAAACCTAAAACGTACGACTTAAGCATATCCTCCGAAATCTAGTTCACTTGCTCAGTTTAGCCGTCAAAGTGAGGGTGAAATGTCGTACTCAAATTTAGCTGTACCCCCATAGCCTCCTGATAATATAGATTTGAAAGTACTATCTTAGTCAGACACAATGTCTCTTAGTACCCCATGAGGTCATATAATCTTTGCAATAAATATTTTGGCATACTGCTCAGCGATGAAATCGATCCTTAAATAAAAAGAATGGTCCGCTTTATTTAGTCAATTAACTATGACCCAAATAAAATCATTACCTCTATAGAACCTCGACAATCCCATTATGAAGTCTATGGATATGATCTCCCATTTCCACTTGGCCTTGCTGATCTTTGGTGATCCACTATTACTAACTAATAAGTGGAACACTTAGAGACAAACTCCATAATGTTATCCTTCATCTCGGCATAGAAATAGGCCCTATGCATATCCTGGTACATTTTATCCCCTCCCAAATGTATTGTGAATCTTGGACCATGCGTATATGCTAAAACATACTTCCTCAACTTGAATTTCTCTATCACTACCAACTGTCCTAAAATATCAATTTATTGTCGGAACTGATCGAGAAAGAAGGAACTCTACATGGCATTAGATTTTATACATTTTCTCGACATAAGTAATTCAAATCATGTGCTTGTATCATCCTCATCACCATGGTGGGAGTAACGACCCCTAATTCTAAAAATCACATTAGACAAATCCAAATTTTGAGTGGAACTTTACTATACTGTCCAAATTCTTAGTTGATCATCTTCATGCTCGGACCACAATGCTGACAACGTAATAATTAGTCTCTAAATAAATGCATTAGCTACTATATTCACCTTCCTCATACGGTAATGGTTCGTAAAATGGTAGTTCTTCACAAAGTATATCCATCTCATCTATCTGATTTTCAACTATATAGCAGTAAACAAGTATTGGGGAATCTTGTGATTGAAATATAAAGTGAACCTCTTACCCAGTAAATAGTGTTTCCAAATATGATGGGAAAAGGAGACCATGGCTAACTCCAAATCATGAGCTTGGAAGTTACCCTCATGAGGCTTAAACTTTCAAGATGCATAAATTATAAGTCTCTCCTCCTTCATCAACGCGTCTCCTAGTCCCGATAGTGATGCATTTTCATATACTAAGTACTCGATGCCACCTCAAGGTAATGCAAGGATAAGCACGGTTATAATATTCTCCTTGAGCTTTTTAGATTTTCTTTAACAATCTATAATCCAAACAATGGTACCCCTTCTCGAGTGAGGTGAGTCAGTGTCCCATCCATATTCAAGAACCCCTGAATGAACCTGCTATAGTACCTCACCAAACCCAAGAAACTCCTAACTTCTGTAGGCATCATGATTTATTCCCAATCTACAACTGAAAAAACTTGGCTAGGATCTACTAAAATCCTAGATGTTGATATAACATGGAATAGGAATTGTACTTCTTGAATCCCAAAAACTACAGTTAGAGAACTTATCGTGCAATTTGTGTTCTCGTATCACCTGCAAAACTAATCTTAAATCTTCCACATTTTCCTCCTTCGACCGGTAATAATAGAATGTTGTTGATAAATATTATAATGAACTAATATAGGAATGGTTTAAAGAACAAATTCATTATGATCATGAATGTTGATGGCTCATTGGTCAGCCCAAATGACATGACCCGAAACTCATATCCTCTATATCGCATTATAATTCATCTTCGAAATGTCTTCCTCATGAATTTGTAACCAGTGATACCCTAAGCGCAAGTCAATATTAGAGAATAATGAAGAACTCCTCAATGGGTTAAATAGGTCGTAGATACGTGGTAGAAACTACTTGTTTCGTATCGTGACCTTGTTTAGCTCCCGATAGTCCACACATAATTGGAGCGAACCTTTCTTTTTCTTCACAAATAAAATCAGGGCTCACCACGGAGGTATTCTCCTCTATATGGACCTCTGGCTCAAAAACATTTAGACCTACTTATTAACGTCCCATAACTCTGACGAATCCATCCAGTACGATGCCCTCGTAATGTCTAAGTACCCGATGCGAAATCTATACAAGACTCTATCTTTCTAAATAGTGGTAATTATGTTACCTAATCTCATACGTTCATAAATTCCCGAACAATTTGTATCGAGTCTAAAGATGCGGTGAAATCCTCAGACAAATTCGTGTTAATGTAATAAAAGTGTGTACTAGACCATCCCTCAGCCTGGCATAACTATAAGAAATATCCCTTGCCCAAAAATGGAAATCGCAGAAACCTACCACCGAAAGTTAATATAATTTTAATACATATATCTACTACTCAAAGATAAATAGTATGAAACATAAGACCATATGACTAAATTAATAAAGTTCTTCACTCCTAATTCGACCATCAAACATTCACATCTTTTTAGTCATGATGTAAAATATCCCCCACCTGCTGGGTATCCATAAAGAATACAATCCCGATCATAACCTTTATATATCTCATAATAGTATTAAACCCACTAGTAGGAAATAATGACAATGCCTCTATGTTTAGGTTAGATTCATGCGTGAGATCCATAATGATAATCATACCCATCCATTATGGTATTCCCAATAACAAGGGTTCTTTTACGACCTTTACTAACTAAATGGTCTCACTCGATACAAGTGGGACACCTTATTATAAGGGAACTATATAAATAGTGTCTCTACAAGTGACCCTATTGACCCTTCCTCCATATTTATCACCTCTAACTCTTTCTTCGTTGGGTCTACCCTCGTTGGTTGTAACCCTCCTGGTCATAATTTCCTTGTCTCTATTGGCCATAACATATTATACTATCTACTCCTTAAGCCTCTTAAGGTTTTCTCCCCTATTCAGTTTCTTTTACTGACAAGGTCTTCCCTACATGGGTGTATGTAAGACTGTCTCTAGCTATTGGGACTACTTTTTTCTCGGGTTTCACAAACTTAGGAACTCTATCCTTTAAATAGTTGCAGTGTTCCAGTTGACGTAGTAATGTAACTCCCAACATTTGAACATAAGTGGTGATTAACTATTATCCCCACAAAACTCACTAAATCCTCCTCATAAGGTATATTCCATAGTCAAAATAAAATTATGGTCTCACTGAGGCGAATAATGCGAGAATTTATCTTCACATCTATATCAATATCTCTCGATGAATAAAGACAGAGATAGTTTAATTCATCCTCATATTGGCTACTATGCGATTCCACAGATGAGTTGTTCAAAATAATACTTCTAATGTTGTTACGAAAGGTGAGTAAAATTATTTTCCCTCGAACCATGTGCTAATATCTTGCTAAAGATATCACACATAAAACTTCGTAACTACATGCCAAAGTTAACCTCATGCATGGGGGACGTCTCACAAAGAAAATTTGAATAAGGAACCCTCCCAATACACTCGGTCTTATTTGAATCGTGTGTTCGGAACAATGGTTTTAAACTACCTAAGCGGTTGTCATTATATAGCGTACTAATCCTAAATGGTAAAGATCTATAATAATTCAAGAAAATAATGCGAAAAAGCTACAGACGCACTCAAGATCCCGGGGTTACATGAAACTGGAATGATCTGATACCAAATGTGACACCCTGTAAAATTTAATAATAGATTGACTAGGTCTAATACAAACTCATGGGAACAAAATAATTGAATGTCATTCTGAGCGTAAATATATTAAAACTAAATGCATAAATAAATAACTAAAATATACCATAGGTGAAGCACATAACTTGGATACCAAACCAATCACCAATATAAATACCATCGCATAACTATAACTATGTCAACATAAATCCAACAACTAAAATGATCTCAGGGAAGAGGCAACATAATTTTCTATGTCCTGAAAAATGTTAATAGGAGATGTTAACAGTAAGCCTATTTCATATAACCATATAAATGAGACGAAATATAATATTTTTATGCATTTTCATCTAGTTTTTTATTGTCTTTTAAATTACCCCAACCAAACAATCCTACATATCACATGCATATAATCCCAGACCTAAGTGTACCCACATATTACGTATTATCCATCGCATTTAAATATGCATAAATACATCTCAAGTATATGTCAAATTAATGAACACATTTATATGTGTATATCCATATCAATAATACTCATATCAAGTATACTATAACTAACTATCGAAGTACTGAAGTGGCATCATCGCATGGCCTAGGGTAAAGACCCTCGCAATTTACTGGGATACCGAAGTGGAGTCACTGCATGACCTAGGGTACATTCTATCTCTTCCTAGGGAAGTACCAAAGTGGTTCCATCACATGGACTAGGGTTAAGACCGTCTCTATCTACCGGGATATCGATTTAGCGTCGTCGCCTAGCCTAAGGTACAACCCAACACTACTAACCATAATACTATAGTAATCAATATTTCATAAATATATACTAGCTAATACGTATGTCCCGAGCATGCATGTCCCATATTTGGCACATAAATTAATTATATCTATGCTTGTAAAATTTTTAAGTCTTAGTATAACCAACCTAAAAGTTAACTAACATAGCCCTAAGACCGAAATTCCAATCAACCAATCATAACACAAAACCTAAACCAAAATCACCAACCTAGAATTTCAGCTTTGTGTACTCTTTGCAAAATTTTCATAATAAATTCAAAACAAAATATAAAAAAATGAAACTAGTGTCCATGTGTTTGTAATTCAAATCTCTATACTTTCATGTTTTCGAAGTCGTTCGAATTTTGTTCGAATGATATAGATATGGTTGTTCGAAGGAGATCCAAAATGTTATTTCAACGACCTGTTCAAATGAGATTAACGCGGACCTTTTTTTCCTACACCTAAAATCCACCATTAGCATCCCCAAAACTTTGCTTCCAAGCCTCTAATTATTCCCTAACCCAAATACCTTCAAACCGAATTAACCCAATATCAGTTTTAACTTATGTCTAAGGTTTCTACACAATTCTAACAACATTTAAAAGGATAAATATAACTTTCCCCAAAGAACCTTAATTTTCCATATTTGATCAATTAGACACAGATTTATTATCAATTCATTCAATTATCAAGGGTCTTTTGATTTATTTACAATATAGAACAAGATCTTAACAATTCTAGTTCAATTCCAATCTATTTGCTTGAAGAATTTTCCCAATTTCATCTTAAATCGTTAACATGACTAATAACCTAATTATTTAATTAATTTATTCCAAATTTTCTTATTAATCCATTTAGGTTTAGAATTCAATTCCTAACCATGTTGTAACATAAATTAACTATATAATTATAATAATTAGACTTTCCTTTAGATTAAAGCAGGTAGAAATCCCAATCGAAAAGCCTTCAATTCACCTTTTTTGCCACTAGCTTCCTCTCTCTAGATCTAGAGTTCTCCTCTAAAGTGTGAAAATTGATTTAACTAAACCCTAATCTTCATTTTAAATGTCTAATCATGAATTTAGAGTTGGAAACCCTACTGACCTTAACCTATTAACCCTGAAATCATATCTAAATAGTCTAAAGTCTAGTCTAACCCATATACAAGACTATAGGGCTTAAAACCTATTTTTTTAATGTAAAAACATACATTTTAATTGTCCTACAAGTCATCCAAACTTACCCATCAACATTTTAATATTCCAACTTGTTTGAAATTAAAAAATAATTTATTAAATTTATTTATTAAACAATTATTAATTCATTTTCGACTATGTTAACTTTAAATAATTATAGATATACATACACATACACGTACAGATACGATATAAAATGATTTATTGTCATCCCTAGTCACTACAAAGTAAATAACATTTCATTCTATTGAATACATTTAAATAAGGCATTAAAATTATGGGGTATTATAGGTTTTTTTATCCTTTCATATCCTATCAATGCCACTAGGACAACGATCATCGTTTGAGACTATTGGATTGCATAGACATGCATAGACAGGAGTTGACTACATTTGTCCTGGTGAGGAATTCTCTCTAGTGGTCTCAGAGTGTGAAGACTCCAGTAAATAGGGATTGGTTGACATATGATCAGTTTATGATTGGATTCAAGTATAAATGTGTTTTATACTTATTACGGTCACAAAAGAAGCAGGATTTACTTATTTTACAATAACAAAATCGTACGATAGATGACTATAAGAGAGAGTTTATGGTGTTGTCTAAGTTTGTGGTAAAGGAGTTTAGTACGTACTAACCTCCTTTACCACAAAATTAAACTTACTAAAATATTTTCTGCATATTACAAAATTAAACTTACTAAAATATTCTAAAATAATGTTAAACATTAAAATAATCTAAAATATTCTAAAATAATGTTAAACATTTAAATAATTTAAACTTACTTTTTCCATTCTTCGACATCTTCGTGTGTGTCAAATAGATAACGAGCTACTTGTTCATGTTGCAAACTCGTTAATTTCACTCATTTTCCCATCACATAACCACCATAATCGATAAACTCATCATTGTCATCAATGCTAGTCGAGTCAGGTATATATTCCCGAGTATATATTGATGACTCAATGGGGATGTATTCCTCTACAATTGATCCTGCAGTGTATCGCGTATTCTTGACGTAATCTTTAAAAACATTCATCAATCTTTCAAATGGATACATCCACTGATATCTAACTGACCAAAAAGAAGTGCCTCGTTGCATAGGAGTATCAACAAGTGAACACTTACATCAAAGAATGCTGAGGGAAAGTACTTCTCCAACACATAAATCGATTTGGTCACCGCCAATTTTTCGGCCACTATGTGTTCTCGATTGACTACGTTCTCACACAAGAGTGAGAATGTAATACTAATTTGCATAATAGCCCTCCGCAAATCCTTGGGCTTGGAGAAATAGTGCTTAAACAATAGAGGAACCAATTACATTATCACATGCCAATCGTGGGACTTACACTTATGTAAATCATGAGTAGCATAATTCACAATCCTTTGCAAGTTGGACAAAAAATTAGATGGGCCCTTCAAATTATATATTGTGTCTAAAAACACCTTCCTTTACCCACTCGTCAAAGTAAATGCACTAGGGGGTAGTATTGTCCTTCCCCTAATATCTTCTTTCAACTATAGTTGTGGCTTAAGTTTCAATGATTTAAGGTCTTTTCGTGCATTTTCTCCATCCTTCGAATGAATCCCCCCAAGGCAAGTGCCCACAATATGTTTAGCAAAGTTCTTCTCTGCATGCATCACATCCAATACATGGCGCACTTGGTTATTCTTCCAATAAGGCTTTTCAAATAAAATTAACCTCCTAGACCATGCCTTTCTTGTCTCAATTTCGTTCACATTGGGGTCTTCTTATGCTTGACATTCTTAAATTTGGTATTCTTACCTGGCATATTAGGGCCACATTAAGAAGATTTACTTTCATTTTCTGAACCTGAAAGTTGTCTCGACGGTAGCTTATGTTCAACCCCGCCCAATAAAAAATTGGAACCTTTATCAAATCTAAAACTATGAGCCGGGGGTAAAAACTTCCTATGACAATGGTATATATTTTTTTAGCTAAAGGATATACGAAGAGATTCAGTTTCCTCTCCACAAATAGGACACCCCAAATAACCATGTACTACACAACCGAATAATGTCTCATAAGCTAGAAAATCATGAATTGCCCACATCAACATAGCTTTCAGCATAAACTCTTCTTTTCTAAAAGAGTCAAATGATTGCACACCCACTTTCCACAACTCATTTAATTCTTCTACCAAAGGAGCCTGGTAGACGTCGATGTCACCACTTGGTGCCTTTGGCCCAAGTATCAACAAAGGCATCATCGAAAATTCAGGTCTCATACACTGTGAAGGAGGGAGGTTGAGTGGGGCTAGGATCACTGGCCATACACTCTGATTAGTGCTTAGATTTCCAAATGGATTGAAACCATCTGTTGATATAGCCATACGAATATTGCGTTGTTCTCGATAAAAATCGGGATACTCAAAATTCATCCTCCTCTAAGATGTAGAATCAATAGGATGACGCATAAGATTACCCCCTACTTCTGCCCTAGCATGCCAATTCATCCTCCTCCAGACAAACCGTACTGCATCTTCAAATTTTGCAATCCAACCATGGCATGTAAAGTTGTTTGATCTTTCTCACAGTCAGAGTATAACGGTTGGGTCACCTTAAATTTTAAACTTTAATAGTCATCGTCAAGGTTTATCGTGATATCTTTACGAGCACTTGAACCTGGTACATCATCAATAACCTCATTCTCCTCTACTTCATAAAATCAATACGCATCATCAACTAAATCCTCTAACATATTATGATCTATGTTTTCCCCTTCTACATCTATCCTACTTTTTGAAGGTTGTTGTGAAGGTTATTCGCGGACAAAATGAACTTTTAATTCACCGTGAAAACTCCAAAATCGATAACTATCTTGCATACCCAATCTTAACAAATGTAATTCAACTATTCTCCACTCAAACACCTTACCATTCTTACACCTAGCACAGAGACACCAAAACTCTTAATCATTATGACATCTCTTTGCATATTTCACAAATTCATTAGCACCTCTACGAAACACATCCCCCATTTTATTTGTCTCACCCATCCAATGTTTGTATTTTGGATATCCCATCACAACTACCACAACTAATCACCTATTAAAGGTAAGAAGCGTATATTCATGGATTAGTATAAACAAAACTTAGATTTATAGTATGTTTCATTTAATTATGTCTTATTTATGTTCGATTTTCAAATTTCAAATTCAAACGTAGATTTATAGTATGTTTCATTTAATTTCTATTTCCTCCATCTCCTCTAAAGGGTGAGTGGTACTATCCCATTCAAGATCGCATATTTCTGTAATATACTTAACAACTCATGCATATTATTACGATTTGAGAAAATTTCGGCAGCATATCCCCGTAGTTCTCCAAGTACATACGTAGATTGGCAAGTGTGAGTATTATTTCAATTGATCAATTGAAATAATAGTCACACTTGTCAATCTAGTATGTACCCAGAGAACATTAGGATACGACTGCAGAACTTCCTCCAAAAGTAATAACTTTAAGCCACTAAGAATATTATTATACAGAAATTATGCAGTCCCAAACTGTCAAAATGGGACAATTCGATAGATACCATTACAGTGGTAATGACTCTCGAACGGGTCTAAGGGCTATTGAATGGGTACACATAAGAACTAGAAGTCTAGTATCTATGTTCAATATATGTAATTTCAAGTATGTATCATTTAATTATCATATATATATATATATATATATATATATATATATATATATATATATATATATATATTGTTCGTTATACAAAGTAATTTTAAAAAAAAGTTAAAAAAATCCCACCCCCATATGGACAATAATCCAGTGGTCAGGCCACTTTTAAAATTAAACAACCCAACATCGATCCACTATAATCCAACCGCAATGACAACAACAAATGTGTATCCCGTACTCCTTCTAATTCATCTACTCAATTAATTCTTTTCATCAATTAAACTAACAATTAAAGTATACAATTATTAATTTACTAATTTACAATTAAAGGCAATCCTACTTCCATATGAAAGGGGCACTAATTATTAATTTACAAAACGAATTAACAACTAATCAATATTAAATCAATCAATTCTTTTACAAGGCGCACTACAATACGAGGGGCAATATCTAATAAACCAATAAAAATTTAATTAAAAAAAACACACACGCACATATACACACACACGCACATATACACTCCCTTCCCACCCCCACCCCCTCCCTACCCCTACCCCCGCTGGCCCTTCCCACCACACGCACACACACACATATATACACATGCATATATACGCACACACACGCACATATACACACACAAACATGCATATATACACACATAAACACACACACACACACACATACCCCCTCCCCTCCCCCAGCCCTGCTGCCTCCCCCACCACCACCACCACAAACATGCATATATACACCACACACATGCACATTTACACACACGCACATATACATAAATGGAGGAGAAATAGAGAGTAAAGATACCAAAGATCTACAGAGAGAGAGAGCAGCCGCTATCGAGAGAGAGAGAGAGAAATGGAGGGAACAAAATCGGTGGGAAAAAAAGAAGGGGGAGTGTTTTTTACTGACAGAATTATCACGGACGTGTCACGGTCAATGACCGTGATATGTCTTTATCACGGACTTGTCACGGTTACTGACCGTGATAAAAAAACGTGTGTTTTTTTTGTCACGGTCATTGATCGTGACAAGCCTAGCCGCTAAAAAGGTGACAATTTTATCATTTTGGTGTAGTGTAAAGAGTATAGCAAGATGGAGTGATTCATTCAGGTCTTAACATCACACATCAAGGAGGTAATCATGGAAAACCCAATGCATTCCACATATGGTCTTGTGTTGGAAGCCTCTTTGATGTATTGTCAAATAGACGAGAGCATAAGAGGAAATGTAATACCTCGTATTTTCTGGCATTTATTTATTATTTATTAATTATGAGGAGAAAATAATAACAGGGAATTAATTATTATATGAGATATTTGGTAATAATAATTGCATATTTAGATTATAATTAAATTTGGATAATAAATAATTTATTTGTGTCACGTGTTATTTTTAATTAATGGGTGTAATTAATTATGTTGGATTATATAATGTTACGCACATAATAATTAATTGGTTGTTTTATTTTATGCTGTGAGGTTTTACCCCGATATATGAGGTATAATCAGTTAGAAAGGACTCTATAGTGATACGAAAATATGGTTTCGCATTTTATCTTCTTAAGTTAGACACGGGGTAGGTATACCTTTAGGGTAAGTTTTGGGCTATTTCGAGAAGTATTATGGGTCCATTTAGAGGTCCAAAAGTAGGCCTAATGTTGAAGCGAAAAAATTAGAGATATTTAATGGAGTAAAGTATAATTATTTAATTACTTTACACATTAAAAACAAACCCTAACATCCATAAAAAATTTGGAGGACTTGGAAAAAACTTTGAGGAGGAAGAACAAGGAATCAAAGCATGGAAGATTCACCATTTGTCATTTCAGGTAAGAAATATCTCATAATACACTTTTAAATCTTTAATTTTTTTAGATTACATGCTTCTTATGTTAATATGAGATTATAACACATGCTTAGGACCTATTTTGATTAGTGTTAATCATGTTTTTCTATAAGGGATAATTAGGAGTTGAATTAATTATCTATGCATTGGGGATTTATTCTTTTACGGAGAGGTTATGGTACTAAATATTGTAGATGTGTAAAACTACAATATAACTCATGTTTTAGGGTTTGCTATTAAGTAAAAGGCCCATGTTAATTCGTAGATTAAATCTAAAATCATAAAGTAATTTGATGTTTTGTATGTTGTTGATATACTAGGTTTAGAACAATAAAATTTTATGAATTTAACTTTTTTTTATGATTTTGATCTTATATAATTATTAGAATATGTTTAGGAACATAATCCAGCAGTCAGGTTAAATTTTGGTTGAGTTTTTAATTGAATTTAGGATCTTGGAAAGGCTTTAACGGAGCTTTGTAAGGGTATGTGTACAAGTATCCTCGACCGATCATCCCATATAGTTGGCTTGACGAGTGGGCCATGGGTTGATTTGTTTGGATTTTTTAGATAGTTTGGGTTTTGGCTTTCTTTTATGGTTGTTTAACTTAGTTTATTGCGATAATATACTTGTTTAGTAGTGAGAATAGTTGCATATGTTGAAAATATAAACCTTAGTGCTATTTAGTGTCATCCGGTGTTAGGGTTGGGTTGGATGGGTAAATGCGTGGTTGAGCGATATATTACGTTTGTATGTGTATATTGAGCCTGAAGAGTAATGAACTCAAGCCTTTGGAGGTTGATTCAGGTCTTAAGAGACTATGATCCGTATAATTAACTTAGAAATTAAATAAGTATGCATACATGTAAGTTACAAGAGAGAGCTTATATATATAAGCAGTTGCTCATACATTAGAGACGTAATAAATAAATAGTTGAATTTAATAAGGTCTAAGAGTTGATAAACCTAAGAACTTAATGAATAATCTGGTGTTTGGGGATTAGAATGATTTTGGGGTATTTTGAGAGGACACAATATCCCATAATTTTGTATATTCTTGATATGGTTTTGAGATATATGAAACCATGATTAAGTTCACAATCCGACGTTCGGGGATTGAGATGATTGGGAATGCATACGAGTATGCATTATACTGCATTTTATACATATTGAGTGTGTGCATATAAATTATGTTCTCATGTGAACATACCCCTTACTCGTGCTGAATCTATCAGTTAAAGTTTCACATTCAAGGTTCAATACCGTGTACTACATGCTTAGCTATTAACGCATGATTTTATGGATGTTGATATCAAACTTTCATGTGATTGCCATTTCGTGAGTGAAAATGGCATAACTTGATCCATTAGGCGAGAGTTTTTACCACCAGTGGTGTGGGATTGTATGGTGCTATTATTTAATTATTATGAGATTTTGTATTTCTTATATATCTGGTGACATGAGTGGGGGTAGTATGGGATCATATTCTGTCTATAAGCTAGAATTCAGTGATGAATATGTTTAATTAAAATGTTAAGACATAGAAAAAAATTTACGTTGTGAAATCTTGATAATCTAAATGAGTAAAAGATTGAGTATTGGGTTGTATTTTGTACGTGTGTAATTAATTACACCCCATATTTCATTCCTTTATTAGCTACTTACTATTTAGTCGTGAGATAAAGACTTTTAGAATAGTTATGCCTTGAGTTGGGACATTCTTGTAGTACTTGAACTAGATGAAAGTGAGGTATTCATTGCATGTAAGTGTCAACGGGTTACATGCTTTTTGTAAATGAGACACGTGATTTACATTTTTATTATTGAATATATTTCTTGCAACTTTCAAACTCTGACCCAAATCTATAAATATTTTCCCCCATGGGTATTATTGTTGTTATATATAGGTTTAGCAGGGTTGAGCGGTCATACTTTCAATCGTGGAGATTTCACTTGGTACCCTTAGAGTAAGAGTCGCTGGATCGTTGTAGTGGTCATTTGTATTCCGGAGCTTTAATTTGAGGTGGTTACTATAGTATTATCTTGTATTTCAATTGAGATAATTGCACATAAGATATTCTATTATATTATATTGGATTTAGATTTATTAGAGTTTTAATTATTTTAGCTTCGGCCAATTTTTTTCCATCCTTTGTTGAGTTTTTATTTATGGATGGTTTTTATTTATGTTGCTTTTTTTTTATCATCGATGCAGAGAATGACATAAATTGTTTTAGCTCTCCAAATATTTTGTGTCCGGCCTGATCAACTGGGTATTTTAAAATTGGGGGTCTTACAAGAAGTTGGAGAAGATGGTTCAGTATAGTGGACCCAATGCTAAGAATAGATCGAAGGATGATATGAGTGGTTCTTAGGTTAGTGGAGGTTCTCGGGATAAGATACTGTAGCTTCCAATAGTAGTTGCAGGGAACCCCTCAGACAGGGTAAGGACAGCAGTAGCAGCCCTAGTAGTCGAGGCAGTAAGGGGTACTTACATACCTATTTAAGGGAGTCTGTTTTACTTATAGTGGTAAGGGACACAAATACCGAATTTGCCTAAGTGCGTAGACTCAGGGGAAGAAGAGGCGGGCTAGTTGGGCAAGTCTCATAAAGTCATTGATAAGGGGTAGGGTCGGCAGGGCTTTAGGATCTAGTGACAACTATATCGCTCTCAGCAGCTCCCAATATTCAAGCCACAACTGATACTAGAACTTCTCGCACTCCAGTCTCACAGTAGCATCCCTAGCTTTAATATGGAAAGGTATATCATATTTCATAACCACAATAAATTGGTCAAGATGAGGTTCAGGTAGAGGACGAAATGGTTTATGTTATGGGACCCTAGCTACAATTTTGTTTGATACTAGTAGTACACATTCTTTTATATCATGTAATTTTATGGACAACTCTTACCTCTTGCTTAGACCACTACTTTTTTCGGTATGTCATCTTGTATCTCGGAGACTTATGATGATGTCTAACTAGAAATCGATAGGTTTCATTTTGTTACAAACTTTTTAGTTTTAAATATCCATTCTTATAATGTGATCTTAGGTAAGGATTTTTTTTTTTAATATGAGCCTCACATATACTATAGGGGATACTATTGTTTTCATGATACCGAGTTAATACATGTATATTTTGATTATGCCTAAGCCATAGGGTGGTGCCATAACTCATTTGGATTTTATTAATGAGCAGGCTCGAGAGGGGATGACTATTCCTTTAGAATCGATAGTGATTGTTCGGGATTTTATCGATGTATTTGAGGAGGTGCTAGTATTTTTGCAATATTTATATATTGAATTTGTGATTGACTTAGATCTAGGCACTACCACGATTGCCTAGGAACCTTATTAGACATAGTAGATCACCATTGAGGGGGGTCTATTTATGTTTGTGAAGAAGAGTTATGTTTCACTATAGCTGTGTGTTAACTACCATGTGTTAAATAAGGTAACGATGAGAATCAAGTGCCCTTTCCCAAGGATCGATGATTTATTTGATCAGTTATAGAGTGCTTCTTTCTTTTTGCTAATAGATTTGTAATTGGGCTACTATAATTTGAGTACAAGGTAAGAGAATCTAACAAAGACTGGCTTTTAACTCGTTATGGTTCCTACGAGTTCAGCGTAATGCCATTTGTTCTGACCACTACCCCGACCGTGTTCATGGATTTAAAGAACTAGGTATTTTGATCGTACTTATATCAGTTTCTCATTGTCTTCATCCATGACATCTTAATTTATTCACCGGCCGATGAGGAGCGTGTTAGGAATTTGAGGGTTGAACTCCAGACATTACATGATCATAAGTTGTATGCTAAACTCAAGAAGTGCAAGTTTTGTAGATATGAGGTGCATTTTGGAGGGGATTATAGTCCCAGAGTCGGGATTCTTCATTGATTTAAATAAGGTTTCGATCGTGTTGGATTGGGGACAACCCACGACATCTATGAAGATTCATAGGTTTTGGGGTTTTGTCAGTTATCATAGGAGGTTCATTATGGGATTTTCAATGTTAGCAGGACCGTTGATCGAGTTGAATTATAATGTATTCAGTTTTCTTAGAGTGAGAGGTGTTGGCATGATTTCATCCCATACAAGGAAAAGTTAATTTTGGTTCAAGTTTTGGATCTACTTAGGTGTGGGGTTGAGTACTTTATATACACTGATGATTACCTACATATATTATATGGGTTATTAATGCAGGATGATCGTTCTATTGCCTTTGAGTCTCATAAGTTGAAGCCTGAAGAGCTCAACTATCTGACACATGATTTAGAGTTGGCAGTGGCAATGTTCGAACTACATGTTTGGAGATACTATTTACGAAGTGAGAAGTTCGTGATCTTCAGCGGTCACAAAAGTCTTCAATATTTGTTCCTTCAGGAGGATCTAAACACGTGTCAAAGACGGTGGTATGAATTCATTAAGTACTAGAAGTATATAATTCAGTATCACCTGGGGAGGGCCAATGTAGTTACAGATTATTTGAGTGAACGACCGAGAAAAAGTTTTTCTACTCTCCAGTTTATCGATGTTGGGTTTATACAGTTAATTAGTGAGCTGGATGATGCTTTCATGGGGATGTTCATCATGAATATCAATATCTTTATATGGGTGGTTTGAGCACTAACAGATAATGGGGAATTTAAGGATAAAGTGGTTAAGATTTTTTCCATTGATGTACCTCTTTACATCATTGGCTGAGATGGTGAATTGCAGTACAATATGAGGTTTATTATACCTTCAGATGAGGAGTTACATAGGACCATCATCTAGGAGGTCTATATATCATATTTTTTGGGTGCACAACGACGGGGGTACAATATATGAGTATATGATAACATACTATTAATGGGGTTGTATGAAGAAGGATATTGCTATGTTTGTGTCCAAATGCAGCATATGTCAAATGGTGAAGGTGGATCACCAATGACCATTGATTACACTTCAGCCCATACCCATTCTTGAGTGGAAGTGGGATAAAATATTGATGGACTTCATTGTAGGATTTACTATTAGTCTTGGGAAACACAAATCTATTTTAATTATAATGGACCACTTGATGAAGGTTTCACATTTCTTACCCTTCCACACAGATATTGTATGTATAAAAGATTATTCAATTTCACAGGGTAAATTTATTAATCATCTACAATAGATATCCGAGTTCTATATATCTATTTTGGCACAATTTTCAAGAATCATGGGAACTAGGTTACACTTGAGTACGTCTTATCATCCTCAGACTGAGTGGCAGATAGAGTGGGTATTTTAATAGTGGATGAGACATTATATTCGTGTTAACCTATAATATATATGAGGATCTAGTTAAATAGTTCTATTTCCATATGAGAACGTATTATGAGTCCTTAGTTATAACACCCCTATTTTCCACGTACAATGTCACTAATCATATACAAACAAGATAGGAGAAGTTAATTTAGACCATTCTAAGCATCAACAATAAATAATAAAACCAAATCCATCAATGTTATTAAATAAAATTATCCTAATAAAATAAGACAACAAATATAAGTCTCAAATAACTCAATATAAAACTGAATAAATCTCGACATAATAAATGTCTTAACTAATCAATGTCAACTGAAATAAAAAAAACTCCGGAACCCCCAACAGATCCATAAAAATATCTAAATAATGAAATGGAAATTCTAACTCAAATGAGATACTATGAAATATCAACTACGACATTTAAGGAAGGATAACTTAATGATTAGAACACTACAAGCCTACCTGCTCAGTCATGTTAGTCCAACTTTAGAATACCTTAAAAGTTTTTTTAAGAACACCGTGTGCGCTAGAATACTTATTTGCAAGAAACATCTAACTTTAATTTAATACTATTAAATGCTCCTAATTATTTATCTTGATGTCCCCACAAACACTCACTCCTAAATACCTCACATCACTAATAAATAAGGTATGTCATATATAAATGTCAATCTACACTAGACATAGACACAACGTACATATCCAAGACCTATGCCCAATAAATAATCTATATAATCTTAGCCTATAGCTATAACATAGTATCATAAACTATGATTATGTACTAAGAATTATATGTATATAGTAAGTATATACTATATCGTATTCCATTAAATAGTTATATCATAGTAACCGTAATATAACAATCCCAATCCTCGTATTAATATGTCCATTGTCGAACCAACTACAATAGATAAGAGTAACATGATGGATAAAACCCTCGCGGACCTCTCGTACTTCTATTCGATCAATTTTTAGGAGATCTCACTCCCAATGGATTGTAAGAAAATAAACATAAATGGGGAAATTGCTGCGCCATTCACCACCATGTAAACACACACCACTACAATCCTCATCTCCTCTTCAGTTACGTTTAGTCCTTTATTTTGTGATGTTAAAAATCTAAACACTTGTTAAAATCTCTTATTTCAACAAGTATCCTATGGGCCTAGCTTAGAGTCTCCAAATAAGACTAATACACTAACCATAGGATTATAAAACTTATCCCAAAGGGTTACCCAACCCTTGATATCTAGCATATTAAAAAGACTACTCCAGTTGTCTATATGACTTAGAACAAGAAAGACAACAAAGGATAATCCTAATCCTAAATATATAAGGTCTAACATGGTGTCCCTTCACATTCATAATCCGATACAATGACACCATACATGAGCCTGTTGTATAATAAAGAATCGCGAAAATGGGCAGTGTCGTGAAATCCTCCAGGAGCCTTAACGCAAGTGTCCTAGAAGATTTTTTTATGGTCAGCAAAGACTTGAAGTTGGACAGAGTGGTAATTATGGCGGGAAAGATAGGTGGAGGCATTGGGGAGATAAGAGGGGAGGCGGTGGATACAGATAGGGGAATCTTCAATGGCGCCGCAGATGTTAAGGAGAGAGATGGTTTCATTGAAAGCTTGGGTGCTTTCATAGAGGCGGCGACTGCTAACGGAGATTTAGATGAATTTAGGGCAGTGTAGAGAAGGCGGGTAACCATATTGGTGATTTTGAAAATGAGGTAGGGTTCGAAGGAGTAACGGTAGGCGAGGTGTTGGGTGAGGCGGGAGAGGACCATGTCGACGGCGTATTCAGATGGGAGGGAGAGGTTGGATTGGGAGATGTAGGGTTTTATTTTATCAATGATGGTGGAAAATATATGGTAGGAGAGGCCGTAGGAGGATCCCGAATGGACATCTCGGAGAGGGGATTCCATGGATCAGATGCGTTCGGTGGAGAGAGTGCAGAAGGTGGAAACGGAGAATTCTGAGGTTGATGCAGAAGGGGAAGTGGAGGGTTTAGTGGTGGGAGAGGAAGGCATGGAGGTGGAGGTTGAGGGGAGGTAGAAGAGGACAAAGGGGATGGTGAAGAAGAGGATAAGGGTGGAGGAGGTGGAGGTTTGGAGGAAAGTGGGCGCAGAGTGGGTTTCGAAGAGGAGGGAGGTGTTCGGGTCTACGTGGTTTTGGAGATGGAGTAGATTTGACAACATCAATAAAAATGACTGATCCATTGTTTCCCTCTCAACTTCTCAGATAGATCTAATTGGTTGATCTCCCTTTACTTCTTTTGAACATTTCGCTCTCTCTAAACCATCATCTGTTATGTCATAATATATTATCTACTTAAAGAGAAAAAATATACTTTTAGTTTGTAGTAAAAAAAACTAACTATACATTCTCACAATACACAAAAAACATTATAATTATTTTATGAGGTGTTCATATATAATTTTTATTTTTAATTCAATTCAATTATAACCAGAAAGATATATATATATATATATATATATATATATATATATATATATATATATATATAGAGAGAGAGAGAGAGAGAGAGAGAGAGAGAGAGAAGAGTACCATTCACACAAGACATAATAATAAATATTAAATATTATAAAATATGGGATATTACATTCTCTCTCCCCCTCCCCCCCCCCCCCCCCTAATAATATCGTTTTGTCCTCGAAATTTGATATGTACCTAGTTAAAGAGTTTTAAATATATCTATCGCTTGTCATTCTCCCACTAACAAGTAAAATTTGCCTAATTATGGTGCTCCCAATAAACACACACCAACATAATGACTTTTAATAGAGTATCTAATCCCTACGATATAGAAAAGTAAATGGTCATTCCTCGTAGCTTGCCACAGGTTGAATCTCCATCTCATCCTGATTTATAAGTCAGTACACCATGGCGTCTCTAAGAAATCTCTGTAGCATAAAGATTTGGAGCACTTTATGAACCTTTTGTATAGAATTTGACAAGTCTAGATAAAAAAACAAATAGTCTCACTTGATTGATGATAGTGAATGGATAATCATATTGTGCCTCTGACTTCCCTTTCCTCCTAAACTGAATAATTCCCATCATATGAGATAACTTGAGGAACACCTCAAAACTCAAGACATATTTTCCCACTATTCACATAGATCTTATATCTACTTTGATTGTTCTTCATCTTATCTCATATAAATGTCACCATCTCTGAGGTGTCTAAAACTAACTTTGGTCTAAGTAGCTTGTTCTCCCCCACCTTCAACCAGCAAATGAAAGGATGCCAAGGTTTCCCATGCAGTGATTCATAATTTTTCATGACAATGGTCTATTAATACTTGTTATTATAAAAAAAATCCGCCACAGAAAAGTACTCATCTCATCTATTCTTAAAGTCCGACACATAAAACTGTAGCATTTCCTCCAAAACCGCTTTATCTATGGGTGTTAGGAAGTACTCAACTATAAATTAGTCCCCATCATCTATTGAAAGATCCTCCAAAAGTGTAACATAAAGTTCTTGTCCCTAATGTATAATATGTCAAGTGTTACTCCATGTATCCTCATAACCTCTATTATAAAAATCTTATATTAGTGATCATCTATGAAGTTTGTTTGAATTGAAGAAAATGGACTACCTTAGTCAACTTGTCCATGATGACTGATATGTAATTATTTCCCCACTGTGATGTAGGTAACCTTGTAAGGAAGTCCATAGAGATGTCGCCCCACTTCCACACTAGGACCTCAAAATTATTTAAAAGACCTGACAATCTATGGTGATCTACCTTCACGATTTGGCATGTAACACTCTTGGACACATATAGCATTATGTCCCTCTTTGTGTCTTCCCACTATTACTAGAACCTTATATCTTGATTCATCTTATCCCCAATAGCATGAACTTTAAATATGGACCCATGGACTGCATTTTATACTTCTCAGCATAGCTCCTCATCCCCTTGAACAACCAACTTTATATAAAATTATAAACCCCCCTCTGCTCCAATCGACTATGACAGTGACCCTCAATCAAAAACTTATTGACCATCTCTTAGAAATTAAGGTTTATAGTTTGGGCCTTCATAGATCGAATAACAATCTCTATTGTAAATGTAAGGACTTCCGTAAATGCAGTTTCCAACTCGTCTACTATCCGAAGCAAACTCCACTATGTCATTTAAATCGTAAATAAAATCATTATCGATCGATGGATTAAGTGATCTACCACCATATTCTCCTTGACCAGATGATAGTGGATGTAAAAATAATAGTCCTTCAATAACTCTAGCTAATGATATTGTCTCATGTTCAACTCCTTCTACATGAACAAGTATTATTTGTGGTCGGTGAATAACTAAAATTTCTCTCCCAACAAGTAGTGCCTCCGCGATTTAAGGGAAAAACCCATTAATTAACTATAAATCATGGGTGGGGTAGGATTCCATGAAACCTAAGTTATTGGCCTCTCTTCCTACATCAACACACCCCCTAAGTCGCTGTAATGAAGCATTGCTACACACCACATAGTCAACTCCACTACGAGACAAGGCAAGCATCAGAGATGAAGTTAACTTAGCCATAAACTCATCAAAAGATTTTTGGTAGAACTCATTCCAAACAATTGGTACCACTATAAAAAAGAGTAGTTTGTGGGACTGGATCTTTTGATACAACTAAAATTTTAGCTCAAAAGCACACCTTTTGGGATGGGTGTAATTAGCGGTCTTCAAAACTAATAATATTTAAAACCCCGTTATAATATAAATTACTTATAATCATATAATTATAATTTTTTTCCTATCTTATATAATAATTATAATGTTTTTTCATTAATGGGTATTTTATAGGGTTCATTGACATTTAAATATTTGATCTAATCTCGGGCATTTAAGTTTTAGTATCATCGAATTAATACGGATAAAAGTAATTTTAATTCTTGGTGATTGATTAATATCACTAGTGTTTGTACTAAATTGATTTGTAATTGTGATAAGACATTGGGCGTGAGTTAATTGAAAACCCAGATTGTCAATTGGTCATTGCACTATAGTTTTAAGATTAATTTATGAGAATATTCTTTTGGGTGAATTTTAGTTAGAATTATTGATTTGTTTGTTTATGTTAATTAGTTCATGTCCTTTGCAATTAGATTATGCCAATAATTTGATTTACTATTTGATTGTGATTTTTTTGTTATATATGTGATGGACTCAATTAATTCGAACATGCGTCATCGCTGAAAAATTACTCATGTTATCTAACACCATATGAAATGCTAAATCTTAACATTCAAATCACTAAATGTTGGGACACAAAGTTCAACATATGAGGTGGCACCCAAAATCAATAAATAAAATGATAAGCATTAGTTAAAATTCTAGTTTAAACAGAACTTTAGTGAACCCAAAAAAAATAATGTCACGATTTTGAAAGAATCAAATAGGATAAACTTGATATTTTACTATCATCCCGCCTCATTCATTCTCTAATTACATATCTTTTATTAAAAAATGTATGTAATTATGAAGGAGTATGAGAGCTAGAAGAAGAAGATAAGAGAGCAAAAATGAAGGAATTAGGAGTCCATAAATTATATTTGGTAATGGGGGACCATGCTAAAAGTTATAAAAAAAGTAAATAAAAAACTAATCAAAAATTGGTTGACGATGATGAAGCGTATGTGACACAGAAAGGAGAAGATGAGCATAATGATTCGGGCGGGGATGAAAATGGGTATGTTGGTTGTGAGTGTTTCAACGTCTAAATGTTTAATGATGTAGATGTTAAAATTTGAATCGGGGATTTTTTAATTGAGTAATATGCTTTCATTTCTTATGTTTCATTGCTTTAGTACTTAATTAATCTTAAATTTATAGGCTTCAATTGTTGGGTTTAGTTTGATATATTATTTCTTAAATTTATGCATTGAATTAATGGGTTATATTATGATTATAATTAATTTATCATTGAATTTTCTAAATTGATGTATTAATTTGTTTAGAAACATTATGTTTGTCATTATTTGGTATCATGGATAAGAGTTGGATTGATTTACGTAACCAATGCTCAAAAGTATACGTTAACGGGATTGGAGGATTTCATAACTATGTATATGCAAATAAGAACATTGAGACAACATAATTATATTTCTTGTGTAAGAGATGTGCAAATTAAGTATACCACACTTGAAAAATTGTGAAAAATCACCTTGAGATGCATGGTTTTGACAAGACTAATAAGGTTTGGATTCTCCATGGATAGGTTTTTGGCAGTGTAAGCAACAATATAAATTCTTCATGGGATGTTATGATAGTTTATGATATACCTGTTTAATTGAATGTTGAAGATAACATGGTTAAAATGGTTCAAGAGGTAAGGGGTATTGTGTGCACATATGAGAATATGAGTAGTGATGAGGAACGTGGAATTTAAGATATCTTCGAATATAACCAAAATATTCTAGAGTATTCTAGACTTTTGAAAAAGGCGGAATGCAATTTATATGAAAATTGTCCAAAGGGGTTATCAAATTGTCCTTTGTTATTGAACTCTTTCACATGAAGTAACTTAATGGATGCACAAATATTTATTTCACTATGTTGTTAGGTTTTGGGGGAGGGTGGCTTCGAGAGCTAGAATTTCCAAGTCCTGCTACCAAGCCGACAAGCTAATGAAGGACTTAAGATTCAAGTACGAGACATGGGATGCATGACCAAACAACTCTATGTTATTTTGAAATCAAGACAAAATTATTGAGAAGTGTGACACATGCAGATCTTCTCGATATGAAGATGAGGATTCAAGTGTGGGTGTCCAAGGCCCAAATCTACCCTTAAAAAATTAAGATAATTCCCTTTTAAACATAGATCGCGAAAAGTATTTTGGTCAACCTTTCAGCTCCTCCAATAAAATTGCATGATGATGAACAAATTGAAAATGATGTCATGAAGCATCTAGCACACTCTCGTTCTATGAAAACATTTGATGAGAAAAACCCAACCTTTCCTAGAGACAATCGCAATGTTAGACTTGGGTTCACCTATGATGGATTTAATCTGTTGGTAATATCAGCGTTATGCACATTATATGCCCTGTTATCCTCATTATTTTTAACTTACCTCTGTGGTTTTTCATGGACCTAATCAACCTGGAGATAAGATTGACATATTTTTTTCAACCATTTATTGATGAGTTGATTAAGCTATTGATTAATGGCGTATGCACTTACGATGCATTAAGTAAGTAATTCTTCTAGTTGCATGCATCATTGTTGTGGATTATTAATCATTTCACCGTATATGCCATGTTATCAGGATAGGATACAATGCAATTAAAATATGGTCTGAAGTTTTGTTATGGGGTCATCGTCGATTCTTAAACCCATGCCATATGTTTCATATGCATAAGATGCCGTTCGATAGGAGGGTAGAATTAAGACCAACCCCATTGCAATTTTCGAGCTTGCAAGTGTTAAAACAGGTGAATGATCTTGTCATTGAAACTGAATACAAGATGGAAAATGCCTTTAGAAGGAGGGATAGAGAGGCGCTAGAAATTAAAACAAAGAAAGTTTTAAAACCTAGAATGGGAAAGAAGAAGAAAAGTATATTTTTTTACTTTCCATACTGAAAGTTTAATCTTATTCACCACAATCTCGATGACATGCATATTGAGAAGAACGTGTGTGAAAATGTCATATTTACATTGTTAGTTACTAAAGGTAAGACAAAGTAAAATTTAATGTCTCAAAAAGACCTCAAAAATAAAATATTAGATCAAAGATACATCCTCAACCACGAGGGTCAAATCTATAGTACATTCCCACAAAAGAGATCATGATGAGTAACAAAGAGAACAATTTTTTTTAAAAGGGTAACGGGATGTCAAAACTCCCGATGATTGTTCATCGAACAATTCACGGTGCATGCACATCCAAGAAAGAAATATTTCGGGATCAAAGAGACATGATAATCTCATTTTATTATATAAATGAGTTCCTATTAAAACACGAAGGGTATTGACAAAGTATATTATCAAAGCCTTAATTGAATTAAGAAAGTGCTTCCTGATATAGTGTTTAAGTTAAAGTACCGTAACTGATTCGGAAAAGTCCGCAAATCGGATGGCTCTTACACTTGGCAGCCTTGAGAAGATCTTTTTGTCGATTTTTTTTTAAGTGATAGAACACTTTCCTATAAATTTTCCTAATGACTCCTAATTATTGGTTGTGTTCTTTACTATTGGACGTATCTAATTGAAGGGTATATCCACACCTGAAAACTCTACATTCGTAAGTGAGCCCATCCTGAGGCCTCAATCGCCAACTCTATTTTTATTGAGGAATGTATAAATTTTTTGATAACGGTACTCATGCATGGAAACCAAGTCTTATTGACCGCCTATAAATGATGATAATGGGGATATGGATGGTTGTGCACTGGGGAAAAAAGTAACATTTGAACTTGATCATGTAATGTATACGCAAGCTCATCGGTATCTTCTCACCAACATTTGAGATTGATCATGTAATGTATATGCAAGTAACATTTGAACTTGATCATGTAATGTATACACAAATCGGATGCTAAGGTACTGACACCACTCATTCAGTAAGTTTCATTATACCTATTTGGATTTTGTAAAAAAAATTCTTATAGTTTGTATGAAATAGATATGTGACTATGCTTGTATTTTATAAAAAACATGTAGAAGAACTTTTACCGAAGTATCCTCAAGACTCACAGAAGCATCATGTTAATCGTCTTCACATCGAAGAGTTCCACCTATGGTTTAAGGATTATACAAGTAAAAATATCATAACAAATACTTGAATTATAAGCACGTACTATATTTTTTAATAACATTTATGTTAAAATAATGTATGTGAGTACAATGATAGCCCATGACGTTCAACTATCCAATGAAATCAAATCCTTGTCTTTATGTTCCCTCAAGGATGCAGTTAGATTCAAATCTTATATTGTTGGCAATTATCAATTTAAAAACAAAGAAATTTGATATGCGAAGGAAAACTCATAATAAAGGAGTTTCTATAAGCCGAACAGATGTATTATTCTAGTTAAAAATATAAAAACTCTATTGCAGACGAAATTACATACTACGGGTAGTTGATAGACATCATTGAAGTCAAATATCTACATGGAATAAAAAATTTGTTATTCAAGTGTGATTGGTTTGAAACTCACATGAGTGAAAAAGTGGATGAGTTAAGCTTTATTTTTGTGAACTTCAAGCATTTAAAATATAAGGGTGATGGAGAGAGAAATCAACCTTTCATTTTAGCATCTCATGTAGAAAAAGTATTTTATGCATAGGTTGCAAAACTAGATTGGCACATTGTTGTTCACATGACACCAAGGGATAGATTTGATAGGGATACGACAGTAGAAGAAGAATTATTGGTCAATAGATATGAGTCATTTGACATGCAAAATTTGGATAAAGATCAAAACATAAGGTGGGTAAGGCAAGGAGAAAATAGATCAATTGTTGATATATGTGCCACTGAGGATGATGGTCATGATGATGAAGATGAAATTTGTAAGGGAAATGCTTGAGGGAAATATAATCATAAATTAGTTACCTTTTTTTGTTGATTTGTTTGCATGTCAAAGATGGGAATAATGTGAAGACATTATTATGCATGTTGTCCATTTATTTGAATTTTAAAACTTGATATTATCTTGTTCATTATATTTTTATGTTATGTATGGAACTATGGGCTTATAACACAATTGTCAATACGATATGACCTTAATCCATGGTCATACAGTTGGAAACAGGAGCACTAGGCACTCACACAGTTGCAATCCATTAGTATATTTGTTTTGATTTGCCTATAGTTGCATGCTCACACGGCTGATCTATATACTGTAATTTTCTATTTTTCCTATATTTGCATGCTCACACAACTATGCATATATCATTATTGATTTTCTTTGCTTTGCCTTGCCTAGATTTGCATGACAAGGCCCTATATAGTTAAAGCAAAGGAATGATTAAAATAAAATTCTTCTTAAACTAATTATGCAATTTGTCTATATTATCATTGATTTGCTTAGCCTATATACGCAATTTGAATTTCTTTACTTTGCCTATATATGCAATTTTATTTTCTTTGATAATTTATTGACTTTTCTTTTCCTATGTGATGTTAAAATTCAGATCTGGTAACTCTATGCAAATCATTCATGTATGTCAATCCATGCTTACGCGGTTGTAATGCATTATGGTCAAGTAATATAAAATTTGCAATTTGTAGTAGAAACTTTGCAATTTTCTTTGCATATATATGCATGATAAGGGCCTATATAGGCAAAGCAAAGCATTGATCAAAATAAAATTCTCATATTGCAATTTTCATTGATAAAATCATTTTTGAAACTAGTCCTTATAATTCGAATAGATGACTCTTCATCTTCCTAATAGAAGCCTTAAAAAATACTTAGCTTCAGAAGAAGATTTTTGGATGCAAAAGTGTAAAGTTTGGCATTGATAGTACATTTATTAAAATACATTATGGTCCATTAATATATAGATCAACATAAATAGGATTTCAGTATGCATGTGTCCCACATTCTTGTCTAAGAAACAAGCACAATCGTTAACAGATATTGAGATCCTTGGTAGTTAGGTCCTAAGGCCTTATTGAAATAGGGGACATGACTTTTATGTTGCCTAAGAACAAAAATTTTAAAGGGGTAAAGGCTTGAGGCATATTTCACATAAGAGATGAGGCATAATCCTCTGGCAGAATGAGGCATAGGCCTCGGATTGCAAAATTTCATCAAATTTAAAAATAAAATACTAATATAATTATAAAAATGATATATCATCACTACTATCACATTGAAAACATCTCTAATAGAGATCCCTTAATCATATTGGATTTTACACTCGCACTGTGCATTTTTATAAAACATGTTTGTTATTGAGCATGTGTCTAAAAGTTTCTAATTACTTGACTAATTATTTGAACTTCCATGCGTGTTAGTCTTGGACCTAGACTTGTGTTTTAGGTGTAGTCATTAATCTAATGGTCGATGCTGGAGAACTATTTTTTTATGGAGTTGCATGATCATTTTGAATAGAATTTGATTAGATGACTATAAAATGTTATTAAAGTTCAGACTTTTATTGTATTAGAATAGTTGACGTTGAATTATATAATTTTTTCCTAGTTTGAGATTGGAGAACTATTTTACAAAATTAGTTCTTAGAATGCAGTGATTTTGTATGTATGACGATGCGCTAGCATGAGGTTAAAATGGAAATATAAAATCGAGATAAGTCTTTGGCTCAGTTTACCGAATTAAATATAAGAAGATTGTTGTTAAGTTAGACAATGACAGCAACTTGATATCTTTGAGGAAATAGAATGGGACAATATTTCTAATGACACCAAATACAAATAATTGGTTGAAAAAGAAAAAAATATCAAGCAATTATTTGGTCTAAATAAGAACCTTGATTAAGTCCAAGGAAGAATTATCAGCACAAACCCTCTACTAATTATTCAAGAGGCTTTTTCATAGGTTCAAACATAGGAAACCTAAAAGAAAGTGATGTTGATAAGCCAAATCAATTTAGTTTTTGCAGAAAGTTAAGCCCTTCTTGCTCGAGGGGCCAATACCTCATATAATGATAATAGAGCAAGAAAAGGCAGACCTTTGTGTGACCGGTGCAGAGAATCAAAACACATGAGAGAAGCATGCTAGAAAATACGTGGTAAACCCGCGGGCTCAGAGTCTTTAAGACCACCACCTGAATGTGAAAACAAAGGCTATATGGTTATTGGAAAAGAAAACTCTATTGCTGAATAAACTCTCTTCATCAAATAGCAAATAGAGATATTAAAAAGAAATTCTCAATACTAGTAGAGTTTTGGAAGCCCAACCATTGGCACTAGTTCCCTTTTTAAATACGATAATTTTTCATGTGCACTAAAGGTAAGGATCGAGAATTTAAGTTCGTGAATTATTAATTATAGAGCCTTCTATCATATGAAAGGAGATGTTTCATTATTCCATACATTCAAACAATGTTCTGGAAAATTTAATGTTTGTCTTGTCGATGGATCTTTATCAATTGTGATCGGGACATGTTCTATTATTATTTTTAAGAACCTGATTTTAAGGAACATGCTTTTGGTTCATAATTTGAGTTTTAACCTACTGTCCATTAGAAGGATTATAAGAGAACTTAATTGTGTTACTAAATTATTATCTACTAAGCTAAAATCCAAGTTCTTAGGACCGAAAAAGCAAAAGAATATTTCTAATCTATCCTAGAAGATTACTTATTCAGTAAGGGTATAATTCGCCAAAAGTCTTGTGTTAACACTCCTCAACAAAATGGAGTATTATAGAGGTAAAATAGGCCTCTTCTTGAAGTTTCTAGGTCTATCATGTTCACCACTCATCTACCAAAACATTTTTGGGGTGAGACGGTTCTCACTGTTGCCTACCTCATTAATTGAATGCCATCTCATGTACTTGAGTTCCAAACACAATGTCAAACTCTTACCCATTCCTTTCTTCAAACTCATATCATTACCTCTCTACCATTAAAAGTTATTGGGTGTTCGGTATTTGTTCATATCCACCAGTAACAAAGAAAAAAGGTTGATCCAAAAGATATAAAGTGTCTGAATAACTAATTTTGATCATATAAAATCGCTGCATTTGAAGAACGAATTTTGCAAAATAGTTCTCCAACATTAAACTATGAAGAAAGATTTATATATGCACATGTGTATCATTTTAATGCCCATTTATCATGAAATTTTGTGACATGTATTGATAATAGTTTTTTGTCTACATACAATAATTGTCAACACCAGCAGTATCATGGGATCATCGTTTGCAATTTTTTATTTTCCTCAATTATGGAAACTAATAAATATGTATACAAACAGGCCCTTGTACATACTTGTGACACCCCACTTAATAAAATACCGGGTGATCAGTCCTTTATCTAATTAAAACATAAATCTCATCAGGTACATTCTTAGCATCACTATCGAAAACAATTTTAAACATAACTAACAACCTAGTATTCAAAAAGTCATTGTCAAATTTAATATTTTTATTAAACAACAACAAGTGAAAATATCACAATAACCAAACCATCCTTGTAGTAAAATAATCTAAACTAAACACCAGATAAGTAAATGAAATAAAATGGTACCGAATAAACAATTGGTTCTTAATATATAAACCAACTAAACATCTAATGAAATCAAACTGAGTCCACAAATACAAAGTTTGATAAACTGAATAAAATAAATATCTAAAGGGGCGACATGCCCAAATGAAATAAATGAACTGCATCCTACTTTAGGAATCAAGTAACCAAAGTGACTAAGTCTAAATCCTGCAAGCATCCACACGTGCTGCATTTTGCATCCCTGGAATAGATCATCAAGTTATCTATGTGGCTGGACACCTAAAAGGTTTTGAAAATATTTTATAACTACAGGTCAGAGATCAAGTAAAACCATTTGAAAATATTTAGCAAATATTTAAATTGCAGTTTAAATCAACAATTATTAGATACAAATGTGAGGTTGAATACACTCTCTTATGTTCCTCATCGTTGATCTATAGTGCACACCTAACGTTTTCTACTATGCCCGCCAAGTCAAGCTACCCAATATAACTAGGTATTAACCATCTAACTAACCATAAACCAGTCTAGCCCTCCCGTACGGCCCATATAGTACGCTACAGTGTACCCTCAATTACCATTAAGCCCTTAGTTAAGTTTCTCATTTACTTACCCTGTACTGCCCATACAGTACATTACTGATGATGTTGTAAGCAACACCACCAGGTGAGATGTTGATAAGGTCAAGTTAGTAGTAACAATGGAAGCACAAGAGTAGATATATCTGGTAGAAGGTGGTGAGGAGAGGAGGATAAACATTATTATATAAGTGTTTCAGCCAATTTGGCCTACATCCACTGCGAGTGTGTGAGTAATTTTACTGTAATGGTGGAACTAATGGCGTGTGACAATCTCTCACTTTCTCTCTCTACTGTGTATACTAGCAGAGTTTTGGCTAGGCTTTCAATTATCGATCCCTCTCCAAGGTAGGAGAAGGCATGTATTTATAATTCTTGGGTGGTGTAATGTACCCCCCAAGCAGGCCATGAGCATATATAAGTCGAATTCACTAATCATAAGTGGACACCTAGCTATGCCATATGTAAGGAATGATGACAAAATAGACCCCCACATGAGGGGGATGATTCGATTATAACTGAATTGCCACGTGCTCCAAGTCTTCCATGTCTTTACCCCAAAACAGAATTCGCGTCGGCCAAACTCTTAAAACCTCAATTGAATTTTTAGGAAGAGAAGTGAACCAGATATGTGTAGCCCCAGTTATTATGCTTGACAATGCTCGACACTTCATCTCATCAGAGATTGAATAATTGTTTGCTGCAGATTAATGTATTTCGATATGATAGATTGGGTTGGTACTTCCATCGTACTTGGGAGACAACACTGGAGGTTTAAATTTGACAGGGGTTCGGAAGTTAACAATCTATGCCACAAATGGTGAGCCCTCTAAGTACCCCCTCTGTAATGGGTCTAGAATTTTTATGAGGTCTCATGTCTTTTCTTCAAGCCTTTAAATGAAATCGTTCATGGGTTTAACAATGTTGTCCTGGCCGAAGTTGTCCCCATCCACCTCCAAGGGGTGAACTGAGGATCCCAACTGCTGCACAACATCGACTATTGACCTCCCCCAGACCACAATCTCGATTATGTGGGGGTCGGCCATTATGGGGACGACAGTCACCTCCTTCTCTTCTAGAACCGATAAGACTTCTTGATTGGGATAGCCTTTCTCTTAGATCATTAATTGGGCAAAGACTTTTGAAAGACGACCCTCTATTCAAGCAAACAAAAGATGATCCTCTTTGGCGTGCATCACAATCTCGTCTTTTACAGTGACCTCGACTCAACTAGACAGGACGTATATTGTTGTTTGAGACCTCATACGACTCCCAACAGTTTGTCAGAGCATCTTTTTCCTCAATGTCATCGTACATATCCTCAAGGCAGGGTTTTATTACCTCCACAAACGTAAATGCCTAGGGTCAGCAACATCCCTCCTCCGGTGAGGAGTACGTTGCTCCTTTCGTGGTGACTAGGGTGGTCCCCTGGACTCATGAAGTGGCTGAACCGCTTTCGGAGTAATCATATCCGGTGAGACCCCAGGTGGTCTCATTATGATGTTCTGGCTTAGCTGGGAAAATTGCTCCTTCATCGCTTATTGAGTTGCAGTTAAGGACTTCAAGGTTTCTGCCACCTCAGCCATCTCGGACTGGAATGGTGCGTGGCTGGAACTGGGTCCTCCAACACCAGACGGTGGAGGTGGTAATTACGGTACCATGGAAAAATACTGGAGAGCTTGTAAATGAAAACACTGGACATCTTGGTACCTTTAAGGGGCTCCACTTTCAATGGTGAAATAGCTCCACGCGATGCGGGAGGACTAGTGCACCACTAGAGTCTCCGGTGAGGCCAAGCTTCAAGAAAGAAGAGATATAGCTTCTGGTTCCCACAAATGGCACCAAAGTGATGATGTTGTAAAAAGTACAACTAGATGAGGTGTTGATAAGCTCAAGCTAGTAATAAAAATAACAGCATAAGAGTATATATATCTCGTAGAAGGTGGTGAGGAGAAGAGGAGAAACATTAGTATATAATTGGCTCGGCCAATCTAGCCTACACCCACTGTGAGTGTGTGAGTAATTTCCCTAAAATGGTGGCACTAGTGACCTATAATACAATCTCTCACTTTACCTCTCTACTGTGTATCCTAGCAGAGTTTTGGCTAGGGTTACAATTATCAATCCCTCTCTAAGGTAGGAGAAGGTTTGTATTTATAATGCTTGGGTGGTGTAATGTACCCACCAAGCATGCCATGAGCATGTATGAGTCGAATTCACTAATCATAAGTGGACACCTGGCTGTGCCATATGTAAGGAATGATGACCAAATATTCCCCCACGTGAGTGGAATGATTATGTTATAACTGAATTGCCACGTTCTCCAAGTCTTCTATGTGCTTGCGTATGTCGAGTATGAGGTTGGAGGAGTCCGATAGTTGATATCTTGTCAATTCAATAATATGGCCTTGACCTGGAAGACTAGTCGAGATTATATATGAGGTTGGATGAAATGTCGACTGAGGCAGAGTGCGATGTTGGCCATAGTTTGATCCCCATGAGATGCTGCTGACCTCGGCTGATGTCCAGCCGAGGTTGGTATATGAGTGGCCGATCTTACAGAAGATGACCTTTTTTATGGTTGTTATAAGCTTCTTGTCGACTCAATTGTGAAACATGTCGAGGTACATGACCCGAGGTATGAGGGTACACTTTAGGAATATCAATCACCCCTTAGCCCTTAATCTCCTATGTGAGTAGGTGGTTGAGGGGTATGCAGGTTAGGCCGAGGCTGAATTACTTTTGGTGTCTTGAGGCGTTAAGTGATTCTTTGACACATAGCACTCATTCAATTGACTAACATACCTCCCAAGGTATAACGGCGTCTTTTGGGTTCTCAAGGGTAATTATGGGTGTATTGGGAATTTTGCCTCATCATTGAGAAGGTTTAAAAGGCTATTATCTTTCCTCATTTCCCTTTATTCTTCCCTAAGTCTCCCGCCCATAGATTTTCTGCAACTGAGATTTTCCTCTTACCCTCCATTGTTGTGTTGCGATTCAAGGTTCTTAGCTTCTAAAACTCTTCCTCCTTCAATCGCGATAAGTCGGGTAATATTATAACCTTTCTGTTTCCATTTATGGTCATTATTGTGCACTTAAGGTTTTCCAGTGAGGTTTTCCTTTTTCTGGTGAGGCTTTCAGCCGCAGTTGAGTGGCTATAAGGATAGGTTTGTTGTGCTAGAGTGACTTTGGGTCCATAGTAGGTCATCATGGGGTTAGTTCGGCCGAAAATACTTTCTTTTAGACACCCCAGTGACTTTGGGTCTGATGGCTGGTTCTTTGAGTGTTCTTGAAGTTTCGGGTTTTAATCTTTAGCTTGAGTAGCACAAGTTGTTTTCTTGTTTTTCCTATTTTACTTTGAAGTCTCAAGTGTTGTCTTGTCTTCTGAATGCTCAGACCTTCGTATAAATTAATTGAGGAATTCTCGTCTCTGCGTGAGAAGAACTTTGAAAAGATTAGGCAAATTGAGCTAGCCCAGGAGGAGGCTCGTGGGGCTGAGGCCTTTCCCCTCAGACCAATCTTTCCTCCACCCTTGAAGATTATATACCCTGAGCCAGCCGAGGCTGCTGAGACTACAGAGGTTCCTAAGGATCATGTACCAATGCCTGAGTCCTCTTCCTCAGATCCTATGTCAACTTCTAAAGCAGGAGAATCTGTAGACTCTTTTCAAGAGGCTATGGATTATTCTCCTAGGTAAGGTAAGGTTTCGGAGGAAGCCAAGGTTTCAAGTAGTGCCTCATCCCATAGAGAAGCTATCACTTCGCATAGGTATCCTTCCATAGAGATAGTGGGGCCCATCGTATCAATTCTGCCTCCCATTGATGCCATTCCTCTATCGACTGCCATCGGGATTGAGTTTGTGAAGAGGTTTCCTAGTGGTGCCGATACCACTGCCCAGGTCGACGTTATTGTGGATGGTGAGGATAGCAAACTTGATACCTCTGAGGTGGCAGAGTATGAGAGTACCGTGAATGAATATGACATTATTTCTTTCAGGCACCTCTATTCCATTAATTATTCAATTATCCATAGGAATCCTCTGAAGGATGAGAGGGCCTTCGATGGCCGAGATGGAGAAATCTGTGTTTATAAACAGATGTTTAAGTTGGGCTTTCGTCTTCCTATCCACCCAGTTATCAGATCTATACTCTCACACATAAATATTGCCCCTTCCCAATTGTCCCCCAATGCTTGAAGGGTCATGATTGGGGCTATCGTCGTTTGAAAGATTGTTCACCACTCAGAGCTTCCAGTTAGAGTTTTTACGGGTTATTACGTTCCCTCGTCTACCAAGAACCATCCCAGCTACTATTACTTCTTAGCTAGAAAATATGAGAATAAGATGCTCTTGGTCACCCAAACTTCAAATCATTATTGGAAACAATGGTACTTGTTTATTTCTGGGGCATGGGAGTTTAGTTCAGACGAAGATTCTGGAACGTCAGTTCCAAGGACCTCCTGAGATGGGGGAAAGTCTCCCTCGCGGCTAAAACTGACCCTGGCCTTTTCCAGGACAATTATAATGACGTTAAGGACCTTTGCAATTAAGGCGAGAAAGTTTGTCTCATTAAATACGAACATCTGATGACCCCCTATTACCTTTCTCAGAGAGGTTTGGGGGGTGGTCCACTGGAAGAGCTTTGTAAGTCTTTAACATTTTTCTCACCCAAGTTATACCTCTTATACTTTTTATCTGTGACTGACTAACTTTGAGACTTGTCTTTTGCAGAGCGTCCAGCAGGCATACCAAAAAATTTTTGGGAGATGTCTGCTCCTAATCTAGTGAAGCTCATGGAAAAGTGAGGTGGTAAGAGTGCACCACCATCGGCTGTAAAAAAGAACGTCGGTAGCTCCAAGGTCGACGCTAGCAAAAAGAAGTCCATGACTGACCCGGCGCATACGAGGCCGAGTAAGAATCTGACCAAAGATCGTGCAATACCCATTTCTACAGACGATGCCTGGTTGCTCGTCTATCTCATCTCAAAATCGTAGATAGCATGATCGGCCAAAGTCTGAAGGCTACCTATGCTATTGGCTCTATAATTACTAAGGAACACAAGTGTTTTCTTCATGCTTTGAACATCCCTTTACTCGACGAGTTCGCCCTTCATAAGTCTATCCAGGTATAATTTATTAGCTCTTTCTTTCAAGTATTACCTCGACTTCATGGAAACTATTACTCATACATCTGATCTCCCTCTGCAGGGTGTCTTGTCTTTTCATCGCCTTGTTGACTGAACCTTGAAGAGGATGCCCCTTATAAAAAAGGGTAAGGAAGCTGAGAAGGTTGAGGCCTCTTTGAATGCAGAGGTTAAAAGGTTGAACGGGAGCATCAAGTAGAGGGATAACGACATGTCTCATCTAAAAAATGATCATGACAAAGCTCTAAAGGCCAAGGACGACGTTCTTCAATCAAAAGTTGATGCTGCAGTCAAAGCTTCCTTGGAAGATGCCTCAGAGAAAGCCATTGAGGACTACAAGGTCTTTGAAGAGTTTGTCAGCTTCGGCTTTGAGTACCTAGATAGGGGTATCAAAGTGACGAGCAAATGGGCAGCCATAAAGGTGAGCGAGTCTAGGACCCTATATGCCAATGATTTTTTTGGTCTTGGCTTTGAAGATCCTCGGGTTGATCCATATTTAAAGGAGGTTGAAGAAGGTGACGCTTCTCCAGTCGAGACTGCTCCTCTCGAGGTTACAGAGATTGAAGACGGTACGCATCACGATGATAAGGTTAAATTTACCAACGTCGGCTTTAACCAGACGACTACAGCTGCTGGTGGGTCAGCTCCTACCGATGCATAGGCTCTTTTGCTTCTCACCTCTTTCCTATGAAGCTTTTCAATAGTTGTAATTTTGATTAATTGTGTCTATAATTCTAGTTTTTATGTACTCTGATGAAGGTTCTTGATACTCTGTTTCGTAATTCTGAATCCCCTTGATGATATGATCATAAGTAGCTTTGCCTTTTCTGATTCTATTGCTTCATATGATGTTTGTTGATCTACAATTGTGATGTTTAAGGTCTGATGTTACCAAATAATGGTGTTTCACCTCAAATTTCAAAAATAAATGGTGTCTTAAAATTTGAGGTCACCAAATAAATGATATTTTACCTCGTATCTCCACTAAATAATGATTTTTAAGGTCTGAGGTCGCCAAATTATGATGTGTCACCTCACATTTCAAAAAATAAATGATGTTTTAAAATTTGAGGTCACCAAATAAATCATGTTTTACCTCGTATCTCCACTAAACTAATGATGTTTAAGGTCCGAGGTCACCAAATTATGATGGTTCACCTCATATGTTCACAAACTAAATAATGTTTTAAGGTCTGAGGTCACCAAATTATGATGTTTCACCTCATAATGTAAGTTTTTAATTATGTTTTAATTATCAGTCGATAATAATATTAGCTTAACGATCCTCTATTCTTGGTATCAGAGCCATGATTGGTTAAAATAGTGTTAATATCTGGGAGATAGTACTGTGAGCTGGAAAACTCATGAGTTTTCCGGTGTGAACAGTAGAAATTATGATTTTTCCGTTGAGTTTTTCGGTATGAATAGTGTCATCATGAATTTTCCGTTGATTTTTCCGGTTATACTGTTGATCAGAAAGCTATCGTAATAGTAACCTACCGGACAGGTGAACATGGAAGTCTGAGACTCCGTTCACCTGAACAGTAGATTCCTATTCGTAATAGTAACCTCCGTTCACCTGAACAGTCGTTTACTATTCACACGATGTGTACAGTATAAACTATTTATTGTCAGAAATCCATATTCAATGATAATAATAAGGAGTGTTATTAGTCTATATATGTTCCTAATTTTGTCCCTAGAATTTCCACGTTGGATATGCTACGTTTTCGGGTTGCCTTATTGCCGTGTTTGGTTGGCTGTGTCCCGATGTGAATCGTTGACCCGTGGGCTGGGATGTATTATGGGATAGACAGACTATTGAATACAGCTTATTATATTCATTAATAGTATTGATTTTTGCAGTTAATAGTTTACTTCTTATTCCTGATCAATTCTGGTTATTTCCCTAAAAACCACTCAAACTTTATTATACACTTTTTATTTATTGGACTCACGCCTAATCCTTTTCTACTGTCACTCAATCACTTTTGAATTTACAGTTCTCCAGTATCTATTCCTCCAGATATTAACATCTTTATTTGTTGTTTTATGGATCCATATATGATGGACACCATCACCCAACAACCACAAGAGTTCGTGAAGAACTCTTCATTAATGGAATTTGAGGTTCAGAAGAATCTCAATCGTTGGACTATACCTAAAGTACAGCCCAAAACTATTTATAACACAAACTGGTATAACTTCAGAAGCAAGTATGCCATTAAAACTATGGAAGAAACCATTAGTTTAGACAAACAAGATAAGAAACTTGAATTGTTTAAACTTAGTGATCTTATTAATCACATAAATGATAAAAATTATCATTTTATTCATGTAGGTTTAATTCAAATTGCTTTTAAACCTTTAACTATTGCTGGTATGAATGCATGTCTACAAGCTACACTACGTGATGGTAGATGTACTGACTTTAGACAATCATTAATGGGGGCTATAGAAACTAGCCTATGTAATGGACCTGTTTATTTTGATGTTTTTCCTAACATTACCCTGTCCCTTACAGATATGCACCTTTGTAAGGCTCTAAGTCTTAGAGTACAGACCAAAGGTTATAACTTTCTTCCTGGTTCAGAAACCATTGGGATTGTCTATCGTATTTATTACAAAGTAATGAATACTATAGCCCCTAACATAAAACAGTTTAGCCCTTTTGGTAAAACTGTGTTAATCGACACACATCTTATTGATTCTAATGTTCACACACCTAGAACAATAAGTTGGGATGAAATTACCTTCCCAGAGACTTGGGTCATTGAGAATGTTGTTCCTCCTCAACCCCGTCATAATCATGACATTGAGGATATCATTGAAGAAAAATATGGGGATGTCTTCCTAAATTTCAGGAAGCTTTCTAGGTGCCAATCTTCGGGGACTCGACTCTCTAGTAGTTCCAGGAGACCTTTCGTCACCTATCCTTCATTTACCTCTAGACAATCTGTCGAAGAGGATAAATCTCCCCTGTTGAATCCTTCATATCATGATGATATGAATCTTCATGGTGTTTTTACTCATGATCAAATACCACATGGTATTTATGAGAAAGCTGAACCTTCTCAGCGTAGAACTTCCCCTACGCCATCTGAAATGAACGTCAGACTTTGATTCCTTGCCTTTTTATGGATTTTTCTTACAATAGGAAAGAGCGTAGTGCTGAGTTCAATTTACCTAAATGGGAAAAATTTAGGACTTGGTTCTTTAAAAATGTTAATCACAAAGAACAACAGACTTATAAAAATGAATTTTATAAGTGGATTGATTATAACAAGACTGTTATATCCTTTGTAGTTTGGTTTCTTTTATACACTAAGGATAAGGATCTTTGGGAACAAGAACTTTTTGTTCTTGACTCTAAAGCACCTGAAACCTTTGAAACCAAATGGACTACGGCACGCGGAGAGATTATATCTTCCATCCACCCTCCTACTGAACCCCTGGTTATTCAGACAAAAATCAGTCAAACAACCAGCTTCAAAGATTTTTGGGTAGTCTCAACTATATTGGCGACTATTATAAAAATCTTGCACAAGATAGTGCCATTCTATACTCCAGGTTAAAAAAGAATCCTTCTCCCTGGACTGAAGAGCATACTAAAGCAGTGCAGAAAATCAATTTAAAAGTTAAACTTTTACCCTGCCTTGCTTTAGCTAACCCTTCGTTTCCTAAAATTGTCGAGACTGACGCCTCTGATATTGGCTATGGAGGGATTTTAAAACAACTTAATTTTTTTTCTAACAAAGAAGAACTTGTTCGTTTTACCTCTGGTTCTTGGAAAGATGCTTCCAAAAATTATTCTACCATTAAAAAAGAAATTTTTTCGGTAGTCAAATGTATTACTAAATTTCAGGATGATTTGCTTAATCAAAAAATTTTGCTCAGAATTGACTGTAGCGCTATTAAGCAAGTCCTTCAAAAAGATGTTGAGAATATTGTCTCAAAACAGATTTTTGCCAGATGGCAAGCTAATCTTTCTGGATTTGATTTTGATATTGAACATATCAAAGGGGAAAATAACTCTCTCCCCGATTTTCTAACAAGAGAGTTTTTGCAGGACAGATGAGCGGCCCCTCTAGAGGGCGTGGTCGCGGGAATTCTCGTAGACCTGGTAAAGCACCTATCATCACGAATGATGATCAATATCCTCCGATACAGGATTATGTTGAGTTTTTACGCCAGAGCGCTAAAAACAGGGAAAAGAATACTCCCCCTCTTAACCCCTTTAACAAGAAGAAATCTGCTAAAGAGGTCTTGGAAACTATTAAGTACCAACCCATTCCTAATAACAGGATTTCAGAGTTTGTACTTCTCCTCGAGATTGAGGATGATATCCAGATGGATAAGCCTTGGGAACATAAGTCCCGATACCTTGACTCTCATGGTTATGCGGTACAAGAAGGCAAATACAGAACAGTATATGAGATGATACTCGCCGAGACTGGCTCTGTGATTTTTAATCACACTAATAGACACCAGGGTAATACCCACTCTCCCATTGCTTATAGCAAGGCGGTGTTAAACGTGAACGTAACAGAGAATTGTTACAAAACTTAAGATGCCCTACCCTTAGCCAATTTAGATGGTATAAGGACGTCTTCCTTGCTAGAGTTACTCAAAGAGAGGATGCTAACTCTACCCACTGGAAAGCCAAATTCATCGATGGTCTTCCTACCTACTTTTCGGAAAAAGTCCGAAAGAAGCTTAGAGATAAACATGATGGTATCTCTATCCCCTATGACCTTTACACTTATGGCCAACTCATAAGTGTTGTCATCCAAGAGGGTCTTTCCCTCTGTAATGACCTTAAGTTGTCTAGACAGCTTAAAAAACATAGTCTTTCAGGAAAGAAGGAATTAGGAGAATTTTGGGAACAATTTGCTTATGACACTGGTAAGCCTAGATCTCACAAGATCTCTAAGAAGAAGAAAAAATCTTCTTCAAAACCTAAATACAAACGTAATAAGACTATTACAACTAACGATAAACCCGTTAGAAAACATAAGAAATATGTCAGGAAGAAATCTGATAAAACAAAAATAAAATGTTTTAAATGTGGCAAATTTGGCCACTATGCTAGTAAATGCAAAATGAAAGATAAAATCAGTAACCTTCAGGTTGATGATCACCTGAAAGATCAGTTAAGTAAACTTTTACTTAACTCTTCTGATTCCTCTAAAGATTCTGAGGATTCTTCTAGTGAGGATGAGCTTTACCATTTGCAAAGCTCTAGTAGTTCGATCTCCTCTGACAATGATTGTCAGTGTAACACCTTAACTAAGAGATGTGATCATCTCCAGTCTATTATCCAAAGAAATGGATTAAGTCTTAATGTTATGACTAGTCAGCAAGAAAGTATGATTGATATCATTACAAAAATTACTGACCCTGACATTAAGCTCAAGCTGGTCCAAGCATGTTATGCTCAGGAAGCTGCCCTTCCAGCCAATCCCCTCAGGCTTATAGCCTTAAGGAAGTTTTTAATAGACTTGAAAATACTAGTCATACTAGTAAACCCGCTAACCTTAATGATCTAAGGCATCCGATTAATAATCTTAAAACTGAGCTAGGACAACTCCGTAATCAGCAGAATAATATGCAAATTGAAATTAACAACCTCAAACTTGCATCTGCTCAATCCACTCCTGATTCCTCAGGATTTTTGGATATAATTACCAGAATCCCAAGCCAAAAATGGTACACCTCCATTAACTTGGTCATCAATAAGTAATTTACTTTATGTAATATTATTGCCCTTGTTGACAGCGGAGCTGACATGAATTGTATCCAAGAAGGGATTGTTCCTACTGAGTATTTTGAAAAAACTATTCAATCTTTATTTAATGCTAGTGGAGTTAGAATGGGCATTAAATATAAATTAACTAATGTCGAAATCTGTAACAATGGACTTTGTTTAGATAGTACCTTTCTGCTCATTAAAGATCTTTCTGTGCAGCTTATTTTAGGTACACCTTTTTTATCATTACTTATGCCAATTGATAAGATTGATGCAACTGGCATATATACCACTATTCAAAACCAAAAAATTGTTTTTGAATTCATTACAAAACCTGAAATTAAAAGGATTAATTCTTTATCTAACAATATTGTTTCTAAAGAAAATCAACTTAATTTCCTTCAAAAGGAAGTTCTCTTCCTCAACATTAAAAAGAATTTAATGTCCCCTACTATCACTCAGAAAATTACTGTTGTGAAAAACCAATTAACAGCAGAAATTTGTAGTGATATCCCAAATGCTTTTTGGGATCGGAAGAAGCATATTGTTTCCCTTCCTTATGATAAGGATTTTCAGGAAAAAGATATTCCTACTAAGGCCAGACCTTGTCAAATGAAGCTGGAGCTTCTCGACCTTTGTAAAAAAGAGATCCAGGGCTTATTAGATAAAAAGATCATTTCCAAGAGTTATTCCCCTTGGAGTTGTACTGCTTTTTATGTTAATAAAGCAGCTGAAAAAGAACGTGGAGTTCCTAGGCTTGTCATTAATTATAAGCCTCTTAACAATGTGTTAAAATGGATAAGATATCCCATTCCCAATAAAAAAGATTTATTGGATAGGTTGCATTCTGCCACTATCTTTTCCAAATTTGATCTCAAATCTGGATATTGGCAAATCCAAATTGAACCCAAAGATAGATACAAAACTGCCTTTGTTGTTCCTTTTGGTCATTTCCAATGGAATGTTCTACCTTTTGGGCTTAAAAATGCCCCCTCTGAATTCCAAAATATCATGAACGATATTTTTAACCCTTTTTCAGAATTTTCAATTGTTTATATTGATGATATTCTTATCTTCTCTAATTCAATTGATCAACACTTTAAACATTTAAGAATCTTTAAAGATGTTATTAAAACTAATGGTTTAGTTGTCTCCGCCCCAAAAATGAAAATCTTTCAGACACAGGTTAGATTTTTAGGGCATAATATAGGAGAAGGAAAAATTCTTCCTATTGACCGAAGCATTGAATTTGCTTCCAAATTTCTTGATGAACTTAAGGAAAAAACTCAGCTTCAAAGATTTTTGGGTAGTCTCAACTATATTGGCGACTATTATAAAAATCTTGCACAAGATAGTGCCATTCTATACTCCAGGTTAAAAAAGAATCCTTCTACCTGGACTGAAGAGCATACTAAAGCAGTGCAGAAAATCAAATTAAAAGTTAAACTTTTACCCTGCCTTGCTTTAGCTAACCCTTCGTTTCCTAAAATTGTCGAGACTGATGCCTCTGATATTGGCTATGGAGGGATTTTAAAACAACTTAATTCTTTTTCTAACAAAGAAGAACTTGTTCGTTTTACCTCTGGTTCTTGGAAAGATGCTTCAAAAAATTATTCTACCATTAAAAAAGAAATTTTTTCGGTAGTCAAATGTATTACTAAATTTCAGGATGATTTGCTTAATCAAAAAATTTTGCTCAGAATTGACTGTAGCGCTATTAAGCAAGTCCTTCAAAAAGATGTTGAGAATATTGTCTCAAAACAGATTTTTGCCAGATGGCAAGCTAATCTTTCTGCATTTGATTTTGATATTGAACATATCAAAGGGGAAAATAACTCTCTCCCCGATTTTCTAACAAGAGAGTTTTTGCAGGACAGATGAGCGGCCCCTCTAGAGGGCGTGGTCGCGGGAATTCTCGTAGACCTGGTAAAGCACCTATCATCACGAATGATGATCAATATCCTCCGATACAGGATTATGTTGAGTTTTTACGCCAGAGCGCTAAAAACAGGGAAAAGAATACTCCCCCTCTTAACCCCTTTAACAAGAAGAAATCTGCTAAAGAGGTCTTGGAAACTATTAAGTACCAACCCATTCCTAATAACAGGATTTTTGAGTTTGTACTTCTCCTCAAGATTGAGGATGATATCCAGATGGATAAGCCTTGGGAACTTAAGTCCCGGTACCTTGACTCTCATGGTTATGCGGTACAAGAAGGCAAATACAGAACTGTATATGAGATGATACTCACCGAGACTGGCTCTGATACCAAGAATAGAGGATCGTTAAGCTAATATTATTACAGACTGATAATTCAAACAGAATTAAAAACTTAAAAAGGAGTCGTCGAAATGGTTACCGGATTAGTACAAACCAGAGAGAGAGAGAGAATTCTAGAGAGAAGGGAGAGAGTCTAAGAAGTAGAGAGAGAAAGAGATACTCGAGAATGAGGGGTTAGCCCTCAATATATAGGGGGAAAAGGAATCCCCGAGTGGGGCCCATGGGGTCCACTACTGTACAATGTCGACAGATTCTCCTCTCATCTTCTGTGGGGCCATGTGTGCCAGGTGGGACCAGGTGGGACCAGGTGGGACCAAGTGTGGGACCAGGTGGGACCAGGTGGGACCTATAACCATAGTGCTTTTATCTTTAAAGCACTGGGGCCAGGTGGGCCTTTTACCTCAAATCATCTAGGTCATCCGCGCCTTTGTTTGAGGAGGAAAGTTCCAGACGGCTTGCTGGAAAAGATCTTTGATCAAGGGAGTTGAAGAATGCTTGCATGACAGGGTCATTAGGGAAGAGTTCTTCACCAGAAGGGTCATCTTCAGGTTCTTGTGATTCTCCTGCCAGACAAAAGAAAGGATTACTATCATCATCTTTGTTTAGCGAGGACATGGATGCATCATCATCTGCAGGTGTCTTTCTGCCGGATTTTTCTCCGAAAGCTTTCTTGAATTGAGTCTGGGTTTGTTCCATGATCTTCTTCAAGAGTTCCTGCTCAGTTGCCTTAGGAAATTGTTTCATTAAGGAGCTGAGGTTCACAACCTGGCTTGCTGGGTCGTGCATATTTTCAGGAGCTGGAGGGGAGTCTTCCACCATGTTCATGTAATTGCTCAGACTGGCTTTAATCTGACCAATGGTGCTACCAATATCAACACCAGACCACCAACGGTAGAAGAATACTCTTTCCAATTGGGGAATATTATGGTTGCTCATCTGACAACGAAAGTTCCAGCTAGAAATCCAAGGAATTTGCATTTCCGTGAAGAACAATAAAGTGTTGAGGCCAATCGGGGCCTTCTTTTTCCCCCGCAAAAGAGGATGAAATTGGCACCAATGTAGAAAAAAATTTTCTTGGGCAATTTCAGGAGGAATAATATCAATTCCGGGACCAAATTTATCCCACCAATTGAATACCCATCCTGGGTATGGATTTTGAAAAGAGTTGGGGCACAAAACAAAAAACCATGTGTGTTTGTGCTCAGCATTTTGATAATAAAAAGCTTTGGTCCAAGCTTGGACATAATCATAATAATTATAAGTACCACCATTATGAGAACTGAAAGATATTGAAAAAGATCTTCAGGGATTAAGAATTAACACTTTATCCCATGACAGTTCTGAAGCTGATTCAGAATTTTCTCTTGTTGAGGTTCAAGACTTTGAACATCATTTTGGTTTACCTGAAAACCAAATCAACAGAGTTACTTTTTGTAGTACTCCTCTTGGCCCAAGAAAAAATTACTACCATCGTCCTACTCCCCAAGACCTACTCTTCGAAGAGAGTCAGGTTTTACAAAATACTTTTTGCGGTAAATCCATTTATGACTGGAATCTTGATGGCCTTTCTGAATCTCAGATTTATGAATTAATCCATCAAATGGGTATGTATTCCACCATATTTAGGCATAATGATGCCACCGATCATTGTATTTCCAAAATGATCGTTACTGGATTTACAGGTACCCTCAGAGGTTGGTGGGAACATATTCTCACTGAACAACAGAGGAATGAGATCCTCTATGCCACTAAGATTGTTAAAGATGAACAACAACGTGATCATGGAGTCCAAGACTCTGTGTATACCCTCCTGCTCTCTATTGTCCATCATTTTGTGGGCAGTGGCGATTACCAACGTGAACGTAACAGAGAATTATTACAAATAGTTTTGGGCTGTACTTTAGGTATAGTCCAACGATTGAGATTCTTCTGAACCTCAAATTCCATTAATGAAGAGTTCTTCACGAACTCTTGTGGTTGTTGGGTGATGGTGTCCATCATATATGGATCCATAAAACAACAAATAAAGATGTTAATATCTGGAGGAATAGATACTGGAGAACTGTAAATTCAAAAGTGATTGAGTGACAGTAGAAAAGGATTAGGCGTGAGTCCAATAAATAAAAAGTGTATAATAAAGTTTGAGTGGTTTTTAGGGAAATAACCAGAATTGATCAGGAATAAGAAGTAAACTATTAACTGCAAAAATCAATACTATTAATGAATATAATAAGCTGTATTCAATAGTCTGTCTATCCCATAATACATCCCAGCCCACGGGTCAACGATTCACATCGGGACACAGCCAGCCAAACACGGCAATAAGGCAACCCGAAAACGTAGCATATCCAACGTGGAAATTCTAGGGACAAAATTAGGAACATATATAGACTAATAACACTCCTTGTAACTCTGTTGATTTGGTTTTCAGGTAAACCAAAATGATGTTCAAAGTCTTGAACTTCAACCAGGGAAAATTCTGAATTAGATTCAGAACCGTCATGGGATAAAGTATTGATTCTTAATCCCTGAAGATCTTTTTCAATATCTTTAAGTTTGGACATGAAATCAGCCTTAGTTCCTGATTTAAAGCCTTTAACTTCAAGAGGAGGTTGAATTAAAGGTTTGTCCAGACTTTTGATAGTAAAGTCGGTGGCTTTTGCCAACATGGCATCAACATGATGCTGCTTAATTCTTTGGAGTTGTTTTCCTATCGAAGTAAGGATGAGATTAGTGTAGTTACCTTGTTTGACTAAAGGGTTAAGATCCTTAGTATAAGCAAGGTTCCTAGTATCTTTCTCGGCCTTAATAAAAGCAGTAGCTTCTAAGATAGGAGGAAGAGGATCAGTACTGGTGCTAGTACTGGTTTCAGTCTTCTGACTGGAGCTGGTTGTTTGACTGATTTTTGTCTGAATAACCAGGGGTTCAGTAGGGGGGTGAACGGAATATATAATCTCTCCGCGTGCCGTAGTCCAATTGGTTTCAAAGGTTTCGGGTGCTTTAGAGTCAAGAACAAAAAGTTCTTGTTCCCAAAGATCCTTATCCTTAGTGTATAAAAGAAACCAAACTACAAAGGATATAACAGTCTTGTTAGAATCAATCCACTTATAAAATTCATTTTTATCAGTCTGTTGTTCTTTGTGATTAAATTTTTTAAAGAACCAAGTCCTAAATTTTTCCCATTTAGGTAAATTGAACTCAGCACTATGCTCTTTCCTATTGTAAGAAAAATCCATAAAAAAGGAAAGGAATCAAAGTCTGACGTTCATTTCAGATGGCGTAGGGGAAGTTCTACGCTGAGAAGGTTCAGCTTTCTCATAAATACCATGTGGTATTTGATCATGAGTAAAAACACCATGAAGATTCATATCATCATGATATGAAGGATTCAACAGGGGAGATTTATCCTCTTCGATAGATTGTCTAGAGGTAGATGAAGGATAGGTGACGAAAGGTCTCCTGGAACTACTAGAGAGTCGAGTCCCCGAAGATTGGCACCTAGAAAGCTTCCTGAAATTTAGGAAGACATCCCCATCTTTTTCTTCAATGATATCCTCAATGTCATGATTATGACGTGGTTGAGGAGGAACAGCATTCTCAATGACCTAAGTCTCTGGGAAGGTAATTTCATCACAACTTATTGTTCTAGGTGTGTGAACATTAGAATCAATAAGATGTGTGTCGATTAACACAGTTTTACCAAAAGGGCTAAACTGTTTTATGTTAGGGGCTATAGTATTCATTACTTTGTAATAAATACGATAGACAATCCCAATGGTTTCTGAACCAGGAAGAAAGTTATAACCTTTGGTCTGTACTCTAAGACTTAGAGCCTTACAAAGGTGCATATCTGTAAGGGACAGGGTAATGTTAGGAAAAACATCAAAATAAACAGGTCCATTACATAGGCTAGTTTCTATAGCCCCCATTAATGATTGTCTAAAGTCAGTACATCTACCATCACGTAGTGTAGCTTGTAGACAGGCATTCATACCAGCAATAGTTAAAGGTTTAAAAGCAATTTGAATTAAACCTACATGAATAAAATGATAATTTTTATCATTTATGTGATTAATAAGATCACTAAGTTTAAACAATTCAAGTTTCTTATCTTGTTTGTCTAAACTAATGGTTTCTTCCATAGTTTTAATGGCATACTTGCTTCTGAAGTTATACCAGTTTGTGTTATAAATAGTTTTGGGCTGTACTTTAGGTATAGTCCAACGATTGAGATTCTTCTGAACCTCAAATTTATGAATTAATCCATCAAATGGGTATGTATTCCACCATATATCGGCATAATGAAGCCACCGATCATAGCATTTCCAAGATGATCGTTACGGGATTTACAGGTACCCTCCGGGGTTGGTGGGAGCATATTCTCACTGAACAGCAAAGGAATGAAATCCTCTATGCCACAAAAATTGTTAAGGATGAACAGCAGCGTGATCAGGGAGTCCAAGACTCTGTTTACACCCTTCTGCTTTCTATTATCCATCATTTTGTGGGCAGCGGTGATTACCAACGCGAGCGTAACAGAGAATTGTTACAAAATCTTAGATGTCCTACTCTTAGTCAATTTCGATGGTATAAGGATGTTTTTCTTGCCAGAGTTACGCAAAGAGAGGATGCTAACTCCATCCATTGGAAGGCAAATTTCATTGATGGCCTTCCCACCTATTTTTCGGAAAAAGTCCGAAAGAAGCTTAGAGATAAACATGATGGTATCTCTATCCCCTATGACCTTTACACTTATGGCCAACTCATAAGTGTTGTCATCCAAGAGGGTCTTTCCCTCTGTAATGACCTTAAGTTGTCTAAACAGCTTAAAAAACATAATCTTTCAGGAAAGAAAGAATTAGGCGAATTTTGTGAACAATTTGCCTACGACACCGGTAAGACTAGTTCTCACAAGGTCTCCAAGAAGAAGAAAAAATCTTCTTCACAACCCAAATATAAACGTAATAAGAATATTACAACTAACGAAAAACCCGTTAAGAAATATAAGAAATATGTCAGAAAGAAGTCTGATAAAACTAAAATTAAATGTTTCAAATGTGGCAAATTTGGCCATTATGCTAGTAAGTGCAAGATGAAAGATAAAATCAGTAACCTTCAGGTTGATGATCACCTGAAAGATCAATTAAGTAAGCTTTTACTTAATTCTTCTGATTCCTCTGAAGACTCAGAGGACACTTCTAGTGACGATGAGCTTTATCATTTGCAAAGCTCTAGTAGCTCGATTTCTTCTGACAAAGATTGTCAGTGTAACACTTTAACCAAGAGATGCGATCATCTCCAGTCTATTATCCAAAGAAACGGATTAAGTCTTAATGTTTTGACCAGTCAGCAACAAAGTATGATTGACATCATTACCAAAATTACTGACCCTGACATTAAGCTCAAACTGGTCCAAGCTTGCTATGCTCAGGAAGCTGCCCTTCCCACGACCAGCCAATCCCCTCAGGCTTATAGCATTAAGGAAGTTTTTAATAGGCTTGAAAATACTAATAATATTAGTAAGCCTGCTAACCTTAATGATCTGAGACGCGAGGTTAATAATCTAAAAACTGAGTTAGGACAACTCCGTAATCAGCAGAATAACATGCAAATTGAAATTAATAATCTCAAACTTGCTTCTGCTAATTCCACTCCTGATTCTTCAGGATTTCTGGATATAATTAACAGGATTCCCAGCCAAAAATGGTATACCACCATTAATTTGGTCATCAACAAGGAATTTACTTTATGTAATATTATTGCCCTTGTTGACAGCGGAGCTGACATGAATTGTATCCAAGAAGGGACTGTTCCTACTGAATATTTTGAGAAGACTACTCAATCCTTATTTAATGCTAGTGGTGATAGCATGGGCATTAAGTATAAATTAACTAATGTTGAAATCTGTAACAATGGACTTTGTTTAGATAGTACCTTCCTGCTTATTAAGGATCTTTCTGTGCAGCTTATTTTAGGTACACCCTTTTTATCTTTACTTATGCCAATTGATAAAATTGATGCGACTGGCATATATACCACAATTCAAAACCAAAAGATTGTTTTTGAATTCATAACGAAACCTGAAATTAAAAGGATTAATTCTTTATCTAACAATATTGTTTCTAAAGAAAATCAAATTAATTTCCTTCAAAAGGAAGTTCTCTTCCTTAACATTAAAAAGAATTTAATGTCTCCTACTATCACTCAAAAAATTACTGTTGTTAAAAATCAGTTAACGGCAGAAATTTGTAGTGATATCCCAAATGCTTTTTGGGATAGGAAGAAGCATATTGTTTCTCTTCCTTATGATAAGGATTTTCAGGAAAAAGATATTCCTACTAAGGCCAGACCTTGTCAAATGAAGCTAGAGCTTCTTGACCTTTGTAAAAAAGAGATCCAGAGCTTATTAGATAAAAAGCTCATTTCCAAGAGTTATTCCCCTTGGAGTTGTATGGCTTTTTATGTTAATAAAGCAGCTAAAAAAGAACGTGGAGTTCCTAGGCTTTTCATTAATTATAAGCCCCTTAACAATGTGTTAAAATGGATAAGATATCCCATTCCCAATAAAAAAGATTTATTGGATAGGTTGCATTCCGCCACTATCTTTTCCAAATTTGATCTCAAATCTGGATATTGGCAAATCCAAATAGAACCCAAAGATCGTTATAAAACTGCCTTTGTTGTTCCTTTTGGTCATTTCCAATGGAATGTTTTACCTTTTGGGCTTAAGAATGCCCCTTCTGAATTCCAAAATATCATGAACGATATTTTTAATCCTTTTTCAGACTTTTCAATTGTTTATATTGATGATATTCTTATCTTCTCTAACTCAATTGATCAACACTTTAAACATTTGAGAATCTTTAAAGATGTTATTAAAACTAATGAATTAGTTGTCTCCGCCCCGAAAATGAAGATCTTCCAGACACAGGTAAGATTTTTAGGGCATAATATAGGAGAAGGAAAAATTCTTCCTATTGACCGAAGCATAGAATTTGCTTCCAAATTTCCTGATGAACTTCGCGAAAAAACTCAGCTCCAAAGATTTTTGGGTAGTCTCAATTATATTGGTGACTATTATAAAAATTTGGCACAAGACAGTGCAATACTATACTCCAGGTTAAAAAAGAATCCTTCTCCCTAGACTGAAGAACATACTAAAGAAGTGCAGAAAATCAAATTAAAAGTTAAGCTTTTACCCTGCCTTGCTTTAGCTAACCCTACATTTTTTAAAATTGTCGAGACAGACGCCTCTGATATTGGCTATGGAGGAATTTTAAAACAACTCAATTCTTTTTCTCACAAAGAAGAACTTGTTCGTTTTACCTCTGGTTCTTGGAAAGATGCCTCCAAGAATTATTCTACCAACAAAAAAGAAATTTTTTCGGTAGTCAAATGTATTACTAAATTTCAGGATGATTTGCTTAATCAAAATTTTTTGCTCAGAATTGACTGCAGCGCTATTAAGCAAGTCCTTCAAAAAGATGTTGAGAATATTGTCTCCAAACAGATTTTTGCCACATGGCAAGCTACTCATTCTGCATTTGATTTTGATATTGAACATATCAAAGGGGAACATAACGCTCTCCCCGATTTTCTAACAAGAGAGTTTTTGCAGGACAGATGAGCGGCCCCTCTAGAGGGCGTGGTCGCGGGAATGCTCGCAGACCTGGTAAAACACCAATCATTGTGAATGATGATCAATATCCTCCGATACAGGATTATGTTGAGTTTTTAACGCCAGAGCGCTAAAAACAGGGACAAGAATGCTCCCCCTCTTAACCCCTTTAACAAAAAGAAATCTGCTAAAGAGGTATTGGAAACTATTAAGTACCAACCCCTTCCTAATAACAGGACTTCGGAGTTTGTACTTCTCCTCGAGATTGAGGATGATATCCAGATGGATAAGCCTTGGGAACTTAAGTCCCGGTACCTTGACTCTCATGGTTATGCGGTACAAGAAGGCAAATACCGGACGGTATATGAGATGATACTCGCCGAGACTGGCTCTGTGATTTTTAATCACACAAATCGACACCAGGGTAATACCCACTCTCCCATTGCTTATAGCAAGGCGGTGTTGAAACATTTTTTATCTCCCCGCGATTGGGGTATCCACCCTTTAAAAACGAGAAAATTAAGTTCTCATAATGGTGGTACTTACAATTATTTTGATTATGTCCAAGCTTGGACAAAAGCTTTTTACTATCAAAATGCTGAGCACAAACACACATGGCTTTTTGTTTTGTGCCCCAACTCTTTTCTGAATCCCTACACAGGATGGGTATTCAATTGGTGGGATAAATTTGGTCCCGGAATTGATATTCTTCCTCCTGAAATTGCCCTAGAAAAAGTTTTTCTACCTTGGTGCCAATTTCATCCTCTTTTACGGGGGAAAAAGAAGGCCCCTATTGGCCTCAACACTTTATTGTTTTTCATAGAAATGCAAATTCCTTGGATTTCTAGTTGGAACCTTCGTTGTCAGATGAGCAACCTCAATATTCCCCAATTGGAAAGAGTATTCTTCTACCGTTGGTGGTCTGGTGTTGATCTTGGTCACACCATTGGTCAGATCAAAGCTAGTTTAAGGAATTACATGAACATGGTGGAAGACTCCCCTCCAGCTCCTGAAAACATGCACGACCCGGCAAGCCAGGTTGTGAACCTCAGCTCCCTAATGAAACAATTTCCTAAGGCAACTGAGTAGGAACTCTTGAAGAAGGTCATGGAACAAACCCAGACTCAATTCAAGAAAGCTTTCGGAGAAAAATCCAGCAAAAAGATACCTACAGATGATGATGCATCTATGTCCTCGCTAAACAAGGATGATGATAGTAATCCTTTCTTTTGTCTAGCAGGAGAATCACAAGAACCTGAAGAAGACCCTTCTGGTGAAGAACTCTTCCCTAATGACCCTGTCATGCAAGCATTCTTCAACTCTCTCGATCAAAGATCCTTTCCAGCAAGCCGTCTGGAACTTTCCTCCTCAAACAAAGGCGCGGATGGCCTAGATGACTTGAGGTAATTGGCCCACCGAGCACCTGTGCTTCGAAGATAGAAGTACTGTTTTTTGGTCCCACCTGGTCCCACCTGGTCCCACCTGGCCCACATGGCCCCACAGAAGATGACAGAAGATTCTGTCAACGTCGTAACAGTGGTGGACCCCATGGGCCCCACTAGGAGATTCCTTTTCCCCCTATATATTGAGGGTTAATCCCTCATTCGAAGGCATCTCTTTCTCTCTCTACTTCTCAGACTCTCTCCCTTCTCTCTAGACTCTCTCTCTGGTTTGTAATAATCCGATAACCATTCCGGCGACTCCTTTGTAAGTTTTTAATTCTGTTTTAATTATCAGTCGATAATAATATTAGCTTAACGATCCTCTATTCTTGTCGGCTGATGGGCCATGTGGGCCAGGTGGGACCAAACAAGTCACGGGAGACTGCCTGTGGGTTGAAAGGTCTCAGTAGGGGGTCCATCAACAGTCGTCGGCGAGAATCTTCTCTGTACTAACTTTAGACAATCATTAATGGGGGCTATAGAAACTAGCCTATGTAATGGACCTGTTTATTTTGATGTTTTTCCTAACATTACCCTATCCCTTACAGATATGCACCTTTGTAAGGCTCTAAGTCTTAGAGTACAGACCAAAGGTTATAACTTTCTTCCTGGTTCAGAAACCATTGGGATTGTCTATCGTATTTATTACAAAGTAATGAATACTATAGCCCCTAACATAAAACAGTTTAGCCCTTTTGGTAAAACTGGGTTAATCGATACACATCTTATTGATTCTAATGTTCACACACCTAGAACAATAAGTTGGGATGAAATTACCTTCCCAGAGACTTGGGTCATTGAGAATGCTGTTCCTCCTCAACCCCGTCATAATCATGACATTGAGGATATCATTGAAGAAAAATATGGGGATGTCTTCCTAAATTTCAGGAAGCTTTCTAGGTGCCAATCTTCGGGGACCCGACTCTCTAGTAGTTCCAGGAGACCTTTCGTCACCTATCCTTCATCTACCTCTAGACAATCTGTCGAAGAGGATAAATCTCCCCTGTTGAATCCTTCATATCATGATGATTTGAATCTTCATGGTGTTTTTACTCATGATCAAATACCACATGGTATTTATGAGAAAGCTGAACCTTCTCAGCGTAGAACTTCCCCTACGCCATCTGAAATGAACGTCAGACTTTGATTCCTTTCCTTTTTTATGGATTTTTCTTACAACAGGAAAGAGCGTAGTGCTGAGTTCAATTTACCTAAATGGGAAAAATTTAGGACTTGGTTCTTTAAAAAATTTAATCACAAAGAACAACAGACTTATAAAAATGAATTTTATAAGTGGATTGATTATAACAAGACTGTTATATCCTTTGTAGTTTGGTTTCTTTTATACACTAAGGATAAGGATCTTTGGGAACAAGAACTTTTTGTTCTTGACTCTAAAGCACCTGAAACCTTTGAAACCAAATGGACTACGGCACGCGGAGAGATTATATCTTCCATCCACCCTCCTACTGAACCCCTGTTTATTCAGACAAAAATCAGTCAAACAACCAGCTTCAAAGATTTTTGGGTAGTCTCAACTATATTGGCGACTATTATAAAAATCTTGCACAAGATAGTGCCATTCTATACTCCAGCTTAAAAAAGAATCCTTCTCCCTGGACTGAAGAGCATACTAAAGCAGTGCAGAAAATCAAATTAAAAGTTAAACTTTTACCCTGCCTTGCTTTAGCTAACCCTTCGTTTCCTAAAATTGTCGAGACTGACGCCTCTGATATTGGCTATGGAGGGATTTTAAAACAACTTAATTCTTTTTCTAACAAAGAAGAACTTGTTCGTTTTACCTCTGGTTCTTGGAAAGATGCTTCCAAAAATTATTCTACCATTAAAAAAGAAATTTTTTCGGTAGTCAAATGTATTACTAAATTTCAGGATGATTTGCTTAATCAAAAATTTTTGCTCAGAATTGACTGTAGCGCTATTAAGCAAGTCCTTCAAAAAGATGTTGAGAATATTATCTCAAAACAGATTTTTGCCAGATGGCAAGCTAATCTTTCTGCATTTGATTTCGATATTGAACATATCAAAGGGGAAAATAACTCTCTCCCCGATTTTCTAACAAGAGAGTTTTTGCAGGACAGATGAGCGGCCCCTCTAGAGGGCGTGGTCGCGGGAATTCTCGTAGACCAGGTAAAGCACCTATCATCACGAATGATGATCAATATCCTCCGATACAGGATTATGTTGAGTTTTTACGCCAGAGCGCTAAAAACAGGGAAAAGAATACTCCCCCTCTTAACCCCTTTAACAAGAAGAAATCTGCTAAAGAGGTCTTGGAAACTATTAAGTACCAACCCATTCCTAATAACAGGATTTCAGAGTTTGTACTTCTCCTCGAGATTGAGGATGATATCCAGATGGATAAGCCTTGGGAACTTAAGTCCCGGTACCTTGACTCTCATGGTTATGCGGTACAAGAAGGCAAATACAGAACTGTATATGAGATGATACTCGCCGAGACTGGCTCTGTGATTTTTAATCACACTAATAGACACCAGGGTAATACCCACTCTCCCATTGCTTATAGCAAGGCAGTGTTAAACGTGAACGTAACAGAGAATTGTTACAAAACTTAAGATGCCCTACCCTTAGCCAATTTAGATGGTATAAGGACGTCTTCCTTGCTAGAGTTACTCAAAGAGAGTATGCTAACTCTACCCACTGGAAAGCCAAATTCATCGATGGTCTTCCTACCTACTTTTCGGAAAAATTCCGAAAGAAGCTTAGAGATAAACATGATTGTATCTCTATCCCCTATGACCTTTACACTTATGGCCAACTCATAAGTGTTGTCATCCAAGAGGGTCTTTCCCTCTGTAATGACCTTAAGTTTTCTAGACAGCTTAAAAAACATAGTCTTTCAGGAAAGAAGGAATTAGGAGAATTTTGTGAACAATTTGCTTATGACACTGGTAAGCCTAGCTCTCACAAGATCTCTTAGAAGAAGAAAAAATCTTCTTCAAAACCTAAATACAAACGTAATAAGACTATTACAACTAACGATAAACCCGTTAGAAAACATAAGAAATATGTCAGGAAGAAATCTGATAAAACAAAAATAAAATGTGGCAAATGTGGCAAATTTGGCCACTATGCTAGTAAATGCAAAATGAAAGATAAAATCAGTAACCTTCAGGTTGATGATCACCTGAAGGATCAGTTAAGTAAACTTTTACTTAACTCTTCTGATTCCTCTAAAGATTCTGAGGATTCTTCTAGTGAGGATGAGCTTTACCATTTGCAAAGCTCTAGTAGTTCGATCTCCTCTGACAATGATTGTCAGTGTAACACCTTAACTAAGAGATGTGATCATCTCCAGTCTATTATCCAAAGAAATGGATTAAGTCTTAATGTTATGACTAGTCAGCAAGAAAGTATGATTGATATCATTACAAAAATTACTGACCCTGACATTAAGCTCAAGCTGGTCCAAGCATGTTATACTCAGGAAGCTGCCCTTCCACCTTCCAGCCAATCCCCTCAGGCTTATAGCCTTAAGGAAGTTTTTAATAGACTTGAAAATACTAGTCATACTAGTAAACCCGCTAACCTTAATGATCTAAGGCATCCGATTAATAATCTTAAAACTGAGCTAGGACAACTCCGTAATCAGCAGAATAATATGCAAATTGAAATTAACAACCTCAAACTTGCATCTGCTCAATCCACTCCTGATTCCTCAGGATTTTTGGATATAATTACCAGAATCCCAAGCCAAAAATGGTACACCTCCATTAACTTGGTCATCAATAAGTAATTTACTTTATGTAATATTATTGCCCTTGTTGACAGCGGAGCTGACATGAATTGTATCCAAGAAGGGATTGTTCCTACTGAGTATTTTGAAAAAACTACTCAATCTTTATTTAATGCTAGTGGAGATAGCATGGGCATTAAATATAAATTAACTAATGTCGAAATCTGTAACAATGGACTTTGTTTAGATAGTACCTTTCTGCTCATTAAAGATCTTTCTGTGCAGCTTATTTTAGGTACACCTTTTTTATCATTACTTATGCCAATTGATAAGATTGATGCAACTGGCATATATACCACTATTCAAAACCAAAAAATTGTTTTTGAATTCATAACAAAACCTGAAATTAAAAGGATTAATTCTTTATCTAGCAATATTGTTTCTAAAGAAAATCAACTTAATTTCCTTCAAAAGGAAGTTCTCTTCCTCAACATTAAAAATAATTTAATGTCCCCTACTATCACTCAGAAAATTACTGTTGTGAAAAACCAATTAACAGCAGAAATTTGTAGTGATATCCCAAATGCTTTTTGGGATCAGAAGAAGCATATTGTTTCCCTTCCTTATGATAAGGATTTTCAGGAAAAAGATATTCCTACTAAGGCCAGACCTTGTCAAATGAAGCTGGAGCTTCTCGACCTTTGTAAAAAAGAGATCCAGGGCTTATTAGATAAAAAGCTCATTTCCAAGAGTTATTCCCCTTGGATTTGTACTGCTTTTTATGTTAATAAAGCAGCTGAAAAAGAACGTGGAGTTCCTAGGCTTGTCATTAATTATAAGCCTCTTAACAATGTGTTAAAATGGATAAGATATCCCATTCCCAATAAAAAAGATTTATTGGATAGGTTGCATTCTGCCACTATCTTTTCCAAATTTGATCTCAAATCTGGATATTGGCAAATCCAAATTGAACCCAAAGATAGATACAAAACTGCCTTTGTTGTTCCTTTTGGTCATTTCCAATGGAATGTTCTACCTTTTGGGCTTAAAAATGCCCCCTCTGAATTCCAAAATATCATGAACGATATTTTTAACCCTTTTTCAGAATTTTCAATTGTTTATATTGATGATATTCTTATCTTCTCTAATTCAATTGATCAACACTTTAAACATTTAAGAATCTTTAAAGATGTTATTAAAACTAATGGTTTAGTTGTCTCCGCCCCAAAAATGAAAATCTTTCAGACACAGGTTAGATTTTTAGGGCATAATATAGGAGAAGGAAAAATTCTTCCTATTAACCGAAGCATTGAATTTGCTTCCAAATTTCTTGATGAACTTAAGGAAAAAACTCAGCTTCAAATATTTTTGGGTAGTCTCAACTATATTGGCGACTATTATAAAAATCTTGCACAAGATAGTGCCATTCTATACTCCAGGTTAAAAAAGAATCCTTCTACCTGGACTGAAGAGCATACTAAAGCAGTGCAGAAAATCAAACTAAAAGTTAAACTTTTACCCTGCCTTGCTTTAGCTAACCCTTCGTTTCCTAAAATTGTCGAGACTGACGCCTCTGATATTGGCTATGGAGGGATTTTAAAACAACTTAATTCTTTTTCTAACAAAGAAGAACTTGTTCGTTTTACCTCTGGTTCTTGGAAAGATGCTTCCAAAAATTATTCTACCATTAAAAAAGAAATATTTTCGGTAGTCAAATGTATTACTAAATTTCAGGTTGATTTGCTTAATCAAAAAATTTTGCTCAGAATTGACTGTAGCGCTATTAAGCAAGTCCTTCAAAAAGATGTTGAGAATATTGTCTCAAAACAGATTTTTGCCAGATGGCAAGCTAATCTTTCTGCATTTGATTTTGATATTGAACATATCAAAGGGGAAAATAACTCTCTCCCCGATTTTCTAACAAGAGAGTTTTTGCAGGACAGATGAGCGGCCCCTCTAGAGGGCGTGGTCGCGGGAATTCTCGTAGACCTGGTAAAGCACATATCATCACGAATGATGATCAATATCCTCCGATACAGGATTATGTTGAGTTTTTACGCCAGAGCGCTAAAAACAGGGAAAAGAATACTCCCCCTCTTAACCCCTTTAACAAGAAGAAATCTGCTAAAGAGGTCTTGGAAACTATTAAGTACCAACCCATTCCTAATAACAGGATTTTAGAGTTTGTACTTCTCCTCGAGATTGAGGATGATATCCAGATGGATAAGCCTTGGGAACATAAGTCCCGGTACCTTGACTCTCATGGTTATGCGGTACAAGAAGGCAAATACAGAACTGTATATGAGATGATACTCGCCGAGACTGGCTCTGATACCAAGAATAGAGGATCGTTAAGCTAATATTATTACAGACTGATAATTCAAACAGAATTAAAAACTTACAAAGGAGTCACCGGAATGGTTACCGGATTATTACAAACCAGAGAGAGAGAGAGAATTCTAGAGAGAAGGGAGAGAGTCTGAGAAGTAGAGAGAGAAAGAGATACTCGAGAATGAGGGGTTAGCCCTCAATATATAGGGGGAAAAGGAATCCCCGAGTGGGGCCCATGGGGTCCACTACTGTACAATGTCGATAGATTCTCCTGTCATCTTCTGTGGGGCCATGTGGGCCAGGTGGGACCAGGTGGGACCAGGTGTGGGACCAGGTGGGACCAGGTGGGACCTATCACCATAGTGCTTTTATCTTTAAAGAACTGGGGCCAGGTGGGCCTTTTACCTCAAATCATCTAGGTCATCCGCGCCTTTGTTTGAGGAGGAAAGTTCCAGACGGCTTGCTGGAAAAGATCTTTGATCAAGGGAGTTGAAGAATGCTTGCATGACAGGGTCATCAGGAAAGAGTTCTTCACCAGAAGGGTCATCTTCAGGTTCTTGTGATTCTCCTGCTAGACAAAAGAAAGGATTACTATCATCATCTTTGTTTTGCGAGGACATGGATGCATCATCATCTGCAGGTGTCTTCCTGTCGGATTTTTCTCCGAAGGCTTTCTTGAATTGAGTCTGGGTTTGTTCCATGATCTTCTTCAAGAGTTCCTGCTCAGTTGCCTTAGGAAATTGTTTCATTAAGGAGCTGAGGTTCACAACCTGGCTTGCTGCGTCGTGCATGTTTTCAGGAGCTGGAGGGGAGTCTTCCACCATGTTCATGTAATTGCTCAGACTGGCTTTAATCTGACCAATGGTGCTACCAATATCAACACCAGACCACCAACGGTAGAAGAATACTCTTTCCAATTGGGGAATATTGAGGTTGCTCATCTGACAACGAAAGTTCCAGCTAGAAATCCAAGGAATTTGCATTTCCATGAAGAACAATAAAGTGTTGAGGCCAATCGGGGCCTTCTTTTTCCCCCGCAAAAGAGGATGAAATTGGCACCAAGGTAGAAAAAGTTTTTCTTGGGCAATTTCAGGAGGAATAATATCAATTCCGGGACCAAATTTATCCCACCAATTGAATACCCATCCTGGGTATGGATTTTGAAAAGAGTTGGGGCACAAAACAAAAAACCATGTGTGTTTGTGCTCAGCATTTTGATAATAAAAAGCTTTGGTCCAAGCTTAGACATAATCATAATAATTATAAGTACCACCATTATGCGAACGGAAAGATATTGAAAAAGATCTTCAGGGATTAAGAATTAACACTTTATCCCATGACAGTTCTGAAACTGATTCAGAATTTTCTCTTGTTGAGGTTCAAGACTTTGAACATCATTTTGGTTTACCTGAAAACCAAATCAACAGAGTTACTTTTGGTAGTACTCCTCTTGGCCCAAGAAAAAATTACTACCATCGTCCTACTCCCCAAGACCTACTCTTCGAAGAGAGTCAGGTTTTGCAAAATACTTTTTGCGGTAAATCCATTTATGACTGGAATCTTGATGGCCTTTCTGAATCTCAGATTTATGAATTAATCCATCAAATGGGTATGTACTCCACCATATGTAGGCATAATGACGCCTTCGATCATAGTATTTCCAAAATGATCGTTACTGGATTTACAGGTACCCTCAGAGGTTGGTGGGAACATATTCTCAGTGAACAACAGAGGAATGAGATCCTCTATGCCACTAAGATTGTTAAAGATGAACAACAACGTGATCATGGAGTCCAAGACTCTGTGTATACCCTCCTTCTCTCTATTGTCCATCATTTTGTGGGCAGTGGCGATTACCAACGTGAACGTAACAGAGAATTGTTACAAATAGTTTTGGGCTGTACTTTAGGTATAGTCCAACGATTGAGATTCTTCTGAACCTCAAATTCCATTAATGAAGAGTTCTTCACGAACTCTTGTGGTTGTTGGGTGATGGTGTCCATCATATATGGATCCATAAAACAACAAATAAAGATGTTAATATCTGGAGGAATAGATACTGGAGAACTGTAAATTCAAAAGTGATTGAGTGACAGTAGAAAAGGATTAGGCGTGAGTCCAATAAATAAAAAGTGTATAATAAAGTTTGAGTGGTTTTTAGGGAAATAACCAGAATTGATCAGGAATAAGAAGTAAACTATTAACTGCAAAAATCAATACTATTAATGAATATAATAAGCTGTATTCAATAGTCTGTCTATCCCATAATACATCCCAGCCCACGGGTCAACGATTCACATCGGGACACAGCCAGCCAAACACGGCAATAAGGCAACCCGAAAACGTAGCATATCCAACGTGGAAATTCTAGGGACAAAATTAGGAACATATATAGACTAATAACACTCCTTGTAACTCTGTTGATTTGGTTTTCAGGTAAACCAAAATGATGTTCAAAGTCTTGAACTTCAACCAGGGAAAATTCTGAATTAGATTCAGAACCGTCATGGGATAAAGTATTGATTCTTAATCCCTGAAGATCTTTTTCAATATCTTTAAGTTTGGACATGAAATCAGCCTTAGTTCCTGATTTAAAGCCTTTAACTTCAAGAGGAGGTTGAATTAAAGGTTTGTCCAGACTTTTGATAGTAAAGTCGGTGGCTTTTGCCAACATGGCATCAACATGATGCTGCTCAATTCTTTGGAGTTGTTTTCCTATCGAAGTAAGGATGAGATTAGTGTAGTTACCTTGTTTGACTAAAGGGTTAAGATCCTTAGTATAAGAAAGGTTCCTAGTATCTTTATCGTCCTTAATAAAAGCAGTAGCTTCTAAGATAGGAGGAAGAGGATCAGTACTGGTGCTGGTTGTTTGACTGATTTTTGTCTGAATAACCAGGGGTTCAGTAGGGGGGTGAACGGAAGATATAATCTCTCCGCGTGCCGTAGTCCAATTGGTTTCAAAGGTTTCAGGTGCTTTAGAGTCAAGAACAAAAAGTTCTTGTTCCCAAAGATCCTTATCCTTAGTGTATAAAAGAAACCAAACTACAAAGGATATAACAGTCTTGTTATAATCAATCCACTTATAAAATTCATTTTTATAAGTCTGTTGTTCTTTGTGATTAAATTTTTTAAAGAACCAAGTCATAAATTTTTCCCATTTAGGTAAATTGAACTCAGCACTATGCTCTTTCCTATTGTAAGAAAATTCCATAAAAAAGGAAAGGAATCAAAGTCTGACGTTCATTTCAGATGGCGTAGGGGAAGTTCTACGCTGAGAAGGTTCAGCTTTCTCATAAATACCATGTGGTATTTGATCATGAGTAAAAACACCATGGAGATTCATATCATCATGATATGAAGGATTCAACAGGGGAGATTTATCCTCTTCGATAGATTGTCTAGAGGTAGATGAAGGATAGGTGACGAAAGGTCTCCTGGAACTACTAGAGAGTCGAGTCCTCGAAGATTGGCACCTAGAAAGCTTCCTGAAATTTAGGAAGACATCCCCATCTTTTTCTTCAATGATATCCTCAATGTCATGATTATGACGTGGTTGAGGAGGAACAGCATTATCAATGACCCAAGTCTCTGGGAAGGTAATATCATCCCAACTTATTGTTCTAGGTGTGTGAACATTAGAATCAATAAGATGTGTGTCGATTAACACAGTTTTACCAAAAGGTCTAAACTTTTTTATGTTAGGGGCTATAGTATTCATTACTTTGTAATAAATACGATAGACAATCCCAATGGTTTCTGAACCAGGAAGAAAGTTACAACCTTTGGTCTGTACTCTAAGACTTAGAGCCTTACAAAGGTGCATATCTGTAAGGGACAGGGTAATGTTAGGAAAAACATCAAAATAAACAGGTCCATTACATAGGCTAGTTTCTATAGCCCCCATTAATGATTGTCTAAAGTCAGTACATCTACCATCACGTAGTGTAGCTTGTAGACAGGCATTCATACCAGCAATAGTTAAAGGTTTAAAAGCAATTTGAATTAAACCTACATGAATAAAATGATAATTTTTATCATTTATGTGATTAATAAGATCACTAAGTTTAAACAATTCAAGTTTCTTATCTTGTTTGTCTAAACTAATGGTTTCTTCCATAGTTTTAATGGCATACTTGCTTCTGAAGTTATACCAGTTTGTGTTATAAATAGTTTTGGGCTGTACTTTAGGTATAGTCCAACGATTGAGATTCTTCTGAACCTCAAATTTATGAATTAATCCATCAAATGGGTATGTATTCCACCATATATCGGCATAATGAAGCCACCGATCATAGCATTTCCAAGATGATCGTTACGGGATTTACAGGTACCCTCCGGGGTTGGTGGGAGCATATTCTCACTGAACAGCAGAGGAATGAAATCCTCTATGCCACAAAAATTGTTAAGGATGAACAGCAGCATGATCAGGGAGTCCAAGACTCTGTTTACACCCTTCTTCTTTCTATTATCCATCATTTTGTGGGCAGCGGTGATTACCAACGCGAGCGTAACAGAGAATTGTTACAAAATATTAGATGTCCTACTCTTAGTCAATTTCGATGGTATAAGGACGTTTTTCTTGCCAGAGTTACGCAAAGCGAGGATGCTAACTCCATCCATTGGAAGGCAAATTTCATTGATGGCCTTCCCACCTATTTTTCGGAAAAAGTCCGAAAGAAGCTTAGAGATAAACATGATGGTATCTCTATCCCCTATGACCTTTACACTTATGGCCAACTCATAAGTGTTGTCATCCAAGAGGGTCTTTCCCTCTGTAATGACCTTAAGTTGTCTAAACAGCTTAAAAAACATAATCTTTCAGGAAAGAAAGAATTAGGCGAATTTTGTGAACAATTTGCCTACGACACCGGTAAGACTAGTTCTCACAAGGTCTCCAAGAAGAAGAAAAAATCTTCTTCACAACCCAAATATAAACGTAATAAGAATATTACAACTAAAGAAAAACCCGTTAAGAAATATAAGAAATATGTCAGAAAGAAGTCTGATAAAACTAAAATTAAATGTTTCAAATGTGGCAAATTTGGCCATTATGCTAGTAAGTGCAAGATCAAAGATAAAATCAGTAACCTTCAGGTTGATGATCACCTGAATGATCAATTAAGTAAGCTTTTACTTAATTCTTCTGATTCCTCTGAAGACTCAGAGGACACTTCTAGTGACGATGAGCTTTATCATTTACAAAGCTCTAGTAGCTCGATTTCTTCTGACAAAGATTGTCAGTGTAACACTTTAACCAAGAGATGCGATCATCTCCAGTCTATTATCCAAAGAAACGGATTAAGTCTTAATGTTTTGACCAGTCAGCAACAAAGTATGATTGACATCATTACCAAAATTACTGACCCTGACATTAAGCTCAAACTGGTCCAAGCTTGCTATGCTCAGGAAGCTGCCCTTCCCACGACCAGCCAATCCCCTCAGGCTTATAGCATTAAGGAAGTTTTTAATAGGCTTGAAAATACTAATAATATTAGTAAGCCTGCTAACCTTAATGATCTGAGACGCGAGGTTAATAATCTAAAAACTGAGTTAGGACAACTCCGTAATCAGCAGAATAACATGCAAATTGAAATTAATAATCTCAAACTTGCTTCTGCTAATTCCACTACTGATTCTTCAGGATTTCTGGATATAATTAACAGGATTCCCAGCCAAAAATGGTATACCACCATTAATTTGGTCATCAACAAGGAATTTACTTTATGTAATATTATTGCCCTTGTTGACAGCGGAGCTGACATGAATTGTATCCAAGAAGGGACTGTTCCTACTGAATATTTTGAGAAGACTACTCAATCCTTATTTAATGCTAGTGGTGATAGCATGGGCATTAAGTATAAATTAACTAATGTTGAAATCTGTAACAATGGACTTTGTTTAGATAGTACCTTCCTGCTCATTAAGGATCTTTCTGTGCAGCTTATTTTAGGTACACCATTTTTATCTTTACTTATGCCAATTGATAAAATTGATGCGACTGGCATATATACCACAATTCAAAACCAAAAGATTGTTTTTGAATTCATAACGAAACCTGAAATTAAAAGGATTAATTCTTTATCTAACAATATTGTTTCTAAAGAAAATCAAATTAATTTCCTTCAAAAGGAAGTTCTCTTCCTTAACATTAAAAAGAATTTAATGTCTCCTACTATCACTCAAAAAATTACTGTTGTTAAAAATTAGTTAACGACAGAAATTTGTAGTGATATCCCAAATGCTTTTTGGGATAGGAAGAAGCATATTGTTTCTCTTCCTTATGATAAGGATTTTCAGGAAAAAGATATTCCTACTAAGGCCAGACCTTGTCAAATGAAGCTAGAGCTTCTTGACCTTTGTAAAAAAGAGATCCAGAGCTTATTAGATAAAAAGCTCATTTCCAAGAGTTATTCCCCTTGGAGTTGTACGGCTTTTTATGTTAATAAAGCAGCTGAAAAAGAACGTGGAGTTCCTAGGCTTGTCATTAATTATAAGCCCCTTAACAATGTGTTAAAATGGATAAGATATCCCATTCCCAATAAAAAAGATTTATTGGATAGGTTGCATTCCGCCACTAACTTTTCCAAATTTGATCTCAAATCTGGATGTTGGCAAATCCAAATAGAACCCAAAGATCGTTATAAAACTGCCTTTGTTGTTCCTTTTGGTCATTTCCAATGGAATGTTTTACCTTTTGGGCTTAAGAATGCCCCTTCTGAATTCCAAAATATCATGAACGATATTTTTAATCCTTTTTCAGACTTTTCAATTGTTTATATTGATGATATTCTTATCTTCTCTAACTCAATTCATCAACACTTTAAACATTTGAGAATTTTTAAAGATGTTATTAAAACTAATGAATTAGTTGTCTCCGCCCCGAAAATGAAGATCTTCCAGACACAGGTAAGATTTTTAGGGCATAATATAGGAGAAGGAAAAATTCTTCCTATTGACCGAAGCATAGAATTTGCTTCCAAATTTCCTGATGAACTTCGCCAAAAAACTCAGCTCCAAAGATTTTTGGGTAGTCTCAATTATATTGGTGACTATTATAAAAATTTGGCACAAGACAGTGCAATACTATACTCCAGGTTAAAAAAGAATCCTTCTCCCTGGACTGAAGAACATACTAAAGAAGTGCAGAAAATTAAATTAAAAGTTAAGCTTTTACCCTGCCTTGCTTTAGCTAACCCTTCATTTTTTAAAATTGTCGAGACAGACGCCTCTGATATTGGCTATGGAGGAATTTTAAAACAACTCAATTCTTTTTCTCACAAAGAAGAACTTGTTCGTTTTACCTCTGGTTCTTGGAAAGATGCCTCCAAGAATTATTCTACCAACCAAAAAGAAATTTTTTCGGTAGTCAAATGTATTACTAAATTTTAGGATGATTTGCTTAATCAAAATTTTTTGCTCAGAATTGACTACAGCGCTATTAAGCAAGTCCTTCAAAAAGATGTTGAGAATATTGTCTCCAAACAGATTTTTGCCACATCGCAAGCTACTCTTTCTGCATTTGATTTTGATATTGAACATATCAAAGGGGAACATAACTCTCTCCCCGATTTTCTAACAAGAGAGTTTTTGCAGGACAGATGAGGGGCCCCTCTAGAGGGCGTGGTCGCGGGAATGCTCGCAGACCTGGTAAAACACCAATCATTGTGAATGATCATCAATATCCTCCGATACAGGATTATGTTGAGTTTTTTACGCCAGAGCGCTAAAAACAGGGACAAGAATGCTCCCCCTCTTAACCCCTTTAACAAAAAGAAATATGCTAAAGAGGTATTGGAAACTATTAAGTACCAACCCCTTCCTAATAACAGGACTTCTGAGTTTGTACTTCTCCTCGAGATTGAGGATGATATCCAGATGGATAAGCCTTGGGAACTTAAGTCCCGGTACCTTGACTCTCATGGTTATGCGGTACAAGAAGGCAAATAACGGACGGTATATGAGATGATACTCGCCGAGACTGGCTCTGTGATTTTTAATCACACAAATCGACACCAGGGTAATACCCACTCTCCCATTGCTTATAGCAAGGCGGTGTTGAAACATTTTTTATCTCCCCGCGATTGGGGCATCCACCCTTTAAAAACGAGAAAATTAAGCTCTCATAATGGTGGTACTTACAATTATTTTGATTATGTCCAAGCTTGGACTAAAGCTTTTTACTATCAAAATGCTGAGCACAAACACACATGGTTTTTTGTTTTGTGCCCCAATTCTTTTCAGAATCCGTACCCAGGATGGGTATTCAATTGGTGGGATAAATTTGGTCCCGGAATTGATATTCTTCCTCCTGAAATTGCCCAAGAAAACCTTTTTCTACCTTGGTGCCAATTTCATCCTCTTTTACGGGGGAAAAAGAAGGCCCCGATTGGCCTCAACACTTTATTATTTTTCACATAAATGCAAATTCCTTGGATTTCTAGTTGGAACCTTCGTTGTCAGATGAGCAACCTCAATATTCCCCAATTGGAAAGAGTATTCTTCTACCGTTGGTGGTCTGGTGTTGATCTTGGTCACACCATTGGTCAGATCAAAGCTAGTCTAAGGAATTACATGAACATGGTGGAAGACTCGCCTCCAGCTCCTGAAAACATGCACGACCCGGCAAGCCAGGTTGTGAACCTCAGCTCCCTAATGAAACAATATCCTAAGGCAACTGAGCAGGAACTCTTGAAGAAGGTCATGGAACAAACCCAGACTCAATTCAAGAAAGCTTTCGGAGAAAAATCCAGCAAAAAGATACCTACAGATGATGATGCATCTATGTCCTCTCTAAACAAGGATAATGACTGTAATCCTTTCTTTTGTCTAGCAGGAGAATCACAAGAACCTGAAGAAGACCCTTCTGGTGAAGAACTCTTCCCTAATGACCCTGTCATCCAAGCATTCTTCAACTCTCTCGATCAAAGATCCTTTCCAGTAAGCCGTCTGGAACTTTCCTCCTCAAACAAAGGCGCGGATGGCCTAGATGACTTGAGGTAATTGGCCCACCGGGCACCTATGCTTCGAAGATAGAAGTACTGTTTGTTGGTCCCACCTGGTCCCACCTGGCCCACATGGCCCCACAGAAGATGACAGAAGATTCTGTCAACGTCGTAACAGTGGTGGACCCCATGGGCCCCACTAGGAGATTCCTTTTCCCCCTATATATTGAGGATTAATCCCTCATTCGAAGGAATATCTTTCTCTCTCTACTTCTCAGACTCTCTCCCTTCTCTCTAGAATTCTCTCTCTCTCTCTGGTTTGTAATAATCCGGTAACCATTCCGGCGACTCCTTTGTAAGTTTTTAATTCTGTTTTAATTATCAGTCGATAATAATATTAGCTTAACGATCCTCTATTCTTGTCGGCTGATGGGCCATGTGGGCCAGGTGGGACCAAACAAGTCACGGGAGACTGCCTGTGGGTTGAAAGGTCTCAGTAGGGGGTCCATCAACAGTCGTCGGTGAGAATCTTCTCTGTACTGACTTTAGACAATCATTAATGGGGGCTATAGAAACTAGCCTATGTAATGGACCTGTTTATTTTGATGTTTTTCCTAACATTACCCTATCCCTTACAGATATGCACCTTTGTAAGGCTCTAAGTCTTAGAGTACAGACCAAAGGTTATAACTTTCTTCCTGGTTCAGAAACCATTGGGATTGTCTATCGTATTTATTACAAAGTAATGAATACTATAGCCCCTAACATAAAACAGTTTAGCCCTTTTGGTAAAACTGTGTTAATCGATACACATCTTATTGATTCTAATGTTCACACACCTAGAACAATAAGTTGGGATGAAATTACCTTCCCAGAGACTTGGGTCATTGAGAATGCTGTTCCTCCTCAACCTCGTCATAATCATGACATTGAGGATATCATTGAAGAAAAAGATGGGGATGTCTTCCTAAATTTCAGGAAGATTTCTAGGTGCCAATCTTCGGGGACTCGACTCTCTAGTAGTTCCAGGAGACCTTTCGTCAACTATCCTTCATCTACCTCTAGACAATCTGTCGAAGAGGATAAATCTCCCATGTTGAATCGTTCATATCATGATGATATGAATCTTCATGGTGTTTTTACTCATGATCAAATACCACATGGTATTTATGAGAAAGCTGAACCTTCTCAGCGTAGAACTTCCCCTACGCCATCTGAAATGAACGTCAGACTTTGATTCCTTTCCTTTTTATGGATTTTTCTTACAATAGGAAAGAACGTAGTGCTGAGTTCAATTTACCTAAATAGGAAAAATTTAGGACTTGGTTCTTTAAAAAATTTAATCACAAAGAACAACAGACTTATAAAAATGAATTTTATAAGTGGATTGATTATAACAAGACTGTTATATCCTTTGTAGTTTGGTTTCTTTTATACACTAAGGATAAGGATCTTTGGGAACAAGAACTTTTTGTTCTTGACTCTAAAGCACCTGAAACCTTTGAAACCAAATGGACTACGGCACGCGGAGAGATTATATCTTCCATCCACCCTCCTACTGAACCCCTGGTTATTCAGACTAAAATTAGTCAACCAACCAGTTCAAGTCAGAAGACTGAAACCAGTACTAGCACTAGGACTGATCCTCTTCCTCCTATCTTAGAAGCTACTGCTTTTATTAAATTTGAGAAAGATACTATAAACCTTGCTTATACTAAGGATCTTAACCCTTTAGTCAAACAAGGTAACTACACTAACCTCATCCTTAATTCGATAGGAAAACAGCTCCAAAGAATTGAGCAGCATCATGTTGATGCCATGTTGGCAAAAGCCACTGACTTTACTGTCAAAAGTCTGGACAAACCTTTAATTCAACCTCCTCTTGAAGTTAAAGGCTTTAAATCAGGAACTAAGGCTGATTTCATGTCCAAACTGAAAGATATTGAAAAAGATCTTCAGGGATTAAGAATTAACACTTTATCCCATGACAGTTCTGAAACTGATTCAGAATTTTCTCTTGTTGAGGTTCAAGACTTTGAACATCATTTTGGTTTACCTAAAAACCAAATCAACAGAGTTACTTTTGGTAGTACTCATCTTGGCCCAAGAAAAAATTACTACCATCGTCCTACTCCCCAAGACCTACTCTTCGAAGAGAGTCGGGTTTTGCAAAATACTTTTTGCGGTAAATCCATTTATGACTGGAATCTTGATGGCCTTTCTGAATCTCAGATTAATGAATTAATCCATCAAATGGGTATGTATTCCACCATATGTAGGCATAATGACGCCACCGATCATAGTATTTCCAAAATGATCGTTACTGGATTTACAGGTACCCTCAGAGGTTGGTGGGAACATATTCTCACTGAACAACAGAGGAATGAGATCCTCTATGCCACTAAGATTGTTAAAGATGAACAACAACGTGATCATGGAGTCCAAGACTCTGTGTATACCCTCCTGCTCTCTATTGTCCATCATTTTGTGGGCAGTGGCGATTACCAACGTGAACGTAACAGAGAATTGTTACAAAACTTAAGATGCCCTACCCTTAGCCAATTTAGATGGTATAAGGACGTCTTCCTTGCTAGAGTTACTCAAAGAGAGGATGCTAACTCTACCCACTGGAAAGCCAAATTCATCGATGGTCTTCCTACCTACTTTTCGGAAAAAGTCCGAAAGAAGCTTAGAGATAAACATGATGGTATCTCTATCCCCTATGACCTTTACACTTATGGCCAACTCATAAGTGTTGTCATCCAAGACGGTCTTTCCCTCTGTAATGACCTTAAGTTGTCTAGACAGCTTAAAAAACATAGTCTTTCAGGAAATAAGGAATTAGGAGAATTTTGTGAACAATTTTCTTATGACACTGGTAAGCCTAGCTCTCACAAGATCTCTAAGAAGAAGAAAAAATCTTCTTCAAAACCTAAATACAAACGTAATAAGACTATTACAACTAACGATAAACCCGTTAGAAAACATAAGAAATATGTCAGGAAGAAATCTGATAAAACAAAAATAAAATGTTTTAAATGTGGCAAATTTGGCCACTATGCTAGTAAATGCAAAATGAAAGATAAAATCAGTAACCTTCAGGTTGATGATCACCTGATGGATCAGTTAAGTAAACTTTTACTTAACTCTTCTGATTCCTCTAAAGATTCTGAGGATTTTTCTAGTGAGGATGAGCTTTACCATTTGCAAAGCTCTAGTAGTTCGATCTCCTCTGACAATGATTATCAGTGTAACACCTTAACTAAGAGATGTGATAATCTCCAGTCTATTATCCAAAGAAATGGATTAAGTCTTAATGTTATGACTAGTCAGCAAGAAAGTATGATTGATATCATTACAAAAATTACTGACCCTGACATTAAGCTCAAGCTGGTCCAAGCATGTTATGCTCAGGAAGCTGCCCTTCCACCTTCTAGCCAATCCCCTCAGGCTTATAGCCTTAAGGAAGTTTTTAATAGACTTGAAAATACTAGTCATACTAGTAAACCCGCTAACCTTAATGATCTAAGGCATGATATTAATAATCTTAAAACTGAGCTAGGACAACTCCGTAATCAGCAGAATAATATGCAAATTGAAATTAACAACCTCAAACTTGCATCTGCTCAATCCACTTCTGATTCCTCAATAATTTTTGGATATAATTACCAGAATCCCAAGCCAAAAATGGTACACCTCCATTAACTTGGTCATCAATAAGGAATTTACTTTATGTAATATTATTGCCCTTGTTGACAGCGGAGCTGACATGAATTGTATCCAAGAAGGGATTGTTCCTACTGAGTATTTTGAAAAAACTACTCAATCTTTATTTAATGCTAGTGGAGATAGCATGGGCATTAAATATAAATTAATTAATGTCGAAATCTGTAACAATGGACTTTGTTTAGATAGTACCTTTCTGCTCATTAAATATCTTTCTGTGCAGCTTATTTTAGGTACACCTTTTTTATCATTACTTATGCCAATTGATAAGATTGATGCAACTGGCATATATACCACTATTCAAAACCAAAAAATTGTTTTTGAATTCATAACAAAACCTGAAATTAAAAGGATTAATTCTTTATCTAGCAATATTGTTTCTAAAGAAAATCAACTTAATTTCCTTCAAAAGGAAGTTCTCTTCCTCAACATTAAAAAGAATTTAATGTCCCCTACTATCACTCAGAAAATTACTGTTGTGAAAAACCAATTAACAGCAGAAATTTGTAGTGATATCCCAAATGCTTTTTGGGATCGGAAGAAGCATATTGTTTCCCTTCCTTATGATAAGGATTTTCAGGAAAAAGATATGCCTACTAAGGCCAGACCTTGTCAAATGAAGCTGGGGCTTCTCGACCTTTGTAAAAAAGAGATCCAGGGCTTATTAGATAAAAAGCTCATTTCCAAGAGTTATTCCCCTTGGATTTGTACTGCTTTTTATGTTAATAAAGCAGCTGAAAAAGAACGTGGAGTTCCTAGGCTTGTCATTAATTATAAGCCTCTTAACAATGTGTTAAAATGGATAAGATATCCCATTCCCAATAAAAAAGATTTATTGGATAGGTTGCATTCTGCCACTATCTTTTCCAAATTTGATCTCAAATCTGGATATTGGCAAATCCAAATTGAACCCAAAGATAGATACAAAACTGCCTTTGTTGTTCCTTTCGGTCATTTCCAATGGAATGTTCTACCTTTTGGGCTTAAAAATGCCCCCTCTGAATTCCAAAATATCATGAACGATATTTTTAACCCTTTTTCAGAATTTTCAATTGTTTATATTGATGATATTCTTATCTTCTCTAATTCAATTGATCAACACTTTAAACATTTAAGAATCTTTAAAGATGTTATTAAAACTAATGGTTTAGTTGTCTCCGCCCCAAAAATGAAAATCTTTCAGACACAGGTAAAATTTTTAGGGCATAATATAGGAGAAGGAAAAATTCTTCCTATTGACCGAAGCATTGAATTTGCTTCCAAATTTCCTGATGAACTTAAGGAAAAAACTCAGCTTCAAAGATTTTTGGGTAGTCTCAACTATATTGGCGACTATTATAAAAATCTTGCACAAGATAGTGCCATTCTATACTCCAGGTTAAAAAAGAATCCTTCTCCCTGGACTGAAGAGCATACTAAAGCAGTGCAGAAAATCAAATTAAAAGTTAAACTTTTACCCTGCCTTGCTTTAGCTAACCCTTCGTTTCCTAAAATTGTCGAGACTGACGCCTCTGATATTGGCTATGGAGGGATTTTAAAACAACTTAATTCTTTTTCTAACAAAGAAGAACTTGTTCGTTTTACCTCTGGTTCTTGGAAAGATGCTTCCAAAAATTATTCTACCATTAAAAAAGAAATTTTTTCGGTAGTCAAATGTATTACTAAATTTCAGGATGATTTGCTTAATCAAAAAATTTTGCTCAGAATTGACTGTAGCGCTATTAAGCAAGTCCTTCAAAAAGATGTTGAGAATATTGTCTCAAAACAGATTTTTGCCAGATGGCAAGCTAATCTTTCTGCATTTGATTTTGATATTGAACATATCAAAGGGGAAAATAACTCTCTCCCCGATTTTCTAACAAGAGAGTTTTTGCAGGACAGATGAGCGGCCCCTCTAGAGGGCGTGGTCGCGGGAATTCTCGTAGACCAGGTAAAGCACCTATCATCACGAATGATGATCAATATCCTCCGATACAGGATTATGTTGAGTTTTTACGCCAGAGCGCTAAAAACAGGGAAAAGAATACTCCCCCTCTTAACCCCTTTAACAAGAAGAAATCTGCTAAAGAGGTCTTGGAAACTATTAAGTACCAACCCATTCCTAATAACAGGATTTCAGAGTTTGTACTTCTCCTCGAGATTGAGGATGATATCCAGATGGATAAGCCTTGAGAACTTAAGTCCCGGTACCTTGAATCTCATGGTTATGCGGTACAAGAAGGCAAATACAGAACTGTATATGAGATGATACTCGCCGAGACTGGCTCTGTGATTTTTAATCACACTAATAGACACCAGGGTAATACCCACTCTCCCATTGCTTATAGCAAGGCGGTGTTAAAACATTTTTTATCTCCCCGCGATTGGGGTATCCACCCTTTAAAAACGCAAAAATTATGTTCGCATAATGGTGGTACTTATAATTATTATGATTATGTCCAAGCTTGGACCAAAGCTTTTTATTATCAAAATGCTGAGCACAAACACACATGGTTTTTTGTTTTGTGCCCCAACTCTTTTCAAAATCCATACCCAGGATGGGTATTCAATTGGTGGGATAAATTTGGTCCCGGAATTGATATTATTCCTCCTGAAATTGCCCAAGAAAAACTTTTTCTACTTTGGTGCCAATTTCATCCTCTTTTGCGGGGGAAAAAGAAGGCCCCGATTGGCCTCAACACTTTATTGTTCTTCACGGAAATGCAAATTCCTTGGATTTCTAGCTGGAACTTTCGTTGTCAGATGATCAACCTCAATATTCCCCAATTGGAAAGAGTATTCTTCTACCGTTGGTGGTCTGGTGTTGATATTGGTAGCACCATTGGTCAGATTAAAGCCAGTCTGAGCAATTACATGAACATGGTGGAAGACTCCCCTCCAGCTCCTGAAAACATGCACGACCCAGCAAGCCAGGTTGTGAACCTCAGCTCCTTAATGAAACAATTTCCTAAGGCAACTGAGCAGGAACTCTTGAAGAAGATCATGGAACAAACCCAGACTCAATTCAAGAAAGCTTTCGGAGAAAAATCCGGCAGAAAGACACCTGCAGATGATGATGCATCCATGTCCTCGCTAAACAAAGATGATGATAGTAATCCTTTATTTTGTCTAGCAGGAGAATCACAAGAACCTGAAGATGACCCTTCTGGTGAAGAACTCTTCCCGGATGACCCTGTCATGCAAGCATTCTTCAACTCCCTTGATCAAAGATCTTTTCCAGCAAGCGGTCTGGAACTTTCCTCCTCAAACAAAGGCGCGGATGACCTAGATGAATTGAGGTAAAAGGCCCACCTGGCCCCATTGCTTTAAAGATAAAAGCACTATGGTGATAGGTCCCACCTGGTCCCACCTGGTCCCACACCTGGTCCCACCTGGTCCCACCTGGCCCACATGGCCCCACAGAAGATGACAAGAGAATCTGTCGACATTGTACAGTAGTGGACCCCATGGGCCCCACTCGGGGATTCCTTTTCCCCCTATATATTGAGGGCTAACCCCTCATTCTCGAGTATCTCTTTCTCTCTCTACTTCTCAGTCTCTCTCCCTTCTCTCTAGAATTCTCTCTCTCTCTCTGGTTTGTAATAATCCGGTAACCATTCCGGCGACTCATTTGTAAGTTTTTAATTCTGTTTTAATTATCAGTCTGTAATAATAGAGGATCGTTAAGCTAATATTATTACAGACTGATAATTAAAACAGAATTAAAAACTTACAAATGAGTCGTCGGAATGGTTACCGGATTATTACAAACCAGAGAGAGAGAGAGAATTCTAGAGAGAAGGGAGAGAGTCTGAGAAGTAGAGAGAGAAAGAGATGCCTTCGAATGAGGGATTAACCCTCAATATAGGGGGAAAAGGAATCTCCTAGTGGGGCCCATGGGGTCCACCACTGTTACGACGTTGACAGAATCTTCTGTCATCTTCTGTGGGGCCATGTGGGCTAGGTGGGACCAGGTGGGACCAACAAACAGTACTTCTATCTTCGAAGCACAGGTGCCCGGTGGGCCAATTACCTCAAGTCATCTAGGCCATCCGCGCCTTTGTTCGAGGAGGAATGTTCCAGACGGCTTGCTGGAAAGGATCTTTGATCGAGAGAGTTGAAGAATGCTTGCATGACAGGGTCATTAGGGAAGAGTTCTTCACCAGAAGGGTCTTCTTCAGGTTCTTGTGATTCTCCTGCTAGACAAAAGAAAGGATTACTGTCATCATCCTTGTTTAGCGAGGACATAGATGCATCATCATCTGTAGGTATCTTTTTGCTGGATTTTTTTCCGAAAGCTTTCTTGAATTGAGTTTGGGTTTGTTCCATGACCTTCTTCAAGAGTTCCTGCTCAGTTGCCTTAGGAAATTGTTTCATTAGGGAGCTAAGGTTCACAACCTGGCTTGCCGGGTCGTGCATGTTTTCAGGAGCTGTAGGGGAGTCTTCCACCATGTTCATGTAATTCCTTAGACTAGCTTTGATCTGACCAATGGTGTGACCAAGATCAACACCAGACCACCAACGGTAGAAGAATACTCTTTCCAATTGGGGAATATTGAGGTTGCTCATCTGACAACGAAGGTTCCAACTAGAAATCCAAGGAATTTGCATTTCTGTGAAAAACAATAAAGTGTTGAGGCCAATCGGGGCCTTCTTTTTCCCTCGTAAAAGAGGATGAAATTGGCACCAAGGTAGAAAAAGTTTTTCTTGGGCAATTTCAGGAGGAAGAATATCAATTCCGGGACAAAATTTATCCCACCAATTGAATACCCATCCTGGGTAGGGATTCTGAAAAGAGTTGGGGCACAAAACAAAAAACCATGTGTGTTTGTGCTCAGCATTTTGATAGTAAAAAGCTTTAGTCCAAGCTTGGACATAATCAAAATAATTGTAAGTACCACCATTATGAGAACTTAATTTTCTCGTTTTTAAAGGGTGGATGCCCCAATCGCGGGGAGATAAAAAATGTTTCAACACCGCCTTGCTATAAGCAATGGGAGAGTGGGTATTACCCTGGTGTCGATTAGTGTGATTAAAAATCACAGAGCCAGTCTCGGCGAGTATCATCTCATATACCGTCCGGTATTTGCCTTCTTGTACCGCATAACCATGAGAGTCAAGGTACCGGGACTTAAGTTCCCAAGGCTTATCCATCTGGATATCATCCTCAATCTCGAGGAGAAGTACAAACTCCGAAGTCCTGTTATTAGGAAGGGGTTGGTACTTAATAGTTTCCAATACCTCTTTAGCAGATTTCTTTTTGTTAAAGGGGTTAAGAGGGGGAGCATTCTTGTCCCTATTTTTAGCGCTCTGGCATAAAAACTCAACATAATCCTGTATCGGAGGATATTGATCATCATTCACAATGATTGGTGTTTTACCAGGTCTGCGAGCATTCCCGCGACCACGCCCTCTAGAGGGGCCGCTCATCTGTCCTGCAAAAACTCTCTTGTTAGAAAATCGGGGAGAGAGTTATGTTCCCCTTTGATATGTTCAATATCAAAATCAAATGCAGAAAGAGTAGCTTGCCATCTGGCAAAAATCGGTTTGGAGACAATATTCTCAACATCTTTTTGAAGGACTTGCTTAATAGCGCTGCAGTCAATTCTGAGCAAAAATTTTTGATTAAGCAAATCATCCTGAAATTTAGTAATACATTTGACTACCGAAAAAATTTCTTTTTTGATGGTAGAATAATTCTTGGAGGCATCTTTCCAAGAACCAGAGGTAAAACGAACAAGTTCTTCTTTGTGAGAAAAAGAATTGAGTTGTTTTAAAATTCCTCCATAGCCAATATCAGAGGCGTCTGTCTCGACAATTTTAAAAAATGAAGGGTTAGCTAAAGCAAGGCAGGGTAAAAGCTTAACTTTCAATTTAATTTTCTGCACTGCTTTAGTATGTTCTTCAGTCCAGGGAGAAGGATTCTGTTTTAACCTGGAGTATAGTATTGCACTGTCTTGTGCCAAATTTTTATAATAGTCACCAATATAATTGAGACTACCCAAAAATCTTTGGAGCTGAGTTTTTTTGCGAAGTTCATCAGGAAATTTGGAAGCAAATTCTATGCTTCAGTCAGTAGGAAGAATTTTTCCTTCTCCTATATTATGCCCTAAAAATCTTACCTGTGTCTGGAAGATCTTCATTTTCGGGGCGGAGACAACTAATCCATTAGTTTTAATAACATCTTTAAAGATTCTCAAATGTTTAAAGTGTTGATCAATTGAGTTAGAGAAGATAAGAATATCATCAATATAAACAATTGAAAAGTCTGAAAAAGGATTAAAAATATCGTTCATGATATTTTGGAATTCATAAGGGGCATTCTTAAGCCCAAAAGGTAAAACATTCCATTGGAAATGACCAAAAGGAACAACAAAGGCAGTTTTATAACGATCTTTGGGTTCTATTTGGATTTGCCAATATCCAGATTTGAGATCAAATTTGGAAAAGATAGTGGCGGAATGCAACCTATCCAATAAATCTTTTTTATTGGGAATGGGATATCTTATCCATTTTAACACATTGTTAAGGGGCTTATAATTAATGACAAGCCTAGGAACTCCGCGTTCTTTTTCAGCTGCTTTATTAACATAAAAAGTCGTACAACTCCAAGGGGAATAACTCTTGGAAATGAGCTTTTTATCTAATAAGCTCTGGATCCCTTTTTTACAAAGGTCAAGAAGCTCTAGCTTCATTTGACAAGGTCTGGCCTTAGTAGGAATATCTTTTTCCTGAAAATCCTTATCATAAGGAAGAGAAACAATATGCTTCTTCCTATCCCAAAAAGCATTTGGGATATCACTACAAATTTCTGCCGTTAACTGATTTTTAACAACAGTAATTTTTTGAGTGATAGTAGGAGACATTAAATTCTTTTTAATATTAAGGAAGAGAACTTCCTTTTGAAGGAAATTAATTTGATTTTCTTTAGAAACAATATTGTTAGATAAAGAATTAATCCTTTTAATTTCAGGTTTCGTTATGAATTCAAAAACAATCTTTTGGTTTTGAATTGTGGTATATATGCCAGTCGCATAAATTTTATCAATTGACATAAGTAAAGATAAAAAGGGTGTACCTAAAATAAGCTGCACAGAAAGATCCTTAATGAGCAGGAAGGTACTATATAAACAAAGTCCATTGTTACAGATTTCAAAATTAGTTAATTTATACTTAATGCCCATGCTATCACCACTAGCATTAAATAAGGATTGAGTAGTCTTCTCAAAATATTCAGTAGGAACAATCCCTTCTTGGATACAATTCATGTCAGCTCCGCTGTCAACAAGGGCAATAATATTACATAAAGTAAATTCCTTGTTGATGACCAAATTAATGGTGGTATACCATTTTTGGCTGGGAATCCTGTTAATTATATCCAGAAATCCTGAAGAATCAGGAGTGGAATTAGCAGAAGCAAGTTTGAGATTATTAATTTCAATTTGCATGTTATTCTGCTGATTACGGAGTTGTCCTAGCTCAGTTTTTAGATTATTAATCTCGTGTCTCAGATCATTAAGGTTAGCAGGCTTACTAATATTATTAGTATTTTCAAGCCTATTAAAAACTTCCTTAAGGCTATAAGCCTGAGGGGATTGGCTGGTCGTGGGAAGGGCAGCTTCCTGAGCATAGCAAGCTTGGACTAGTTTGAGCTTAATGTCAGGGTCAGTAATTTTGGTAATGATGTCAATCATACTTTGTTGCTGACTGGTCAAAACATTAAGACTTAATCCGTTTCTTTGGATAATAGACTGGAGATGATCGCATCTCTTGGTTAAAGTGTTACACTGACAATCTTTGTCAGAAGAAATCGAGCTACTAGAGCTTTGTAAATGATAAAGCTCATCGTCACTAGAAGTGTCCTCTGAGTCTTCAGAGGAATCAGAAGAATTAAGTAAAAGCTTACTTAATTGATCTTTCAGGTGATCATGAACCTGAAGGTTACTGATTTTATCTTTCATCTTGCACTTACTAGCATAATGGCCAAATTTTCCACATTTGAAACATTTAATTTTAGTTTTATCAGACTTCTTTCTGACATATTTCTTATATTTCTTAACGGGTTTTTCGTTAGTTGTAATATTCTTATTACGTTTATATTTGGGTTGTGAAGAAGATTTTTTCTTCTTCTTGGAGACCTTGTGAGAACTAGTCTTACCGGTGTCGTAGGCAAATTGTTCACAAAATTCGCCTAATTCTTTCTTTCCTGAAAGATTATGTTTTTAAGCTGTTTAGACAACTTAAGGTCATTACAGAGGGAAAGACCCTCTTGGATGACAACACTTATGAGTTGGCCATAAGTGTAAAGGCCATAGGGGATAGAGATACCATCATGTTTATCTCTAAGCTTCTTTCGAACTTTTTCTGAAAAGTAGGTAGGAAGACCATCGATGAATTTGGCTTTCCAGTGGGTAGAGTTAGCATCCTCTCTTTGAGTAACTCTAGCAAGGAAGACGTCCTTAAACCATCTAAATTGGCTAAGGGTAGGGCATCTTAAGTTTTGTAACAATTCTCTGTTACGTTCACGTTGGTAATCGCCACTGCCCACAAAATGATGGACAATAGAGAGCAGGAGGGTATACACAGAGTCTTGGACTCCCTGATCACGTTGTTGTTCATCTTTAACAATCTTAGTGGCATAGAGGATCTCATTCCTCTGTTGTTCAGTGAGAATATGTTCCCACCAACCTCTGAGGGTACCTGTAAATCCAGTAACGATCATTTTGGAAATACTATGATCGGTGGCGTCATTATGCCTACATATGGTGGAATACATACCCATTTGATGGATTAATTCATAAATCTGAGATTTAGAAAGGCCATCAAGATTCCAGTCATAAATGGATTTACCGCAAAAAGTATTTTGCAAAACCTGACTCTCTTCGAAGAGTAGGTCTTGGGGAGTAGGACGATGGTAGTAATTTTTTCTTGGGCCAAGAGGAGTACTACCAAAAGTAACTCTGTTGATTTGGTTTTCAGGTAAACCAAATGATGTTCAAAGTCTTGAACCTCAACAAGAGAAAATTCTGAATCAGTTTCAGAACGGTCATGGGATAAAGTGTTAATTCTTAATCCCTGGAGATCTTTTTCAATATCTTTCAATTTGGACATGAAATCAGCCTTAGTTCCTGATTTAAAGCCTTTAACTTCAAGAGGAGGTTGAATTAAAGGTTTGTCCAGACTTTTGACAGTAAAGTCAGTGGCTTTTGCCAACATGGCATCAACATGATGCTGCTCCATTCTTTGGAGCTGTTTTCCTATCGAATTAAGGATGAGGTTAGTGTAGTTACCTTGTTTGACTAAAGGGTTAAGATCCTTAGTATAAGCAAGGTTGCTAGTATCTTTCTCAGCTTTAATAAAAGCAGTAGCTTCTAATATAGGAGGAAGAGGATCAGTGCTAGTGCTAGTACTGGTTTCAGTCTTCTGACTGGAACTGGTTGGTTGACTAATTTTAGTCTGAATAACCAGGGGTTCAGTAGGAGGGTGGATGGAAGATATAATCTCTCCGCATGCCGTAGTCCATTTGGTTTCAAAGGTTTCAGGTGCTTTAGAGTCAAGAACAAAAAGTTCTTGTTCCCAAAGATCCTTATCCTTAGTGTATAAAAGAAACCAAACTACAAAGGATATAACAGTCTTGTTATAATCAATCCACTTATAAAATTCATTTTTATAAGTCTGTTGTTCTTTGTGATTAAATTTTTTAAAGAACCAAGTCCTAAATTTTTCCCATTTAGGTAAATTGAACTCGGCACTACGCTCTTTCCTATTGTAAGAAAAATCCATAAAAAAGGAAAGGAATCAAAGTCTGACATTCATTTCAGATGGCGTAGGGGAAGTTCTACGCTGAGAAGGTTCAACTTTCTCATAAATACCATGTGGTATTTGATCATGAGTAAAAACACCATGAAGATTCATATCATCATGATATGAAGGATTCAACAAGGGAGATTTATCCTCTTCGACAGATTGTCTAGAGGTAGATGAAGGATAGGTGACGAAAGGTCTCCTGGAACTACTAGAGAGTCGAGTCCCCGAAGATTGGCACCTAGAAAGCTTCCTGAAATTTAGGAAGACATCCCCATCTTTTACTTCAATGATATCCTCAATGTCATGATTATGATGGGGTTGAGGAGGAACAGCATTCTCAATGACCCAAGTCTCTGGGAAGGTAATTTCATCCCAACTTATTGTTCTAGGAGTGTGAACATTAGAATCAATAAGATGTGTGTCGATTAACACAGTTTTACCAAAAGGGCTAAACTGTTTTATGTTAGGGGCTATAGTATTCATTACTTTGTAATAAATACGATAGACAATCCCAATGGTTTCTGAACCAGGAAGAAAGTTATAACCTTTGGTCTGTACTCTAAGACTTAGAGCCTTACAAAGGTGCATATCTGTAAGGGACAGGGTAATGTTAGGAAAAACATCAAAATAAACAGGTCCATTACATAGGCTAGTTTCTATAGCCCCCATTAATGATTGTCTAAAGTCAGTACATCTACCATCACGTAGTGTAGCTTGTAGACAGGCATTCATACCAGCAGTAGTTAAAGGTTTAAAAGCAATTTGAATTAAACCTACATGAATAAAATGATAATTTTTATCATTTATGTGATTAATAAGATCACTAAGTTTAAACAATTCAAGTTTCTTATCTTGTTTGTCTAAACTAATGGTTTCTTCCATAGTTTTAATGGCATACTTGCTTCTGAAGTTATACCAGTTTGTGTTATAAATAGTTTTGGGCTGTACTTTAGGTATAGTCCAACGATTGAGATTCTTCTGAACCTCAAATTCCATTAATGAAGAGTTCTTCACGAACTCTTGTGGTTGTTGGGTGATGGTGTCCATCATATATGGATCCATAAAACAACAAATAAAGATGTTAATATCTGGAGGAATAGATACTGGAGAACTTTAAATTCAAAAGTGATTGAGTGACAGTAGAAAAGGATTAGGCGTGAGTCCAATAAATAAAAAGTGTATAATAAAGTTTGAGTGGTTTTTAGGGAAATAACCAGAATTGATCAGGAATAAGAAGTAAACTATTAATTGCAAAAATCAATACTATTAATGAATATAATAAGTTGTATTCAATAGTCTGTCTATCCCATAATACATCCCAGCCCACGGGTCAACGATTCACATCGGGACACAGCCAGCCAAACACGGCAATAAGGCAACTCGAAAACGTAGCATATCCAACGTGGAAATTCTAGGGACAAAATTAGGAACATATATAGACTAATAACACTCCTTATTATTATCATTGAATATGGATTTCTGACAATGAATAGTTTATATTGTACACATCGTGTGAATAGTAAACGACTGTTCAGGTGAACGGAGGTTACTATTACGAATAGGAATCTACTGTTCAGGTGAACGGAGTCTCAGACTTCCATGTTCACCTGTCCGGTAGGTTACTATTACGATAGCTTTCTGATCAACAGTATAACCGGAAAAATCAACGGAAAATTCATGATGACACTATTCATACCGGAAAACTCAACGGAAAAATCATAATTTCTACTGATCACACCGGAAAACTCATGAGTTTTCCAGCTCACAGTACTATCTCCCAGATATTAACACTATTTTAGCCAATCATGGCTCTGATACCAAGAATAGAGGATCGTTTAGCTAATATTATTATCGACTGATAATTAAAACAGAATTAAAAACTTACAAAGGAGTCGCCGGAATGGTTTCCTAAAATTGTCGAGACTGACGCCTCTGATATTGGCTATGGAGGGATTTTAAAAGAAAAAATTACTACCATCGTCCTACTCCCCAAGACCTACTCTTCGAAGAGAGTCAGGTTTTGCAAAATACTTTTTGCGGTAAATCCATTTATGACTGGAATCTTGATGGCCTTTCTGAATCTCAGATTTATGAATTAATCCATCAAATGGGTATGTATTCCACCATATGTAGGCATAATGACGCCACCGATCATAGTATTTCCAAAATGATCGTTACTGGATTCACCAGTACTGACTTTAGACAATCATTAATGGGGGCTATAGAAACTAGCCTATGTAATGGACCTATTTATTTTGATGTTTTTCCTAACATTACCCTATCCCTTACAGATATGCACCTTTGTAAGGCTCTAAGTCTTAGAGTACAGACCAAAGGTTATAACTTTCTTCCTGGTTCAGAAACCATTGGGATTGTCTATCGTATTTATTACAAAGTAATGAATACTATAGCCCCTAACATAAAACAGTTTAGCCCTTTTGGTAAAACTGTGTTAATCGACACACATCTTATTGATTCTAATGTTCACACACCTAAAACAATAAGTTGGGATGAAATTACCTTCCCAGAGACTTGGGTCATTGAGAATGTTGTTCCTCCTCAACCCCGTCATAATCATGACATTGAGGATATCATTGAAGAAAAAGATGGGGATGTCTTCCTAAATTTCAGGAAGCTTTCTAGGTGCCAATCTTCGGGGACTCGACTCTCTAGTAGTTCCAGGAGACCTTTCGTCACCTATCCTTCATCTACCTCTAGACAATCTGTCGAAGAGGATAAATCTCCCCTGTTGAATCCTTCATATCATGATGATATGAATCTTCATGGTGTTTTTACTCATGATCAAATACCACATGGTATTTATGAGAAAGCTGAACCTTCTCAGCGTAGAACTTCCCCTACGCCATCTGAAATGAACGTCAGACTTTGATTCCTTTCCTTTTTTATGGATTTTTCTTACAATAGGAAAGAGCGTAGTGCCGAGTTCAATTTACCTAAATGGGAAAAATTTAGGACTTGGTTCTTTAAAAAATTTAATCACAAAGAACAACAGACTTATAAAAATGAATTTTATAAGTGGATTGATTATAACAAGACTGTTATATCCTTTGTAGTTTGGTTTCTTTTATACACTAAGGATAGGGATCTTTGGGAACAAGAACTTTTTGTTCTTGACTATAAAGCACCTGAAACCTTTGAAACCAAATGGACTACGGCACGCGGAGAGATTATATCTTCCATCCACCCTCCTACTGAACCCCTGGTTATTCAGACTAAAATTAGTCAACCAACCAGTTCCAGTCAGAAGACTGAAACCAGTACTAGCACTAGCACTGATCCTCTTCCTCCTATCTTAGAAGCTACTGCTTTTATTAAAGCTGAGAAAGATACTAGAAACCTTGCTTATACTAAGGATCTTAACCATTTAGTCAAACAAGGTAACTACACTAACCTCATCCTTAATTCGATAGGAAAACAGCTCCAAAGAATTGAGCAGCATCATGTTGATGCCATGTTGGCAAAAGCCACTGACTTTTGTGTCAAAAGTCTGGACAAACCTTTAATTCAACCTCCTCTTGAAGTTAAAGGCTTTAAATTAGGAACTAAGGCTGATTTTATGTCTAAACTTAAAGATATTGAAAAAGATCTTCAGGGATTAAGAATTAATACTTTATCCCATGACGATTCTGAATCTGATTCAGAATTTTCTCTTGTTGAAGTTCAAGACTTTGAACATCATTTGGGTTTACCAGACAACCAAATCAACAGAGTTACTTTTGGTAGCACTCCTCTCAGACCTAGGAAGAATTACTACCATAGGCCTACTCCTACTCATAAAGTCTCCAAAAAGACTAAAAAGGTTCCTAAAAAACCCACCTATAAACCTAAGAAGAAAAGGGCTTATATTCCTAAAGAAAAAGAATATAATCATAAAAAGAAATTTGTTAAAAAGAAAACTAACAAATCTGGCCCTAAGTGCTTTAAATGTGGTAAATTTGGCCACTATGCTAATAAATGTAAAATGGAAGCTAAGATTAGCGCCCTTCAGATTGACGAGCATCTGAAGACTCAGTTAAGCAAACTTTTGATCAACTCCAGATCCTCTGAAGAACAAGAGGACTCCTCCTTTGAGAGCGACGATGAGCTTTGCTATATCCAAAGCTCTAGCGACTCAGATGTCTCCAAGAATGGAGACTGTCAGTGTAATGAATTAACTAAGAGATGTGATCATCTCCAATCCATAATACAATTAAATGGCTTAAGTCTTAATGTCCTTACCAGTCAGCAACAGAATATGATTGATGTCATTTATCAAGTTACTGACTCTGACATTAAGCTAAAGCTGATTCAGTCTTGTTATGACCAGGAACAAGTTCGTATTCCTGATTCTTCTAAAGATTACAGCCTTAAGGAGGTTCTTAATCGTTTAGAACAATCTGGCGTTTATAACAAGCCTGCTAGTCTTAATGATCTAAGACATGAAGTAAATACTCTTAAAACTGAGTTAAGACATGACAAGATGCAAACTGGGATCGATAGTCTCAAGAATGCTCAGAAGCATTCTAATCCAGGAACTTCAAACACTACTCCTAGTACTGAAGATTCTGTGGATTATCTTGGTGTTATCAGCCGTGTACCAAGCCAAATTTGGTATACTACTATCAACCTTGTGATTAACAAAGAATTTACTCTTTGTAACATCATTGCCCTTGTTAATAGCGGTGCTGATATGAACTGTATTCAGGAAGGAATTGTTCCTACTGAGTACTTTGAGAAGACTACTCAATCTTTGTTTAATGCTAGTGGTGATAGCATGGGCATCAGGTTTAAATTAACTAATGTTGCCATCTGTATCAATGGAATTTGTTTAAACAATACCTTTTTGCTTACTGGCGATTTATCTCAACAGATAATTCTAGGTACTCCCTTTTTATCTATGCTTATGCCTATAGATAAAATTGACTCTAGTGGTATCTACACCACTATTCAAAATCAAAAAAATTGTTTTTAAATTTATCACTAAACCTGAGATTAAGAAAATTAACTCTTTGACTAATAATATTATTTTCAAAGAAAACCATCTTAATTTTCTTCAGAAAGAAATCTCTAATCTCAACATTAAAAAGAGTTTAATGTCCCCTAATATCATTAGCCAAATTCAGATTATAAAAAATCAATTAACCTCTGAAATTTGCAGTGATATCCCAAATGCTTTTTGGGACAGGAAAAAACATATTGTTTCTCTTCCTTATGAAAAAGATTTTCATGAAAGATCCATTCCGACCAAAGCTAGACCCAGTCAGATGAAGACTGAGCTCCTCGATCTTTACAAGGATGAGATCCAGAACTTGTTGGATAAAAAGCTTATAACTAAAAGTTATTCCCCTTGGAGTTGTACAGCTTTCTATGTTAACAAGGCTGCTGAAAAGAAACAAGGTGTTCCAAGGCTTGTCATTATTTTCATAAATACCATGTGCCACCATTTTTTGCAATGGATAAGATATCCAATTCCTAATAAAAAGGATTTATTAGATAGGCTTCATTCTGCCACCATTTTTTCCAAATTTGATTTAAAATCTGGATACGGGCAGATCCAAATTGCGCCCCAAGATCGGTATAAAACTGCTTTTGTGGTTCGGGCAAATTATGATGTGTCACCTCACATTTCAAAAAATAAATGATGTTTTAAAATTTGAGGTCACCAAATAAATCATGTTTTACCTCGTATCTCCACTAAACTAATGATGTTTAAGGTCTGAGGTCACCAAATTATGATGGTTCACCTCATATGTTCACAAACTAAATAATGTTTTAAGGTCTGAGGTCACCAAATTATGATGTTTCACGTCATATTTTTACCAAACTAATGGTGTTTTAAGGTCTTAGGTCACCAAATTATGATGTTTCACCTCATATTTTATCTAAACTAATGGTGTTTTAAGGTCTGAGGTCTCCAAATTATGATGTTTCACCTCATATTTTCACCAACTTATTGATGTTTAAAATTTGAAGTCATCAAATAAATGATGTTTTACCTTCTATTTTCACCAAACTAATGGTGTTTTTAAAATTTGAGGTCACCAAATAATTGATGTTTTACCTCGTATTTTAACCAAATAAATGATGTTTTAAGGTCTGAGGTCACCAAATTATGATGTTTCACCTCATATTTTCACCAAACTAATGGTGTTTTAAGGTCTGAGCTCACCAAATTATGATGTTTCACCTCATATTTTCACCAAACTAATGGTGTTTTAAGGTTTGAGGTCACCAAATTATGATGTTTCACCTCATATTTTCACTAACTTAATGATGTTTAAAATTTGATGTCACCAAATAAATTATGTTTTACGTCATATTTTCACCAAATTAATGGTGTTTTTAAAATTTGAGGTCACTAAATAAATGATGTTTTACCTCGTATTTTCACTAAACTAATGGTGTTTTAAGGTCTGAGGTCACAAATTATGACGTTGCACCTCATATTTTCGCCAAACTCACGTGTTTTAATGTCCGAGGTCACCAAATTATGATGTTCCACCTCATATTTTCACCAACTTAATGATGTTTAAAATTTGAGGTAACCAAGTAAATGATATTTTACCTCGTATTTTCCCCAAAACAATGGTGTTTTAAGGTCTGAGGCCACCAAATTATGATGTTTCACCTCATATTTTCACCAAATTAATGATGTTAAATACACACACATTGGAGATAAAGCATTAACACTATGTTGCTACTTTTTCATTGACATCCTCTATCCAAGTTCATACATGCATTACAAAGAGAAGAACAATTGCAACATCATAAGTAATGTTTCTTTAAGTGATCGACATTTCAAGGGTTGGAGAAAGGTTCTCCTTCCAGATTTTCAAGCCGATAGGTACCAGGTACAACCTCATAAATTACCCTATAAGTACCCGCTGCTGCCTCCATTCTCATCCTTATATTTCTTGGCCATTGCTTCTTCTGCATTCATGACCTTTCTAGCTATTGCTAACAGCTCGGCCATGGACTTAGGTGGATTTTCAGCAAGTTTCCAGAGTAACTTCCCCTTCTGAAGTCCTCCTATAAGGGCTATCATGGCTATACTCTCTTCATAATCTTTTACCTCCATTTTTTCCTTGTTGAACCTCGCGATATAGTCTCTAAGGCTTTCTTTCTTCCCTTGCTTCACATGAAGCAAGTTAGTTGTCTTCCTCTGAGGTCTTACCCCAAAACAGAAGTTGCGAATAAACCGCTCGGCCAAACCCTTAAAACTCTCAATTGAATTTTTAAGAAGAGAAGTGAAACAGATATGTGTAGCCCCAGTTAGTGTGCTTGAGAAAGCTCGGCAGTTAATCTCATTATAGATTGAATAAATGTATGCTAGAGATTATTACATTTCGAAATGATGGACTGAGTTGGTACTTCCATCGTACTTGGGATACACCACTAGAGGTTTAAATTGTGTAGGGTTTGGTAAGTTAACAATTCATGACACAATTGGTGATCCCTCTGAGTACCCCCTCTGTAATGGGTCTCGGCTTTTTATGAGGTCCCCTATGTTCTCTTAAATACTTTGAATGGAATCATTCCTAGGTTTAGCAACGTTGGCCTGGTCGAGGTTGTCCCCAGCCACCTCCAAGGGGTGAACTAAGGGTCCCCATATGCTACACAACGTCGTCTATTGACCTCCCCCTAACCACAGTCTCGGCCATGTAGGGGTCGGCCATTATGGCCACGAGAGTCACCTCCTTCTCTTCTAGAACCAACATCTGGACAGCCTTTCTCTTAGATCATTAACTGGGGCAAGCCATTCAAAGGCCAACCCTCTACTCAAGAGATCAAATGATAATCCTCTTTGGCGTGCATCACAATCTCGTCTTTCACACCGACCTCGGCCCTGCTAGATAGGACGTATAGTGTTGTTTGAGACCTCATACGGCTCCCAACAGTCTGTTGAAACATCCTCTGCCTCAATGTCATTGTACCTATCCTCAGGGCAAGGGTTTCCTTGCCTCCCCAGACATAAAAGCCTAGGGTCAGCAACATCCCTCCTCCGCTGACGAGTAGAATGGTCCTTTTGTGTTGTCTAGGGTGGTCCCTGGCCTCATGGGGTGCCCGAGTAGCTTTCGGAGTAATCGTCTCACATGAGACCCCAGGAGGCCTCATTATTATATTCTGAATTATCTAGGAGAATTTCTCCTACATATCTTGTTGAGTTACAGCTAAGGACTTCAAGGTTGCTACCACCTCAGCCATCCCGGACTGGGGTGGTGCCTGGATGGAACTGGGACCTCCAACACCAGACGATGGAGGTGGTAACTCTGGTGCCATGGAAAAAGACTGGAGAGCTTGTAAATGAAAACACTGGAGAGATTGGTACATTTAAAGAGCTCCTTTTTCAATGGTGAAATAGCTCCACGCGATGGGCAAGGACTGGTGTACCACTAGAGTCTCTGGTGAGGCCAAGCTTCAAAAAGGAAGAGATATAGCTTCTCGTTCCCACAAACGGTGCCAAAATGATGATGTTGTAAACAACACCACCAGATGATGTGTTAATAAGCTCAAGCTAGTAATAATAATGGCAGTACAAGAGTATATATATCTGGTAGAAGGTGGTGAGGAGAAGAGGAAAAACACTAGTATATAAGTTGTTCGGCCAATCTGGCCTACATCCACTATGAGTGTGATACAATCTCTAGTATATAATTAATTTCACTGTAATGGTGGCACTAATGGCCTGTGATAAAATCTCTCACTTTCTCTCTCTACTGTGTATACTAGCAGAGTTTTGTCTAGGGTTGCAATTATGGATCCCTCTCCAAGGTAGGATAAGGCTTGTATTTATTGTTCTTGGGTGGTGTAATGTACCCTCCCCCTCCCCCCCCCCCCCCCAAGCATGCCATGATCATGTATGAGTCGAATTCACTAATCATAAGCGGACACCAGGTTGTGCCATATGTAAGGAATAATGACCAAATATTCCCCCACGTGAGAGGAATGATTTGGTTATAACTGAATTTCCACGTGCTCCAAGTCTTCCATGTGCTTGCGTATGATCAGACTTGTAATGTCACTTGTTGTAACCTCGGTCAGGCCGAGTACGAGGTTGGAGGAGTCCGATAGTTGCTATCTTGTCAATTCATCAATATGGCCTCGGCCTAGAAGACTGGTTGAGGTTGTGTACGAGGTTGGTTGTGATGTTGACAATACATTTGAGACCCATGGTATGGTGTTACCCTCGTCTAATGTCCAGACGAGGATGGTATATGAGTGGTCGGCTTTACAGAAGACGACCTTTCTGATGGCTTTTATAAGCTTCTTGTCGGATCGGCTGTGAAACATGCCGAGGTATGTGACCCTGTGTACGAGGGTACACTTTGGGCATATCAGTTACCAGAAAACTAATAATTAACATTACTCTTACGTTATTATTTTTTACCTCATATTAAGTTCTCACTCTTACTTTACCTTTAGATTTGCACTAACAGTCTTTTCTACTATGTACACTTAGGTAGATTAAGCATTATTTAGATATACACTACTTAGTCTCCTAACTATCACACATAAGTAAGATGAATTATTGTTTAGATATATACACTATCTAATCCCCTTACTATGACACATAAATAAGCTGAAGCATTGTTTAAATATACACTATGCAGTCTCCTTACTATCACACATAAGTAAGATGAAGCATCCATTTGTATATATATATATATATATATATATATATATATATATATATATATATATATATATATATATAGAGAGAGAGAGAGAGAGAGAGAAAATACAGCATCTCATTGACTTCTGATAATGATGCACATTTGCATATTTTGTTAAGTACCCGGCGTACTTAATCATGGACTATCGGTTCAGTATGTCTCCTTAAACCATCAATCAAACCACACATATTGGAGGAGAACATAGAACTAAATCTTTGGGGATATGCACATACCTAACATACCCAAACGACTTGCCGACATCACTATTTTTCTCAAATAATTATCCAATATCCGTACTATGCTTTAGGAAACAAATCTAGACCTCACATGAATCGTCATGGAGGGATCGCCTACTACGCGGGACCTCTGTGATATGAGGTAGCGTAGGTATGTTAACATACACAAGAGCACGTAATACACATACACAACCTTTATATTCAGTATAGGCACACACATGACCTATAATACAAATCCATATAGGTGCACTCTCAAACTATAATTATAATCCTTATGTAGTATTTATCTCACAAATACTCACCATACAATTCATTCACATTTATACTTCTCATTAATATTTATCCAAGCATTATTCTCTACCCGAAGGGCCCTAAATTACCCTTTTAATTAATTCAGTAGTTACTACACCCATTCCCTACTGGTTATTGCCTTTGGTCATTAACCACTCTTCCTACATCACAAATTCCAAATTCTCGATTTGTAACTCACTCCAATTACTATCGTTGATTTAAAGTTCCAATCTTATTCACATTCAGATTTAATCAAGTCTTGAAAAAATACCTACTAACCTCCTCTAAGTCATTAATTATTTCTAAGATGAAACCCCAAGTTCCTCATAATTCATACCATTAGGAATTAACATCAAAAGGCAAAATAGACCAATTATAAGCCGCCAAATAAATTCTCCCAGGAGAGGCCGAATTGATTTGCCAGTCGAATCGATTCGCCTTTGGGCCAAATCGATTTGAAATGTAGCTAGTCTCTTCTTCTTCAATGTTTTTTCAATTTTCTCCATTTTTACTCCCAGAAAATTTCATGCAAATGTCCCAACTCTAAACCAAACTTAACCAAACTTCATATAGGATCATTATAACAGTTCAAATGAATTATATCTTTAAATCCTCAATAAAAACTGATCATACAAGATTTAATCTTCACGGATAATAAAAACCCTAGTTTCTCATGTTCTTTACATCTTTTAATCAAGAACCCAAATTTATTTATCATAAATCATCCTAAACCCTCTGATTTTGTGTCAACCACGTAAAGAAATATAACTACATGCCATCCTACTTCAATTCATAGATTACACCCACCCAAATTCATATTAAAGCTTCCAAAAACATGTAAATCAAACCCTATTCTATGTGGGTATTATAACAAGATTTAAATAAATGCAAGATAAAAACTTGCCTTGGTTTACGTGATTTGATTTCATGATTTGGTGTTGGGTTTGATTGTCTTCAATTCCAATCCTCCCTCCAAAGTTGTTTATGGTCTAAGAATCACTTAAATCTCTCAACAACCCTTCCTTAAACTTCAATAATGGCCTCTCCTTCTTCTCTAATGTCCTCCCTTGGTTTTTTAACCTCTAACCCTAGCCTCTCCCATCTATATGGTGATAAAGATGCTGAAAATTCATAGATATATTTACCCTATATTACCAAATGACTAAAATTCCCTCATAAGGTGCCAATTTGGCTTAAAATTGTCCCGAGACCCCAACTATACGCCCCACATATACTATTTTGACTATTTTGACCCTTTTAAAATTAAACGTGACCTCTAAATCATCATCTGAGTCATTTTATACAATGATCTCATTTTCGCCTCAAAATACGGCACACGTGAAATTAAAATAGACTGAATTAATTTAACCTCTAAATAACCAAATTAATTAATATCTCTGAATTAAATAAATCCCAAATCACCTATTTAAATAAATGCTAAATAACCAAGTTAATTAAATTCTATATCCTCATAAATACGGGGTGTTACATGCTTCTCCCTTATAAAGGAATTTCATCCGTGAAATTCGGATTAGACAACTACTCCAAGGTTTATACACTAACTTAATCATGTACTCTAAAGATCATGAAATACACTTCTATCCCCCTAATCGTGGATTATGTAAAAAGAATTCAACTTCCCAGAGCTCTCATACACCATATACCCTATGCAACATCGCCATCATTCCTCAGATATAACTGCAAAAATGAATAATAACTAAGGTACTAAACTCATGTCCTAATGGCCAAACATATTTCTACTTCCAACGTTGTGCTAATTTCCATGTGTGGCATATCTTGCAAAGAGAAATCTAAATATGGAACCCCCCGATACACTACTAACTAACATTGTCGGTCGTCAAGATCCATTAGGCTCTCAGTTCATAGCACGTACCCCCTAAATTCCCGCCTCTTGACATAAAAGTATACTCGTTCACTCCCATTTTACAAAAGACAACATACATCATGGCTCTCCTACTATTAATATTTTCTTAGAACCAATAAATCATGAGCTATATCTCTTCGCTCGATAATAAGCCAATCTAGCCTGAATCACATCAGTAAACGTCCCTACTCACCAGGATCAAATATAACAATACAAACAAATTATTATAAGTCTATCATGAAATAGACTATAACATATATACACTTATATATAGGATAGACCCTCTGTTAGGTGACACCTACCAAAAAAATAAATCATACCCTAGAACAGCGATCACAAAGTCCTACCATAACATTCTACTATCGCTCAAACCATCGTTAACTAGTTAAAACTCAATAAATAGTCTACTCTATTATCATAATTCTCGAAAGAAATAAACTAACACGTAATGTAACCATCCTCTTAGTGTACACACACTCTCTCTCATAGGCGACACCAAAGAGCCACGCTACCCCATGGTAATTTATCATATATATGTACAATAAGGCTATTACGGTCAATGCACCCACTAAATCTAACTCACTCGTGAATTCTGATGATAATAATCTTATGCCAAGAGGACCCCATATCATTAAGAATCTAACATGTACTTATAAGATAATAAAGATAATTTTACCTTAAAGTGGTAGTTGTATCGCTTGGTCGATGGGCTCCTGAATGTAATCCTCGTGTTCAAATTTCCCCATGACCTACTACAATGGTTATATGTCCAAAACCTCATCCTATGGTTTCCCCTGCCTCGCTTTAGGGAATCTCTCTTCCTATATTATGTCTCTCCACAAACGAAACATTTCACAGGAAATTATCCCTGCCAATAATCATGTCCTTTCTGGCCTCCCTCGCTATTCCCTTAGCCCTGGTGACCTTGAGGAAAAAAATGGTGCTACTGTTGATGAGGGCCCTATTGATCCTGCCTAAACACAACACTCTCGGATAGATAACCCCCAAACTTAGACCTCTTGGTTTAGTTCCCTTGCTGGAGATCCCACTCCTGCTATTGTTGTACCCTATAGGAACCGTTCCCATATACCTTTCGAGTTTAACTGGACCCACTCAATTTGTTAATATACTTCGTATGTAATCGTTGATCCTAGGAATGAATTAGATCCATATTGATAACCTCCACGTATGTCTCCAACGTCGTATTACCTAGCAGGTGCTGTCGGATCTTCCAGGTAAGTTCTTCCATTAACTTACGCATTCTCTTCTCTTCAGTATTTACTTCATCTTTCATGAAATTTTCTAACCGAGTAAATTCTTCCTTGTATTTTCCCACGGTCCTATCTCCTTGAGACACATTGAGAAATTGTCGCCGCATTTTTGTTCGAATGGTGGACGAAGAGTACTTGCGATCGCACTGCACCCAAAATTCCCCAATGCTCATTACATCTCTATCCTATGCGATGGTCACAGACTCCCACCATTGCAAAGTTTCACCCACTAGCTTGAATACTGCCAAAAACTCATTCCGACATTTCACCACACTCCATCATACGCATGTGATGATGCATGTCCTTTTTCCACTAACTGGCCACTACTGCATCTAAATTTACCTAAAATTTAGATGGATGACCCTTGTGAAATGCTTATCGTTCCTTCTGCCAATTGGATGGCCCCAGGTGGGCCTAAACATCGGGTGCCACTGACGGCCTTGTATGATTTTGTGGAATGTGTTATGTCATTGCAATCATCACTCTGTTAACTGCCTGTTCCATGATCTCGGCCACCTAAGAGATTGTCACAATTCCTTATGGCAGTAGTGGTTGTGGTACCATTGGCTCTTATTGAGCCTCTCTCACATCATCTCTCGCTAATGCTCTAGCCTGGCGTCCTCTCTTGGTCGACATCTGAAATAAAATTTGAGATATGTATAAGTTCACAATCAAATACAAAGTAATTGGTAGAAAATCATAAATACGCATACTCAATGAGGAATACAACAATCCTACAATAAGGTTCTATATCAAATAACGCTAGGTTGAAATGTAAAAAATCCGCACAGATCCTATGGACACTAGAACCTGATGTTTTGATACCATCTGTGACACCCCGCCTAATTAAATATTAGGTGATCATTCCTTCCAATTAAAAGAGGAATCTCATTAGGTTCATTCTTAGCTTCACTATCAAAAATATTTTTAAATATAACTAACCACCTAGTATTCAAAAAGTCGGTGAAATTTTTTATCTTTTTATTAAACAACAACAAGTTAAATAATCACGATAACCAAACCATCCATGCAGTAAATTAATTGGAACTAAATACCAGATAAATAACTGAAATAAAATGGTACAAAATAAACTCTCGGTTCTCAATATAAAAACCAACTAAGCATCTAATGAAATCAAACAGAGTCCACAAATACAAAGTTTGATAAACTGAATAAAATAAATAGCTGAATGGGTAACATGCCCAAATGAAAAAGTTGAATGGCATCCTACTCTAAGAATAAAGTAATCGAATCGACTAAGTCCAAATCCTGCAAGCATCCACACGTGTTGCAGCTACGCATCCCTGGAATAGATCATCAAGCTTGTCGTACATGTGCCTGGACACCAAAAAGGTTTTGAAAATATTTTGCAAGTACGGGTCAAAGCCCAAGTAAAACCATTTGAAAATATTTAGCAAGTATTTAAATTGCAGTTTAAATCAACAGCTATTAGATCCATATGTTAGGCTGCATACACTCTCTTGACTTCTCACCTCTCATCAATAGTGCGAACCTATTTTTTTTACTAAGCCCGACCAGTCAAGCTACCCAATATAACTAGGTCTTCCGCATCTAACTAACCATAAACAAGTCTAGCTCTCCCGTTCCACCCATACAGTATGCTACAGTATACCCTTAATTATTATCAAACCTTTAGTTAAGTTCCTCATTTACTTACCCCATACCTCCCATACAGTACATTACCAAACAACTAATAATTAACATTACTCTTATGTTATTATTGTTATCCTCGTGTTAAGTTCTCACACTTACTTTACCTTTAGATTTGCACTCTTTATCATTTATACTATCTACACATAAGTATATTAAGCATTGTTTAGATATACACTATCAAGTCTCCTTACTATCACATATAAGTAAGATGAAGCATTGTTTAGATATACACTATCTAGTCTCCTTACTATAACATATTTAGTCTCCTTACTATCACATATAAGTCGAATGAAACATTAATTATATTTACACTATCTAGTCTCCTTACTATCACACATAAGTAAGATGAACCATACATGAGTACATATATACAACATCTCCTAACCATATGTATATTCAGCATATTCAGGACCTCCGTAATAGAAGGTAGAGTAGGTATGTTAACATTCACAAGAGCACATAATAGGCATACACACAACCTAACCATATGTATATTCAGTATAGACACACACACGAACTATAATAATAAATCTATATAGGTACACTCTCAACCTATAATAATAACCCATACGTAGTATTTATCTCACGAATACTCACCATACAATTCATTCTCATTTATACTTCTCAATTATACTTATTCGAGAAATATTCTCTACTCGAAGGTCCCATAATTACCCCATGTATTAATTCAGTAGTTACTAGACCCATACCCTACTGGTTAGAGCCTTAGGTAATGGAATACTCTTCTCGAAGCCCGAATTCCAAATTCCTGATTTGTAACTCACTCCATTTACGATCGTCAATTTAAATTTCCAATCTTACTCACTTCCAGATATAATCAAGTCTTGAACATATACCTACGAACCTCCTCTAAGTCTTTCATTAATTCTAGGATTAACCCCCAAGTTCCTCATAACTCATCCTAAGAGAAATTAACATCAAAAGGCAAAATTCGCCAATTTTGGGCAGATGAATTGATTCGTGCAGGAGGCTAAATTAATCAACCAACCGAATTGATTCGCCTCTAGGCCAAATCGATTAAAAATGTAGTAGGTCTTCTTCTTATTTTTCTTCCTCTACGTTTTTGTGATTTTCTCCATTTTTACTCCCATAAACCTTTATGCAAATGTCTCAACTCCAAACCAAACTTCATATAGGATCATTCTAATAGTTCCTAATGAATTATATCATTAAATCCTCAACAAAAATGGTTCATACAAGATTAATCTTCACAACTCATAAAAATCCCAATTTCTCGTGTTCTTCACTTTTTTTTAATAAAGAACCCAAATTTGTGAATTATAAATCATCCCAAACCCTCTAATTTTATGTCACCAGCATAAAGACATATAACTGCATGCAATCCTACTTCAATTCATAGATTACACCCACCTAAATTCGTATTAAAACTTCTAAAAAAATGTAAATCAAACCCTATTCTACAAGGGTATTATAACATGCTTAAAATAAATGCAAGATAAAAACTTGCCTTGGTTTATGTGATCTAATTTTGTGATTTGGTGTTGGTGTCTTCTCTTCCAATCCTCCCTCCAAAGTTGTTTGTGGTGCAAGAATCATTTGAATCTCTCAAGAACCCTTCCATAAACTTTAAGAATTTCCTCTCATTCTTCTCTGATGTCAACTCTTGGTTTTCTAACCTCTAAACACTAGACTCTCCCATCTATATGCTGATAAAGATTTTGGAAATACGTAGGTCTCGTTACCCTATATTACCAAAGGATAAAAATGCCCTCATACAGTGCCAGTTTGGCCTAAAATTTCCCCAGGACACAAACTATACCCCCGGGTATACTATTTCGACTATTTTGACCCTTTAGGAATTAACCATGACCTCTAAATCAATATCCGAGTCACGTTATACAATCATCTTATTTCCACCTCAAAATACGGTACACGTGAAATTAAAATTGACGGAATTAATTTACACGCTAAATCACCAAATTAATTAATTTATACAAATTAAATAGATCCCAAATCACCGATTTAAATAAATATTAAATATTAATTTAATTAAATCATATATCCTCATAAATACGGGGTGTTACAATACCACGTATATATACCGATTTTTTTAAAATCGTAAGAAAATTATAAGTTAACCATATAAAAAAAATTGGTGCGAACGTTTAACCAGTCCATCTATTTAATTGGTTAACCATACAAAAAAACATTTTTTTTTCTATTCTAAAAAAATTGGTTAAACTTTCGCACTTTTTAAAGCACTTTAAAAGCTACGAAAGTTTGACAGATTTTTGTAAAATAGCAAAATAAGTTTTTTTAGTTTATTTTTTTATATGGGTCCATTGTTATGTTTAAATACCACACAAAAAAACTAAACTGAAAAATATTTTTGTAATATTTAGGAAAAATAGGTTTCTACAACAAATATGTATACTCGGTATGTATGAGAGCCTCTCTCTCTCTCTCTCTCTCTCTCTCTCTCTATATATATATATATATATATATATATGCACTTGGGTGTTGACCAATAGTATATTTTCTTTTCTTTGCTTATGCGTTATTGAAATTAAGATCTAGTAACTCTTAATGTGCTTGCCCATTCTATTTCACCCAATGTAGATGTGTAATATACTTAACAATTATATTTTGGTAACTATGTCAGAAATCAAAATTTTATTTTTTTATCCGGAATGGATTGTAAATTTATAATTATCTCTCTGTCATTGTCAACGTATTGACTTCACTCTACTTCTTTATTATATTTTTTTTACGCTCATGTCTTATTACATCTATTATGTACATATACATATACATGGTAGAGAAGCGTGGATGTTGTTTGAATGTATGTTCTCATAGCCGAGGAAAGACCACTTATGAAACAATCACTCACAACCCCATTGGAAGACGATTTAAGGAGGCGTGGATTGATAACCCAATTACAAATTCATGTTTGTTTCATGTAGAATTAATGTGATCACTATCTCTCTCAATTTTTTTATTGTATAATTCATTTAATTATGTATGTTATATGTACATTTAATGATCCATGGAAAATAAGCAACGACGTCATTTAAATATGTGTGATCTCAAAGCTGAGGAAAGACAACTTGAGAAACAACCACTCACAACTCCAGTGGAAGACAATTTAGAGAGGAATGGATCAATATCTCATTCGATAGAGATGTTACAACCTAATCTAAGGGCCGGAGTGGCACGAGACGCGTGACCACGAAGTACTTCCATAGAGAATGCCATATATATTCATGGGTTAATATCCTAGTCAAAGACATTACATTGCAACTCAAGGGATTGCATTTCTTTATTTCAATGTCCTACACGACAACATTCCCAAAATATTGAACAGAATAATGATCCACGAGAAAATGACGATCGTCCATACAATGACTTGGCTTTAGATGGTGAGGATCCCGCAAGTATATCAAGTTAGTAATGTATTTTTTATATCACACTCATTTGATATTACATTTAATGTAATAATAATAATCATCTCAAATCAAGTGTTATAAATATAATTTATCGAATATTTGTTTAGGTACAAAGAGTACCCCGACTAGTGCAAAAAAGGTTATCAAAGTTGTCAGGATTTCGATTGAATGGAATAATAAGAAACGGAAGATACTAGAATGGAATGAGCTTTGTTAGCCAGTTTATAGGCTTAAATGCTAATTTATGTCGAAATTTGGCTACTATGCTAAGAGTGGAAATTTATTTTCATTAACAATGTTATATTGGGAGAAGGTGAAAATGACACTCTTGCAAGGTTTTGGAATGAAGTAAAGGTAGTTTATTAATTCAATTTGATTTATTTTTCATTTTATATGAGTTTCTTAAAATTCAATCGAATTTATTTATTTTTTATTCTTTGGATAACACAAATTCATCAATGACCTACTATTGTGAAATATTGGGGTCTAATGAAGACAATTGTATAATAACTCAATAAGTGTAAGAAGAGTCTATTTACTTCTACTTCATTAGTAACATAAAATTTATTATTTTCTTTAACTTGTTTAATAGGATATAGGGAATCAAAACTCTATGAACCATGAAGGTGAATATGCTTACTCAAGGACAGGGAGAAAACCACACGCAAAAATAATCAAGGAGGTTAGAATTTTAGTATTATACCCTTCTAATTTTTACTTTAATAAGTATTAATATATACGTTGTTTTTGTCAGAGGGTAGAAAAAGGAGAGTTTGTTGAAGATATCATGTGGCAAGCCTTTCAATGTTGAAGATGGATAATTAGATAAAGAGTTATGTATATATACTAAGTGAATCCACCATTTCGCTTAAAGTTGTTTAAATGTTAATTTATCTTAAAAATAATTAATGTTCTTGCGAATTTAAATTGCGTTCATTAATTTCTAATATATGTTTAATTGGTAGGGAATACTTGAGAGACGACTGGAAGTAGTTATTAGTCCAGCACCTACACGAACTACTACCTCTCATGCATTATTGGATGATACTAGTAGGCTAAAGAAAAACGTTGAAGATCGAGAGGCTAGAAATAGATAAGACGTTGAAGATGAAGATGCTTAATGTCAACAAGAGTTCGAATAATTAGATATTCTCCAATAAAAAATTCAACTACAAAGAAAAAATGACATGAAAATTGAAATGCAGAGTTTGTTTTAAAGTATTATCTGTCATCATACTTTCAGTACCTCAATGAATCATACCAACTAGGTAATAAAAAATCTTTATTTTATTTCTATATATGTATACGAGGGAGTGTTAGGTAGGTTACATGCATTGAGATTTTCTTCCCTTAGAATATATTTTATAAATTTTAATTTTTTCTACGTGAAAAATTCTATATTGTTAAGTTACTTGTTGAAAGTATAGTGCCTATTGATGTAGCTGTTTTGAGTTAATTTTTATGTTTAAATAGGTTGGTTTTCATGAATAAACAAAGGAGAATCTAGGAATTTTCTAAAAATATTAAGTGTTTTAAAGGTAATTAATATGAAGATATACAAATTTGATAATATTTTCAAAGATTGTCATCTATAGGAACTATTAAAAAATGTCTCATTTGTTTAAGGTAATTGACACTAAATAAATCTTATTGCATGTGAAAATATTTTGTGGACAAGAAAAATCATTTAAATCATTTTGTTTAAGGTCGTCTGCTTCAAGATCGCTGGTTTACTATATTAACATCATTTTATGTTAGGATTACATGGGTTTTATTTAATTTTTCTAACGAGACAAGTGAAATATTTTAAGAACTTATTATTACCACTCATGTTTTGATTGAAGCAACTTATATTTAGGTTGGTGGGCGCGATGTTGGAATTATTGATTTAGTAGAAACATTTTACGTGTATGAAATCTAATTATAGTTGAAGGGGAAATTATATGTTATATATGTTGAAATGGGTGGTAAATATGTTATATATTGTTTTTGAGAGGTTTTTTATGATTATATAGAATATATTCTGAAATCAATGTAATTTTAATCTTATTGCCAAAATTATTAAACATGGCTTCCTTTTCATCTCAAAAGGATCCCATACGCGATGAGTTTTTGATAGGGCTAAGTTCCCATCTCAAAAAACATGTTTAGGACTGTTGTTTTCGTCTCTAAAAACTATTATTAAAGATGGCTTTCTTATCATGTCAAAGCGATCCCATAAACGATGACCTTTTGAGACGACTTAGTTCCCATCTTAAAAACCCTTTTGGGACTACTATTGTTGTCTCAAAAAGTATTTAAAATGGAGGTTTAATAAGATCCCCTTAAGCCATCCCAAAAAGTACTTAGGATGACTAAAGTACCTTTTGACACGGGTGGAGCACGGTCTGAAAATGAAGTTTTTCTCTAATGTACTCCATTCTTTGTTATATTATTACAGAACCCTGGAGTCTTCAAAAAAAAGAAAATGGATATATGATAGTACCCTACCAATCCCAAGAAATTGTCCACCTATATCATTGTATTGGGTTTTCCCCATTCTAACACGATAGACACTTTACTCAATTCAACTGAAATCCCCATCTTTCTCATAATGTGCCCCAATAATTTGAACTCGCTCTACTAGAATCCACACTTCTCAAACATGGCATAATTTTGGTGGTATTATATGGTTTAAAACATAACTCTCGTGTGTTGGTAATGTTTGTCATCTGTGAAGATGACGAAAAATGGATCAAGAACCCCCTAAACACGCAGTTCATTAAATCCATAAAACTTGAGCATTTCTTAGGATGAATGGCATGACCATGAACTCATAAGAACCATAGAATTTAGAAATGTAGTCTTCAGTATATTCTGCTCCTGAATTTATAACTGATGATATCTTGATCTCATATCAATTATTGAGAACTATAATGCACCTCTCCATTGGTCAAACATGTCATCAACATAGGGTAACAAACATTTGTTCCATATAGAGACCTCGTTAAACTCCATTTCTTCCACTCACAATCTCAATTATCCATCATTCTTCTTCATAAAGAGAACTACAACTCCCATGATTATGTCCACATTTTAATAAACCCATGTCTAACCAATAACTAAATTTTTTTCTCAAATCAACCGAATATCTAATGGTGCCACATGATATGGTTCTCAAGATATCTACATGGTTCCTGATTCGGTGGTAACCCGGGAATCTCTTGAAAGACATCAGGAAACTCCTAAATAACTTGAATAGTGCTTGATGACATAGTGATACCCATTGAAAAACTCTCCTTTTTATCCTTTTATATCGCAACATATATGGCGTATAATAGTAACATGTCCCAAATATAGTTTATGTGTAATAAAGTATCTGACACTAAGTATAAAATTTGGGGATAATTTGGTGAAGGCTTTAGTAACAAAAGAATGCAAATCTCCTATGTCAAATAAAACCCGTCCCGACTACCCATTTATAGAAAACATGCATATAGTTAACTTCAAGCACTAGTGCATGTGCATATTTCAGAGTGACTTGATACACATGATCATACTATATTTGGACCTATTGTTGGTCAGGTGGTTTTTATATTGGTAAGGTTATAATTACTATAACTTATGGGGTCGATAGCTGGTGGTATTGGACCTATGGTGGCTAATATCCTTGATGTACCCTCTTTACTGAGGCACCTTGACTTCTTAGTTATTTGTCCCATCTCACCATATGCAAAACATGCGCTAAAAATATTCCATACTGATGTATGTACTGTTGTTGTCCTTACTAGCCTAAACCCTACTGACTCTGGACATACCGAGTCTACTTCCTCACAATTTGGACCCTTCTTCTCTTGGGACTCATGTATATGGTAACACTCTCCGAATACTCTTTGTTATCTGTCCTAACTGGCTAGACGTATCTTTGATCGATCCGTCCTCCCCCCTGACCTTTTGAAAAATATGATAGTCCTCATGTTTCATTAATGAGTCATTCACCACCTGAGTATATGTTATGTAAGTCAAGTTACCCATTAGCACATGTCCAACCCTCCATGTCGTCCCCCTAATGAAGCACTCTTTCTTATTATCCTCAGTCTCCACCTCATTGGGTGAAAATGAAAAGAGCCTAGTGAGGATTGGGATAGGTTGATTAATGTATAAGTCAGAGGGGATTTGGATAGGTTAAACTTGAAGGGCCCGTGATGTTCATATACCTTGGATTGAATAATCCATACATATTTATTGAGTCTCAGGGGGATTGGGAGAGGTTAATTGATGTTTAGGAATTTTGATCCATTAATTGTTTTTGCATCTTTTTCATTCTTTATTATCCCAGAATAACAAAAGGGGTATATTTTTAAGGATATGTTTTATACTCCCTAAGGTTTTAGTTACGTTGGCTTAGCTCCAAAACAAACCTTTAAGTCATAGTGTCATTGTATAGAATCTAATTATAATGTTACATCAACTGAATTCAAAGAGAAAACGCCCCACGATAAAAATTATTGAACTGGATCAAACATATTCATTCCATATAGAATATTTGATAAAAGTAATATTTTCAAAGTTTTGTATTTTCTTGAAGTTTAATTTATTTCCTGGAAGTTAGAGGACATGACTTTGATGGGAAAAAATAGAAAATCTTTTTTAAAAATGTTTGTAACAAAATTTAGATAGGGTCAATGTTTAGTGACCCAGTTTGTACGAGGTCATCCTTGATTTAATAAGGTTTTGAATGAGAACCTATTATTCAAAATATTGGACACCAATCAAAATCAAATTTGAATTGAGGATACTTCGATCGAAGTTTGTCTCAAACAAGGGCACACTGTTTGCAAAAATGACCCTCGAACAAAATGTTTATAAAACAAAAACCCCTCGTTTGAATATTATTGTTCAAAAGAGGGATCCCTGGTTCAAACTAGGACCTTTGTCTTGGAAATCATGTTTATTTGGCTCTCTTTCAATGCTAAAATAATTAAACACCTTTAAATGTGTATGTCGATGGACGAAGCCCATTTTTTGCAAAAAAAAATAACTAATTCGGTTTTGCTAGAGTCCTTTTACTTATGAGATCCCGTCAACTCCATGCAATCAAAGTAGATTCCAGGTTTACAAATCACATGAGATCTTCTAAATTCAACAAGATAGAACATTAGACTATATGTGGGATGATCAAGGCTAACCGAGATCGGTGTATACTGGGGCTTTGGAGGTTGTGCAACTAGTTCCTATAATGGAATGATAACTTCTAGTACGAGCAAGGGCAGATGAGAAGAACGCAAGGGAGATACATCACGATGGGTATCCTTTTCATATATGTAAATCATGACTGAGTCCTGGTTAATTCTTGTAAAATTTGATTTCATTACTAGTGCACTTATAAGTTGTTTGGGTGATATTGGTTTCTACCACGAGGGTTTCCACTCTCAAATTCTTGTGTGCTTGTGTGATTCATTTAATTTAATTTACCTTTTAATTAATTAGGAAATTAATTACTTAAAATTGGACCCTCAGGCACATATCTATTTTAAAAATAGTACAAAGAAACCTAGATATAGGTCTTTAAAATCGAAGAACGCAATGCAAAACATAATGGAAATCCCAATGATCCTAGGATTCTTTGATACCAATGGTAACACCCCATATTTTTATACAAGGTGGCACTCCTATATGCAAAAGATATGGGAGGTCATACAATATATATCATTCTAAGTATCAAAGGTAAATAATAAAACAAAATTCTTCCATGACAGTAAATTAAATGATGCTAATAAAAAAATATATTAAATACAAGTCTCAAATGACTGAATAATTATCCACGTGATAAATGTATAAAATAATCAAATTTAGCATAAATATGAACCTTAGAACTCACCATGGGCCTATGAACATCTTTTAAATGGAAATTCTAAATGAAATGAATATTGAAATAAATGAACTCCTATATACAATGATATAACTTTGCAAAATCTGAAAATAATTTTAAGAAAAAAAGAGGTTCAGACCCCAAATTTCGAAGAAACATATAACTTTGCCTGAATAATATTAAATGCAAAACATTTTATCTCATGTCATCCCCATCAACACTCACTCCCAATGTACTTCACCTCACCTATAACTAAGGTATATCGTAGATAAATGTTAATTTTCACTAGACATATCTAAAACTTACATACCCAAGATCCATGCCCAACAGGTAAGCTACATAATCTCAACATGGAGCTAAAATAATGTATAATAAACAATAATTATAACTAAGAATCATACTTATATATAGTACCCATATATTACACCTTATTCCATAAAAACATGCAAAATACAGTAACCGTAATAACACAATATAAATCCTCATGTCAATAGGTCCATTGTTATCCCAACTACTTGTATATAGGCATAACACGAAGTTGTAAACCTACGGGGACCTCTCGTGCCTTTGTCGGGTCAATCCATAAGTTGTAACACTTTAAACTGATTGAAAGAAAACAAATATAAATTGGTAAATCACTATGCCCTCACACCAATATGTAATCATATACCAACATTACACAACAAATCAAGCCTCTTATATCTCCTTGTCACGGATGCTTAACCAATAACACGTAGGATTGAGATATAGACCTATGTATAGATTTCATTACTAGTCAGGGCCATAACACCTAGTCCCGCAAATAATCCCATCAAATATCCATCAATAGATTCCTTTGGAATTACTCACTCAACCCTAGTATTTACAAATATGTCACATAATTAACCAATACATGTACACAAATACAGTATGCAAATCCTAACCATATAAATCGAGCATAACCCGAGTTAACCTCAACTCCACACACATATATAGATATATAGATATATATATATATATATATATATATATATATATATATATATATATACTCCATGAAACATATGGTTTCATAACACTTATAGCCTCACAAAAACCCTAAAAAAACCTAGGTCTTCACCCTAACTCTCAAAGTAAAACCTTCGTAAAAATAAGAATACTAGACCACTTTACAAACCTAATCAATCGACCTCTATATTGAACCATTCAATCGACCCCTCTGCGTAGACCCCACAACAATACTGTATTATAAAATCGAGCCCGTGAATTCTTTTTTTTCTACATCTTAAATCAAAAAATAAAAGATTTTACTTGACTCTATGTCCCAAAAAATTATATTATGATTTTTAAGAAATTATAATCCCGTTTTTAACATTATAGATCTATTAACAAGGATAAATCTAACATTATCAAGGCATATTCTTATATATTGTCATATTTTTCATATCGGTTCAACGTAATTTCTAATTTAATCAATATACTAAAGAAATTATTATCATGATACCTAATCTAAGAATGAGAATAATTAAAAAGACTATAGTCCTCCAAAGAGTTTAACTAGTCTAAACATTAATAGACATGTAAAACTAGTTTCCCATTAACTATAAGATGATTTCACTAGTTTCCCATTAACTATAACATGATTTCACATTTATCATGTAATTAATCAAAAATTTAGATTAGAACTAGCATCATATCATAAACAAGTTAAAAATAATAAGTAATAAAGCTAGGTATTTATCACATGACTTTTTGTTTATATCTTTTTCTCCTAATTCCTCTCATCCGCAACTAGGGTTTAGCCCTTCATTTTTTTGTGTTAATTATGAGAGTTAAGGACTTATTTAAATTCTTTAACTTTCTTAGGTTTCCAATGGGCCTAACTTAGATGCCCTAATTAAGCTTAGTACATACTCCTAAAACTTAGCCTAAAGATTTTACCTAATCATGGGACCCAATCGAGCACACTAAAAACACTATTTTGAGCCATTATATTCCCTAGAGTCCTGTCTAATAGTACATGATCGCAATACAAAATAAATAACACTTTTATTCAATTATGAGGTGTTCATATATAATATAATTCTTGTAATTAAATTCAATTATAACATGGAATCAATATTACAATAATCACACAACTACCATACACACGATACATAATAATCAATGTTAAATCATTAGTATGAAATGTTTAAAAATACAGGTAAGAGTTAACCGTATAGTTTTTTATGTTGAGTCTTTAGCAGAGTATTCGGGATTACACAATTTGGGTCACCTTAGTTTACTGACCCACATAAGTATCAGACCCCATTAGATACCATCTTCTCCATTATCCACCATCCCTTGGAGTTACTAGACCATCCGTATGATTATGAAATCATTTTTACTCTTAATATAGGATACTTATTATCCTAAATTAGTATAACACGCCTCTTATTTACTACATATCATCATATGATGAGTCACATATGCGATTTATTTATGCATTGGGGATAGGGCCATGTGTTGACCTCTCATTCTTCATCGTTAGTCACATAGATTTTATACATAATGTCAGACATACTCGAATACAGGATTCTATACCCTGTAGTATATTCATCTCAAGTACTATTATTATTATTAGTGTTTCCTTCTTACTGGGCGAGAGTAGTACACATTTCTTAGAAATATTTGGTCGACTCCCCCGAAATGATCAAAGTCGCATGTATCTCATTTACTCATCCTTTTTTACTATCAGGTTTATTACGAACATCGTTCACCTCTAGCACATCTACACCTTCCATGTGTTCTCCTTCCCTGATTGAGTCCACCACTTTCTAAATACATTTTACATATTTCTCTATGCACAATTATAGGACATTTCAATTGGATATGGAGAGTCTCCAAGCCTAGGAGTGTGAGAGCACCTACATCTGGTATCATTTATTTGATGTAAATCTGTATGTAAAGAACCGGGAGTCATGACAATAGTTGTTATATAAGTATTGAATGCATGAGATGCAAAAAATGGATACTAATGGAGGTTTCAATCCATGTAGTAATACAAGTCCATCTAACGAGATGCAGACGATGGTGGTCTAAAACCATTACTTAAGAAACAACCCAAATAACTAAACATACAAATTGTTCTTAAAAAAAATAGGATATTGATCTTCATGCATTTAGGAGTTGTACCTACATTATAATTAATTAAAAACACATACCTTTCTCCATTAATTCAAACATAATTTAGGTAGAGTTTTTTCTCTCTACTTCTTGATTAATTATTCCATCAAATTTTTCTTCTTTGATAGAAAATTACAACTAATCGGAATTTTGGAATTTTCACTCTCAAACCCAATATATTGTGTATTTTACGCAATCATTTAATGGAGTGTATATATATGTATATATATATATATATATATATATATATATATATATATATATATAGGGTAATAGTGGACCTAAATTTCCTAGTTAAACTGTAATTTTGTCATCCAACACAATTAGGCTTGAATTAGGAAACTAACCCACTCATTATCTTGATAATCCTGATGACTTATCTAAAGGAACCTTAATCAAATTTGTCTTCTTATGGGGACCACATTAAGTAGGATACTTATATTTAATTTATTAACTAATTCCAAATTTACATAATTTTAAAAGTAACAATTTAGTTAAATATTCCTTGTAGTGTCCCACTTGGTCCTAATAAAAATTTAATTTCATGATTTTGTTAAAGAAACATACGGCGCACAATAATCTTTAGAACAATCATTAAAAATTATTTACCTCAATTAAATAATCCAGTAATGTGAGTCATGGTGGTTTTGTACTAATTTAGGAGCATAGTTCCTTCCATGTAATACACCACCAATGTCATATTTAATTAGGTCTATAATGTAGGTTGTCATAATGGTCCCTTAATGTCTCTATAAAAGGACTATTTATGTCACAATAATTCATTCACATGCATATACACAATAAAGTTAGAATTGTGGAACTTAAAACACTTTATTAATATCAAAATATGTAGTGCCAAATAACTAAGCGAATAACAATCCGTAACCAAACTACTCAAGACCCATCTATTCATCATGTTTCACAAATATCTTCATAAATAGTCCTTTCATAAGAAGAGTTTCTATGTTAACACTCATACTAATGTTTTTTATTAATACTCATTGTTTCTAAGCTTCTTGTTTAACAAATAGGTATTTTATATTGATATTCTTAGCTGCTTTAGTATACGTATCGTTCTTAGAAAAGAAAACTATTGCAACATTATCATAATAACTTTTTAGTGGCTTAGATATAAAATGCATAACTCCACGTCCTAAAATATATTTTTGTAGCCATAATCCATGATTTTTAGGTTCGTAGAAAGCTACGAACTTAGCTTCCATAGTGGATGAAGCAATAACACTCTACTTAGCACTTTTTCATGAGACGACTCCTCTTACTAGAAGAAAATATAACCCGAAGTGATCTTTCGACTATCGAGACATCCTCTAAAATCCAAGTCTGAATAACCAACTACCTCAAGGTGATCAGTCTTCCTATAAGTGATCATGTACTCCTTAGTCCCTTATAAGTACCTTAACACTTTCTTTGCAGCTTTCCAATGATAGTCACATGAATTACTTTTATATCTACCTAGCATTACAATGAAAAAACTAATATTTAATCTCTTGTAATCCTGCCCGTACATCAAACTCCCTAAAAGTGAATCCTAAGGCATGCCTTTCATGTTTTCTCGTTCTAATTCCTTTTGTGGACATTTAATTAAACTAAAATTTTCCCTTTTCTTAATTGGAACATTAATGGGATTATAATTTGGGGTAGTAAACCTTATAAAACTTTTTTAATATAAGATTTTTGAGACAATCCTAATAATCCATGTGATATATACCAATCATAAAGGATATATCAATCATATCTTTCAATTCAAAGTTCCTCAAAACATAATTCTTGGTTTCCTTTAGCAAACTAAGACCAATACTAGTTATAAGCAAGTCATCAACATATAGGACCAAAAATGCAAACTTACCCCCACCGATCCTTATGTACATACACCATTCAATGATGTTTTACTTAACCCAAAGGAGGTCATAATATCATGAAACTTAGCGTACCATTGTCAAGAAGCTTGTTCATGTCCATATATTAATTTCACTAACAAATAGATCATGTTTTTCTTTTCTTCTTTTATGAAGTCTTTTCTTTGTACCATATAGACTTCTTCTTCAAATCTCCTAATTAGAGAATCTATGTTCACGTCCATTGGGTGCAACTCCAAATTATAATGAGCCACTAATGACAAGATGAACACTTTTTTAAAACAAGAGAGGAGGCTTCAACATAAATAATGCATTCTTTTTGTTTAAAACATTTGGCGATAAGTCTATCTTTATGTCGTTCGATATTTCATTTCAAGTCACGTTTGGTCTTAAAGGACCATTTACACCCGACTTTCTTATGTCCTACCAATAATTCAACTAACTCCCAAACTTGATTAAGATCCATAGACTTTATTTCCTCATTCATGGAATTAATCCATTTATCAAAATCATTACTATTACCAGCTTGTTCAAAAGTAACCGGATCATTAATATCTCAATATTAAATTCAATTTCTTATAAATACACCACATAATCGTCCAAAATAGACAATCTTGTATTTCTTTGAGATTTGTTAAGTGCTACTTCTTGTGGTGTTTTTACAATAGGTTCATTAGCCAAAATTATGTGGTTGTTTGGTTTGTTCATCGTTCATACATTGATCATCATTATTAATTAGTTTAACAAATGTCTCAACAATTACATAGGAACAACGAGAACATTATGAACTTGGGGTAAAGGGAATTCTACACTTATTTCTTGAAAGATCACATCCCTTCATTCCTATTGATTTCACCATTTTAAATTAATTTAGCATTTTCAGGTTCTATAATTCATGTGGTGTGATTAGGACAGTAGAACCTATAAATTTTTTATTTTTATTTATACTCGATAAAATGACAAGTCAATGTTTCAGGATCCAATTTTTTTTCTTGTGGATTGTAAGTTCTACCTTCTGTTTGGCAACCCCAAACACGCAAATGTCTTTTAGCGGGTCTCCATCATTTCCACGATTCAAAAAGGGTCTTTCGAACCGTCTTAATAGGAACCCAATTTAAGATATATACAAAAATGATAAGAGCATGCATCCACAGGAATATAGGATCTATTAAATATACGCCTAACCATTTCCACAAGGGTACAATTCTACATTTTGGATACACCATTCTTCGAGAGTGATCCCAACATTGTGTATTGTGCGCAAATACATAATTGTTCAAGGAATTTAGAAAAAATTCTAGGGTTTTAACCCGGCTCATAATATTGTCCATAAAATTCGCCATCTATATCCGATCTAATGATTTTCACCATTTTGACCAATTATATTTCAACCTTAGTAATATAAATTTCAACAACATTAATAGGCTGGGATTATCATACAATAAGAAGACTTTGTAATATCCTGAAAAATCATCAATAAAGGTATTGAAATATTTTTCTCCACCAATAGATCGAACGTCAAAAGGTCCACATATGTTTATGTACATAAGTTTAAGAAGTTGTGTGCTCATTGTGTCTCCTTCCTTAGTGTGATTGGTCTATTTTCCTTTAATATAGTCTACATATCATAATTAGTCGAATACAAGTTAGGGAGAATTCCCTCTTTAATAAGCCTTTCAATTAATTCCCTGGATATGTGACCTAACCTTTTATGTCATAAGTAAGCATATTTCTCATTAAATAAGGCATGGTTTGCTCCAGTATTAGGATCTAGTGATAAAAGGGATTTTAAAAAATTAAGATTAATTTGATATAAGCCATTCACCAAAAAACCAGAATTAATAAGAGAAGAATTTTTAAACAAACTAATACCATTAATTCTGAAACAAACATGAAGCCAATTAGATAAATGTTTAACAAGGAAACTAAATTTTTAGAAACTACAGGAATATAAAGAGATTCCTCTAAATTTATATGAAAACCCAACTCTCAAAATAATATAAAAACTCCAATGGTTTCAACTTTAGATTTCACCTGGTTCCCCATGTAAAGAAAAACTTCATTTTGTTTTATTTCTCAAGTTGATAGATATCCATTCATCGAATTTAAAACATGACAAGTTGAACCAAAATAAATCCATCAAGTTTTAGAAGGAACCTTAACTAAATTTTATTTGAAACATACTAAAGACAAAGTCTTATATTTCTTTTTGAACCAATCCTTATCTTTATGGAAATCTTTATGATAGTCCCCATTTTATTTACTTAAGGGACATTTATCTCTCTTTTCTTTCTTAGCAAAAGGTGGGTTGAGTTATACTTCATTGGAAGGTTCGGGTCCATAATTCTATTTCTATCTTTATTCTTTTAAGCTCACTAGAACATCACATTAGCCTCATGTCCTTTAGATGCATGATCATTTTGTTGCATCATTCTTCCATCCTCTTGCACCAATATACCCTATGGTTCATTTACATTTCACTTATCCTTTATAGTGTTGTAATATATCTGGAAGGGTTCATATTCAGGAGGTAGATATTTTAGGACAAATTGGAAAAGAAATGAGTTATCTACTATCATGATCAAACTCCTTCATTTATCATCTAGGTTGAACATCTCAATTATGTGCTCATTCATGATTCGAGTACCATCGAATTTCGTAGTGGTGAGGTGTGACATTAGTTTCCTATCTAGGTACTTATCAGCAGTGCATAAATATTCTTTAATATTGTTCAAATATTCTCATCTCTAGTTGTTGCAGTTATGGAGGTTTTGATATTAGCACTAATACACATCCTTATAAACATAAGAGATATCATGTTAGAAAAGACCATGCTTGATGAGTGGCCTTATCATCCTCATTTATCTAATTAGTAAGAGAAAGAATTTCTTCCACAAGGAGGGATATATCCTGGTCAAGAATTATAAGAGGGAACTCAACTTCCTCTCTCCATTCCAAAAGGTTAGTTCCATCAAATTTCGAAATGGACGAATCTTGTGAAAAAGTGTTAAGAGGGGCTATAAAAATTTAATGCTCATATTTATTAATAAGAACACATCAAAATAGTTTGCAAGGGGATGAATATTAAAATTTTGATGTTCATCTTTATTTGGAAGAATGCTAATTGTTCATAAAGTTATGGAATCTGCATTTGATGTCTCGCAACTTCATTATTAAAAATCAGTCGACCCATCAATTTTCATTTACTCACAATCTTATACTTGTGGCATATATGTTTGATGTCCAAAAATTTTGTAATCATGATTAAATGAATGTAGTATATCAAAAATTTAACATTCATATATTAAGTCTAAATATGTTAATTTTCAGATTTTAGCCTGTGTTTGGCACATAATTTGACATGATAACAAATAATAGAGTAAAGTAAAACAATCATATAATATCCATACACATGAATTATTAGCCTGTATTGGGCACATAATTCACTATAACATGAACATTAGGAAACTTATATTTAATTAATTAAATGATTACAAATTTACATAATTTGAAATTAATCATTTAATGAAATATTCCTAATAGGTGATGCTAGTGAATATCGTGATTCCTAGGCTTGAAAACTTAGTTTTTAAGAGAGAGAGAAAGAGAGAGAGAGAAATCCACATTGATGATATATATTTTTTATATCACTGCTACACATTACATTATGGATAGTTGATGGATGTATTATGGGTTTTTACATATATTACACTTATTTGTCCATTTAATTATATTCTTTCATGGTGTGTCCAACTATATATATTGCTCCTTGTTTAGGTTCATTTATTAGTTATTCACTTGAATTTGTAATCTATCTATTATTCTTTGTTCATAGTTTTATACACATTTCAATTATTGTCTCTCTTTTGACCATTCATGATAACCCGAGGGAGAGGTTTTGATTGAGGAGGAATATTTAAGATTGCAATAATCAAAACATGCATTTTATACCATGTCATATAATTGTAATACCCCATACTTTTATGGATATTTAAATTACATAAGTGGGTGTAATTTGATAATTAGAGGAAATTACTATGAATAGTAATTTTGTAATTAATGAGTGTTAGATTATTACTGATGAGTGTTAAATCTAGTTTTGGGACTAAGTAAATGAGTCGGAATATTTTTATGTCATGTCGCAGTTGGGTAAAGCGACGAAAAATATTGCATGTTGGAGAAAATGCTTATTGAGAAGTGTTGGTTCCAATTAGTGAATTTTAGTTAAGTGACTCGGATGGAGATTTCGAGTGAATGGTTGGTTTCAAAGTGGCCGAGTTAGTCAGAATAGAGTACCCGGGGTAGCGTTTGGGTTCCATGGACTTTTGGACTAGTAGGGACTCGTAATTGAGCAAACGAGTTATTTTTAGATTTAATAAGGACATAAACTCTTTTCTCTCTTATAAGTCATGAGAGAGAGAAAGAGAAGAAAGAAAAGAGAGAGAAAAATAAGGAAAAGGGAGAAGAGAAAGGGGAGTCTAGCCCAAACTCCACGGGATTCGACTCGAGGTCGTCGGATTTTATCCACGAGGAAAATGTTTACTTGATTTATTCAACTGAGTGTATGTATCTCATATTATAGTTTGCAAACTATATGATTTTTGGGTTGAAACCCTTAAAATAAATTTGGAAATTTTGTTTTTGAGTTCACAAATTGATGTATTGTTAACTCTTTATGAATTCTAGTGTTAAACCCATGTTAATGGTGTGTATGTATGGTTAGAAATGGGATGAAATGAGAAATGATAGTTTAAATAATTTTAGGGTTTAAATCCAAGAGAAATTATTCTATCCCATAAAATAATTGATGTGTTAGTTATAAATCAGTGATTGGATGATTATATTGTTGTTGGTTGGGATTAGAACCCAAAAAATGGAGGTTGGGATGATTTTCGGGATTTTAGAGAAGAAGAAATTTCCCGAGCTGTAAGCTCTAGTTTGATTGAATCGATTTTCATTTGGGGCTAATCGATTCATTTAGGAAGACCAATAGTACTGATCCTATTCGCATTTGGGACTAATCGATTCGCACATGAAGACCTGAGTACTGATCCTATTCTAACTGATTCGAATTTAGACCGAATGGATTCACTTTTTGAAATCGAATCACAGATGGGGAGAATCGATTCATGTCATTAGGAATGGAGAATTTTCTTCCTTAAGTGTAGGGGGAGTTAAATCATAAATTGGAGATTATTGTAGGGGTTTCTAGATGTGATATTAGGACTTCTAGATAATGGAATTTAGGGTGAATAAACTTTGGGTTAAAAGAGAGAACCTTGGATTAGTTGAGTGTACAATCTGGGGTATGGATTTAATGAATGTTTAAGACGAGTAACATTCGAGAGAAGTCTTCGACAAATGTGTATATATATTTGTGCGTAGAGAATAAATATGGGCCGATTACATTTGAGGGAATTCTATGATACGAGTAGGATGGAATTTAGGATATGGTCTAGAGAGGATTATGCTACTATCTGGTACGTCTATATTGACGATTATTATCATAGGTGATGCGATGCCTATTGAATTAAAGTAAGTTGAGTGTATACTTATGTAATTATTATGAATCGATATATTAGGGTTTATATAAAATCCTTAAAAGTGATTAAGGTGTGAGTTAAATATTAAGTAAGAGAATACTTATAGGTTTAGTATTTTAAGTGTGTGAATACTGATATACTATTACGAATGGGAACATTCAAGATTTTGGCTATTGCTACGAGAGTTTGGCAATTCTAGCCAGAGTATAATGAGAAGTGATATATATTATATATACGGGTGTTGTTACAATATATATATGATTTGGTTATAAATATATCGGTATGTGAATGATATATTTATGTATACATATATCTCTAGTGATATCTAGGGACGTTGCATGATGTGGGTGAATCCCCTGGCTTGAGGAGCAGGCAGAGTATAGTCCCCATGTCATATTGTCCCATATATGGGTGCGATGAGGATTACACTTTCAGGAGGGAATATGACTGCCTCCACTATTTAGTATTTTTAGACATGGTACCTTGGTTATGTTGAGTATACCCGGATGATGATAGCACTTTGAAAATGCATACTCGAGTAATAGCTCGGTGGGATGGTTATTATACTTATGGTTGTGATATAGGTATAAATATACTTGTTGCATATAGTATATTGCAAGTATATGATGATGTGAAATCATATAATTTTGACTTGTGTAAAGTGTAAGACGAATAAGATTTTATTCTCCTTCCGGGAGAATTTTATCTGGATTTAAACTGTAATTCGTATATTAAAGTGAGAATTATATATACGGGATTTTTTATATTACAGAGAAAATGGTATTTTAAACTAGTGAAAGTTTCAAAATATGAATATATATACATATATATAATCGATGATTATATCAATTAAAGATTATTTGATAGCTTACGGCATAACTTATATTATATCACGCCAGGTAAGTGATAATTGTGAGAATTCAGAGGATGGGTGAAAGACATTAGTTAGGCAGGGTAGCTTAACTAGTTTCTTTCAAAATGTATACGATAGGTGTGCATTATTAGAGAGGGGTGAGGTGTATCTCATGGGAGTGCGATACCATTTTAAATATGAGAGATTTTATATTTTAAAAATATTGAATTTGATGCACTTGCTAAATATTTTCAAAACTCGAGCTCTAACTTGTTTCTCTATTTTTCCCTCTCTCATGCTATATATGTATATATATTTAGGTGTCCAGTCACAAGGATGCCTGGATGATGTTTTCTTCGAGTCAGACGTTGCTGCAGCAACTGTGGATGCATTCAGGATTATTTTAGACGCCTTTATCCTTGTGATCTAGATAGGAGGTATTGTAGTAACATTCGAGCTGATGGCCAAACTATATTCATTTATTCTTTTATTGCATTTTTTGTTTTCGACACTTCGATTTGGTTGTACATTATGTTGTACCGAGAGTTTGGTTATCTTATTTCATTTCAGTTCTGTGTACATAAACTGTTATGATTATTTTTCTTGTCGTTGGTTTGGTTAAAAATATTAGTTAATTAAAATTTTGACGCCAGACCTAATAGGTTGTTAGTAATATATTGGTTTTCAACAGTGATGATGAGAATGAACCATATGAGATTCTTGTTTCAATATGGTGTATGATTGATCTCCCAGTATTTTATTAAGAGAGGTGTCACAATATTCTCATATCATACTAACTTTTATGATTGTGTACATCACTAGTGTATTTATTCTTTACGATACGAGGTTTATGATGCATATATTATTGAGACAAATCTACTATGAAATTAATTTGATCTTGAAATATACAAAGGGAGAGTTATTTAAGGATAGTTATATTCTAGATGCATCATGTTTGGAAAATAATTTAGGTTTAGATATGATGTTCATGATTTAGATATTAAGACACAAGCCTCTACTCATTCATCTTACCAAAGTTAGAGTTTGTACATCGATATGCATTCCAAAATTCTTACGTTAATGTACATGTGATTTAAGTACATGTGATTTAAGTTTTGTTCTTTATAGGACTTTGGGTTGACGTTCTTTTATGAGAGAAGAGAAAAAATTGTTTTCTTTAATCATGTTCTAAATAAAAGTTTAATTAAATTCGACCTTTTGAGATTCTCATTAGAATGATCTTGAAGCTAGTACACATGACAAAATTACTCGTTCACATAAGAGTGTCATGTGATATGGTTATTTTCTTAATTGTAAGTATGGTATGAAGACAATAAGATATACGATTACGAGAAGTTTGTAAGAGTTTTTGGTTCGCACGATAAATGGTCTCATTCTAACAAGAGACCTCATTCACAGGAGGAGATATTTTGCAAAAAATGTTTTTAATTTTATTTGATTTTCATATAAAGAATAAATACCTCATTAATTATGATTCAAAATTGTATATCTCTAACATATTGAAACCCATAGGTAATTTTGAGTGTTATTATGAGATACTTTATACTACATTTCATACAATACTAGTAGAACAACTTGTGTGGATGTTTGCACCAATGAGGATTTACGGATACTAAGGCATATATATATATTTTTTGTGCTTTTATAGAGGAGTTACATCGGGCTATACATAAATGGTTTGAATCCAATCGTGGAAGAAAGACCCATGGGTGATATCGAGTTTGAATTATAAGTTTTTATTAGGGAGTTAGGTCTCATGGTTTTCCCAAAAGGGTTTCCATATAAAATCAACATTTTGTACGATTATTATTATTTTAGACACCGCGTGAAATTCTATTTAATTAAAGAAATTAGGTAAAACAAAAGTTTAACTTAATTTTAATTAGATTAACTTGAACCAAATCTTGAATAATAAAGTTCTCACCCATAATTTAGAATTAAAGGAATTAAATTAGAAAGATAGAATACCAAAATTTCCATGTAAGCCACCCTTAATCCTATTTGTGGTTCGTAAGTCTATGTTGGAAGCATCAAAGTCTTTGAATATATTTTATTGATACTTTTAGAGATCATAGTTAGCCTTACGCGTCATTTAAGGGAACTTTCAACTTAGGTTATCCTCTTCTCGTAGCTAAAAGGCCATAGTCTTGTTCTATGCAAATGATCCCCATTCCATAAGAACAGTGTGATACCCCACTTAATTAAATTCCGGTCGATCAGTCCTTTATTGAAGTAAATAGGATTTCTATTTGGTTCATTCTTAGCATCACTGTCGAAAACCATATTAATTACTATCCAGCTAATTACTTAATTAAATTGGTGCCAAATTTTATCTTTCATTAAACAGATAAATACACATGCGAAATAAAATAAACTAATAAATCCATACACACCATAACTGAGTCTGAAAACAATGTTGAATAAATAACTAAAACACCTGCCGAATAAACCATCGTGAATAAATCCAAATACAAGACAATAATCCAATGAATAAGTAAATAATCCAAAACTAAATCTGAAAGTAGATGGGAAACACGCCCTAAATGGAACTATAACTGAAATGAGATCCCTAATCTAGGAATGAAGAAAGATGTGTCTAATATAATCTCCTGCATGCAATCACATATGTTCTAGCTGCATATCCCTGGAATATAATTTCACGTCTGGCGTCCCTGTGGCTGGACACTAAAAGATATTTAAAAATATTTGCAGCAAGGGTTAGAACCCAAAACATTTTGAAAATATTTAGCAAGTTATTAAGTTTGAAGTAATTAAAATGTATGAATGCCTTTCATATTTAAGCTAGTGTCTCACTCATTTAAGATGATACACACCCCTCAACTATTGTGCACACCTACCGCTTTTCCTTATAACCCTCCTAGCTACACTATCCCGTTTAACTAGACTTGTTATAAACACCGCATGAAACCTTACTCTATCCCGAGTAACTTTTTCTAATGATTTTGAATTTATTTTTTTCACATCAACTTAATTTCCCATCTTTAAATACTTATATAATAGTTTCACTAGTTATATTAACAATACCATTTTACTCTCGGTATTTCACATGTACATAATTATCTACACTATTATATGCATATATATACACTACACATTCACACACATGTTGTATTTAGTATCCATCCCCCCGAGTAATAACTCACCGAATGTTTTCTCTAAAATGTTATCATCCCAGGTATACACACTCCAACCCGAATGCCACGAAAAGGTTCGCTCACACCGAATCATGAAATAAATAATAGGCATAGTGGAGGTGATCGTAGTCTCCTGAGTGTGAGACTGAGCCATACCCAAAGCATCTCACCTAAAAAAGAATCACAATATAAAATAATGGACGCTATGACCTGGGGATTATACTCACCCTCATTAACTAGCCAGGGGGATTCACCCACATCGTGCAAACTCCTACGATATCACTAGAGGGGTATGTAATTGTGAAAATATCTACACTGATATTATAAGAGTACACAATAATATATATACACTATCACACTTTCCGTATATATATAATTAACTTAAACCTGGTAAATCCATGTCTAACTCCTATAACATGGTGTCTATTTCTCCGACTCGTAATTTAGTTAATTTCACATTGATTAATTTTAATAACATGGTGTCACTCAACCATAATGTTCGGACTCACTCATTTGGCATGTATTTTACCCTTTTAGAATTTATTATACAAAGTCCCGTTAATAAGTTTATCATCCTTATTAATTAAAAATTCGTAATACCAATCTCTCTAAAATCTAGGTAGCATATTTCATTTAGTTTTACAAAAATTAACCCCCTTAGACATAAACTTAAGAAATTAAGGCACAAAAAAGGGCAAAACTGCCAATTTTTCTTCCTCGCCGATCGAGGCGCTGCCTCCTTCATCGTGACATGGGTTTTTTCCATGGATGAGCTTCAAGATCCCATGGTTATAACCCAGTTTCATTTCAAACCCTACCCAACGTGTATAATATGATTTCCTCAGTTTCTAAGGCCCGATTAATCAATTAATGAACATGGCCATCTTCTTTTTCCTCGATTTTATGTCTGCCATTGTTTTTCCCAAAAGCTTGGTGATTTCTACTCAAACTCAAACCAATCCTTACTAAATTCTTATTACGTAATTTTATTAAACTTGGAATTATCATAACCAACATCAAATATAATTTTTTTTACTATTATCTATGTAATTAGGCATCAGGTTCTTGAGGGTTTTCACGATTTGCAAATTTAAATTCAATTTCACATACACCTCCCTCCCCCCGATTCCTTCTAGATTTCGAATCAGGTCCTTAGTTCAAACAGTAAGCTGGGTTTATCATTATCAATTTTAATAATTACATAACGTATACTACCCAAATAACCAAAACCCACTTTACACGAAAACTCGTCTCCAAAACGATTTTTGATTTTACACTCACTATAATATGAATTGAAAACCATAATTTAGATTGAAAGCAAGTTAACCACTTGCCTGTACTGGTTCGTAGGGTCTGATTTCCTTTGGGGTAGATGATGATTTGACAAAGAACACGTGTAATCTCCGTTGATTTAGCTCCCCAGAATTTCCCTACTTTCTCCCTCTTTGCTTCTCTGCTGAACTAGGCTTTTCTTTTTGAGTTGTGACTTCCACAAACTCTCTATCTTAGATTTTATTATGATAATCCCGAAATTATACTTATGGGGAAATGTAAAATGGCCCGAACACCCTCATCTGGGCCCAGTTATGCCTAAAAATTCCTTGACACCCATTCACTACCCCGGGTATTCTTTTCCGACTATCTCAGCTATCTGGAATCAACTATGCACTCAAAATTGTCTTCGAAATTACTTTACTAAAAATTCCTATCTCGACCTCAATATAGTCTATCTCCGACTCCCGGTTGAGATAAAATAATACCACGTCACTATCACTGATTATTATTATTATTCACTTAGTAATTATTTTCCATAAATATTAACCATTAACTCTCCCGATTAATATTTAAATAAACTCATAATAATCAATACAATTAACTTACGACACACCAGTAATTTACATTAGCCAAATTAATTAAGTATATAATGATTGAAAATACAGGGTGTTATATACTTTCCCCCTTACAAGGGAATTCCGTGCCCGAAATTAGTTCACACCTGCAATGAATAACTCCATATATGGCCTTCACATGTCATCCTCCCACTCCCCTGTCAACTCATCCACACTGTGATGCCCCCACTGAACTCTGACTAATGGTACCACCGCAGACCGTAGCTTAGGCTCACTACGATCCATAATAAAGACAGGTCTCTCCCCCATTTGAGATGTTCGACTACAAATCAATTTTTTTTAGTGGAGCATGCCAAAAATCTCTCTCGCTCGTCCGATATTTCTTCAGTGAAGCCACGTGTAGCACGTCATATATACACTGAAGATGCTCTGGTAATCCTAGCCTATATACCACTGGCCCCACTCTCTCGATAATAATGAAAGGTCCTACATATGTCAGCACTAGCTTCCCTTTCTTGTCAAACCTCATGACGCCCTTCATGGGAGACACCCGAACTAACACCTGGTTGCCAACATCTAACTCAACATGCCTCCGATCTGCATCGGCATAACTCTTCTGCCGGTCCTGATCTATGCAAATACATCCTCGAATCAGCTCAATCTTGGCAATAGTCTCAGGCATTATCTATGGCCCTAACAGATTGTTGTCGACCACTTCTAACTAGTAGGTGGGTGAAGGACAAGGCCTCCCATAAAGTTCCTCAAATGGTGCCATGCTAATAGTGAACTGGTAAAAGTTATTGTACACAAACTCTACCAACGAAAGATATCTCTCCCATCCTCCTCCAAAGTGCATAAGGCACATCCTTAACATATTCTCTATCATCTTATTAAACCTCTCAGTCTATTAATCTATCTATGGATGATATGCGGTACTCAACCGCAAGTCTGTGCCCATAGCCTCATAGAAGCTCTGCCAGAAGTGAGATACAAAGATTTTATCTCTATCAAACACAATATTAACTGGTACCCCGTGTTGCTTAACTATCCTACTAATAAATAGCTTTGCGTATTGCAGCGTCTCAAAATTGATGCGTACAGGTAAGAAATGCGCCACCTTGGTTAACCGATCCACTTTCACACAAATAGAGTCGTGACCCCTGTGACACCCCGCCTAATTAAACCTTGGGTGATCAAGCCTTAATTTAATTTAAAACAGGTTTCTTAAATGGTTCATTCTTAGCATCACTATCGAAAACCTTTTTATTACTAGCCACCTAAGTGAAATTAAGCTAGTGCCAAATTTTATCTTTATTAAACAGATATAACTCAAGCGAAACAATATAAATTACATTACTAAAACCAACCATCATAAATAACTAAATAAAATAAAGTCTTGCCGAAAAATATGGCTAAAATAAAACCAACTCAAAATCCAACACAATAGAATAACTGCAAATGTAACGAGTGGACAACATGTCCCAAAATGAGAGTGCTAAAAAGTGAGCTCCTACACTAGATCCGAAAAGGGTAAAGGAAGCGTCTAGTCAATTCCCTGCAACACCCACCTATGTTGTAGCTCCAAAATCCCTGGAATTAAGTCACGCTTGGCGTCCCTGTGGCTGGACACCTAAAAGGCTTTCAAAATGTTGTATAGCAAGTGTTAGTACACAAAACGTTTTGAAAATATTTAGCAAGTAATCTATCGCAATAAATATCAGTTATTGATTACACATACTAGGATCACGCACACTCTCTTGAGTTTCCTACCTGGTCTCGATACCCATCTTAACTAGGTCTTCAACATCTACACACCTCAGATAATCTAGCTCATCAGTACCGTCCATACAGTACGCCACACGCTACACTTAATTTACATTAAGTCATTAGTTAAGTTTCACTTTAACTTTCCCATACCACCCATGCAGTATGTGCCCGAACGTCTAGTAATTATCATTACTCTTACCTTAGTATCAATACTTTAAAATCAAGTTCTCATACTTAATCAAATTTTAGGTAAATACTACCTACCTTCTCTACTAATCACACTCAAGTAGATTTTTTATATATTCTAGTTGTCCACTTATGTTCCAACCACTCTTACCCATATGTAGTTTATACAGTTTTAGTTATGCACTAATAGTTCTCACTACTATCACGCGTGAGTATATATTGAAAACAATATTTAGGTATACCCCACCTAATCTTACTACTATCACACACATGTAGGTTATTCAGACGGTATATCTTTCACACACACCTATACCCAGTACAGCATATCCTATTATCGATCCTATTTCACATATTAAGGACAAATGATTCGGAATGTCTCCTCAAACCTTGCTCGGAATGTCTCCTTGAGTAATGTTCGGAATGTCTCCTCGAATATGGTTCGAAATGTCCCATCGAACTTGGCTCGAAATATCTCATCGAGCATAGTTCCGAATGTCTCATCGAACTTACTAATCCTATCACAAGAAAACACACAATAGGCATTCACAACCCAAGTAATCCTATAAAACAGTAGGTATTCACACAAACCAATTATTCATACTTGTACGTAATATATTTCTCTCTAATATTCAACGTACTTGTTTTCTTTACGAATTTATTTCACTTTCGTATTAATTCGAGTATTCACATAACTCTAAGGTTCCTAGTTACCCCTTATTATATCAATTCAATAGTTTCCCTTGTTAACCCACTGACCTAACGAATTTAAGCTCGCTCACGCTTTTCCGTAATTATATTTTTATCATCTCGAATTAGAGTACGTCACAATCAAGCCTATGAATCTCCACGTTAACTCTCTCACAAAATTAAAGTCCAACACTCAATCATAGACCTACTGCCATATCATTATTCCATCAATATATATCATCAAGGTCCCAAACACTTTCCCGATAAAATTTTAGACATTTGAGGCTTAAAAAGAAAAATCTCAAATTTTCTGGCAGATTGAACACCCTCTAGTAAAATTTAGATTTCTCCCTCAACGGAAATCCGATTGAACTATTTCCATGTTAATTGGAAAGATAAGAGAAATAACTTTCCATAAATCAATTATTCACACTCTAGATCAAAGTAAAATTCAAGTAGAACACATTTAAAATCACGTCAAAATTCTGGCAGATTACTATGTTGACAAATCAAATACCCTGTAGTAAAATGTTTATTACTCCCTATACAGAAATCCGATTCACCTGGTTCTAAGTTCATTGGATAGATAAGAGAAATACCGTTCTAGTAATGTATAGTTCATAATCTAATTCTAATTATAATTCAAATCGCACACGTTTAAAGTCACGTCAAAATTCTGGCAGATTACTATGTTGACAGATCAAACACCCTGTAGTAAAATGTTGATTACTCCCTCTACAGAACTCCAATTAACCGGATTCCAAGTTCATTGGATAGCTAAGAGAAATAAATTTCCAAAAATGTATGTTTCACACTCTAATTCAAAGTAAAAATAAAATTGAATACGTTTAAAGTTGTGTTAAAAAGTCTGGCAGATTGACATCTTGTGTTCATCAATTAAACCCTAAGTCATTCAAGATTCAAGTACTTCATCGAAGAACTCATAAAGATTCAATGTTAATCATCAAATATATTCAAATTTCATTTTATATTTACTTAGAGATTCATTCTACATGCAATCCTACCCAAACATGTGATCAATTCAAACATTTAATTCAAGGGTTTTCAATAGAATCAACCGATTCTTAAAACTCCCTACACATGGGTATTATAACTTGAATTTGATTTGTAATAAACACTTGCCTTATGTCCAGTAGGTATGATTTCATGATTGTGGTTGGTGATTGATTATCTTTCTCCTTCAATCTTTCTTCCCAGTGAGTTTGTGGTGAAAGTCGCCTTTGAATCCTTCCCACTTCTTCCTTTTTGCCTTGGAATTGTTTCTCTCTTCTCTCCAATGGCGATGGTGTGTTTTTCTTCTCCCTAACCCTAGCCTCCAACTCTTATAATATGACTTAGAGTTCTAAAATTCGGGGGTCTCCTCACCCTAAAATGTAAAAAGGCCAGAACACCCTCGTATGGGTCCGGTTTAGCCCAAAAATGCCCCGAGACCCAATTGCTACCCCCGGGTACTCTTTTCGGACTATATCATCCCATCCGGACTCAACCACGCACTCAGAATTATCATCAGAAATATTTTTTTTGACATTTCCAAATTTCGACCTCAAAATACGATACGCATTCACAATTAAACGTAAAAGTCACCAAAAAAATTAATTCTATTTACTTAAATAATTTCTCTAAATCATAAATTTAAGTTTCTCGAGTTTAAATAGTTTTATAACTCCCAAAATAATTCAATATTAAATACTCAAAATTACGGGGTGTTACATACTTCCCCCTTACAAAGGAATTTCGTCCTCGATGTTAAGATAAGCCTATCGTTCCGAGCTTCGAATATCACTCTACAGTCATGTGCCTATAAGCTCTCTATATCTATCTCTCCCGCTTCTAACATAACCTATACACATATGCATTATTTTAACCAGGGCGTCCATACACCCTATACCCGTTTCTAATCGTACAAAATTGTCTTAATTAACTCGGGTGCCCATACACCCTATCCCCGTGCTTTACCGCACGAAAGTTACCCGACTATGCTAGTCGTAGCCCGTAATATGACTTCTAACCCGTAGTCATATCATATCATATATATATATATATATATATATATATATATATATATATATATATATATATATATATATATATATATATATATACTGCCCAGGGTACCTAACCCATGTACTAACGACCAAACATCTCCTTAAATATAATATTGACTCCTCTTCAGATCGAATACATCAATGTGCCAAAATTCACTTGTGACTCCTTACATACAAAGGGTCTATCAGGTATCTCTAATATGCCAATGACTCGTACAAAACTATCCCTCCCTAGCCTCCTCTCTGGCGTCTGGCGTCTGGCCTCTTGGCTCGCTCCCTCCTTGGCGGCATTCTAAAATAAAATTCAAGTTTGTATAGGTACACAGTTTACAAAATTCTAATAGCAGAAGAGCATTATCATAAGCACGCAAGGATAATGCAACAGTCCTATCAATAGGGCTCTATATCAACATAACGATACGCTGAAATCGTAGTAAGCCTCATAGATCCTAAGGACACTAGAACCTGATGCTCTGATACCATCTGTGACACCCTGCCTAATTAAACCTTGGGTGATCAAGCCTTAATTTAATTTAAAACATGTTTCTTAAATGGTTCATTCTTAGCATCACTATCGAAAACCTTTTTATTACTAACCACCTAAGTAAAATTAATCTAGTGCCAAATTTTATCTTTATTAAATAGATACAACTCAAGAGGAACAATATAAATTAAGCAGTACTAAAACCAACCATCATAAATAACTAAATAAAATAAAGTCTTGCCGAAAACTACGGCTGAAATAAAAACAACTCAAAATGCAACACAATAGAATAACTGCAAATGTAACGAGTGGACAACATGTCCCAAAATGAGAGTGCTAAAAACTGAGATCCTACACTAGATCCGGAAAGGGTAAAGGAAGCGTCTAGTCAATTCCCTGCAACACCCACATATGATGCAACACCGAAATCCCTGGAATGAAGTCACGCTTGGCATTCCTGTGGATGGACACGTAAAAGGTTTTAAATTGTTGTATAGCAAGTGTTAGTACACAAAACGTTTTTAAAATATTTAGTAAGTAATTTATCGCAATAAATATCAGTTATTGATTACACATTCTAGGATCACGCACACTCTCTTGAGTTTCCTCATCTCTCATCTATCATGCGCATCTAACGTTCCTACCTGGTATCGCTACCCATCTTAACTAGGTCTCCAACATCTACACACCTCAAATAATCTAGCTCATTAGTACCGCCCATACAGTACGCCACACGCTACCCTTAATTTACATTAAGTCATTAGTTAAGTTTCACTTTAACATTCCCATACCGCCCATACAGTATGTGCCCGAACGTCTAGTAATTATCATTACTCTTACCTTAGTATCAATACTTTAAAATCAAGTTCTCATTCTTAATCAAATTTTAGGTAAATACTCCATACCTTCTCTACTAATCACACTCAAGTAGATTTTATATATATTCTAGCTGTCCACTTATGTTCCAGCCACTCTTACCCATATCCAGTTTGTACAATTTTACTTATGCACTAATAGTTCTCACTACTATCAAGACTGAGTATATATTGAAAACAATATTTAGGTATACCCCACCTAATCTTACTACTATCATACATAAGTAGGTTATTCAGACGGTATATCTTTCACACACACACCTATACCCAGTACAGCATATCCTATTATCGGTCCTATTTCTCACATTAAGGACAAATGATTCGGAATGTCTCCTCGAGTAATGTTCGGAATGTCTCCTCGAACATGGTTCGGAATGTCCCCTCGAACCTGGATCGGAATATCTCATCGAGCATAGTTCCGAATGTCTCATCGAACTTACTAATCCTATCACAAGGAAACACACAATAGGCATTCACAACCCAACTAATCCTATATAATAGTAGGTATTCACACAAACCAATTATTCATACTTGTACGTAATATATTTCTCTCTAATATTCACCGTACTTATTTGCTTTACGAATTTATTTCACTTTCGTATTATTTCGAGTATTCACACAACTCTAAAGGTCCTAGTTACCCCTTATTATATCAATTCGGTAGTTACCCTTGTTAACCCACTGACCTAACGATTTAAAGCTCACTCACGCTTTTCCGTAATTATATTCTTATCATCTCGAATTAGAGTATGTCACAATCAAGCCTATGAATCTCCACTTTAACTCTCACACAAAATTAAAGTCCAACACTAAATCATAGACCTACTACCATATCATTATTCCATAAATATATTTCATCAAGGTCCCAAACACATCCCCGATAAATTTTAAACATTTGAGGCTTAAAAAGAAAATTCTCAAATTTTCTGGCAGATTAAACACCCTCTAGTAAAATTTTGATTTCTCACTCTACGGAACTCCGATTGACCTGATTCCAAGTTCATTGGAAATATAAGAGAAATAAATTTCGATACATCTATGATTCACACTCTAATTCGAAGGAAAATTCAAATAGCAGACGTTTAAGGTCACGTCAAAATTCTGGCAGATTACTATGTTGACAGATCAAACACCCTGTAGTAAAATGTCGATTACTCCCTCTACAAAACTCTGATTGACCTGATTCCAAGTTCATTGGATAGATAAGAGAAATAAATTTCTAGAAATGTTTGGTTAACACTCTAATTCCAAGTAAAATTCAAATTACACCTGTTTAAAATCACGTCAAAATTCTGGCAGATTACTATGTTGACATATCAAACACCCTATAGTAAAATGTTGATTACTCCCTCTAAAGAACTCCGATTGACCTGATTACAAGTTCATTGGATAGCTAAGAGAAATACCTTTACAGGCATGTATGTTTCACACTCTAATTCGAAGTACAACTAAAATGGCATACATTTAAATTTGTGTCAAAAATTCTGGCAGATTGGCATCTTGTGTTCATCAATTAAACCTTAAGTCATTCAAGATTCATGTTCTTCATCCAAGAACTCATAAATATTCCATGTTAATCATCAAATATATTCAAATTTCATTTTATCTTTACTTAGGGATTCATTCTACATGCAATCCTACCCAAACATGTGATCAATTCAAACATTTAATTCAAGGGTTTTCAATAGAATCAACCAATTCTTAAAACTCCCTACACATGGTTATTATAACTTGAATTTGATTTGAAATAAACAATTGCCTTATGTCCAGTAGGTCTTATTTCATTATTGTGGTTGGTGATTGATGATTTATCTCCTTCAATCTTTCTTCCCAATGAGTTTGTGTTGAAAGTCTCCTTTGAATCCTTCCCACTTCTTCCTTTTGCCTTGGAATTGCTTCTCTCTTCTCTCTAATGTCTATGGTGTGTTTTTCTTCTCCCTAACCCTAGCCTCCGACTCTTATAATCTGACTTAGAGTTCTAAAATTCGTGAGTATCCTCACCTTAAAATGTAAAAAGGCCAAAACGCCTTCATTTGGGCCCGGTTTAGCCCAAAAAGGCTCTGAGACCCAATTGCTACACCCGGGTACTCTTTTCTGACTATCTGAACCCATCCGGACTCAACCGCGCACTGAGAATTATCATCCGAAATACTTTTTTTGACATTTCCAAATTTCGACCTCAAAATGCAACACATATTTAATTCAGACAATTAAACTTAAAAGTCGTCAAAATAATTAATTCTATTTACTTAAATAAATTCTCTAAATCATAAATTTAAGTTTCTCCAGTTTAAATATTTTTATAACTCCCAAAATAATTAAATATTAAATACTCAAAATTATGGGGTGTTACCACCCCTCTACGATGTCGCCAGTCCCGTAATAAAGTCCATCGAAATGCTCTTCAATTTCCACACGGGAATATCCAGCGACCGTAGTATCCCAGAAGGCCTCTAGTGGTCTACCTTAACTAACTGATAGGTAACACACTTAGAGACAAACTATGTTATGTCTCGCTTCATCCCTGACCCCCAGTAATGTCTCCTCATGTTCTAGTTCATCTTATCCCTATTGGGATGTACTGCAAATCTCAAACCATGGGACTCAGTCGTAATAGCATGCCTCATATACACATCCTCAGGCATAACTACTCTTTCATTAAAACGTTGGCCTCCTACTGAGATGATAGAATAAGACTCTGCACCCTTCACCAATAACTAACGCAGCCTATCTTGACAGTACTGATTCTTCGCTTGTGCTTTCACTACCCGCATGACAATATCGAGGGTAATAGATAACACTAACATGTACGCTCTGGCAACCTCATCATCATGTTAAAGCTCACTCCACTTTTCCTTTCAGACCTTGGCCAACTCCCAGTGGGTCTTCATCTCAATGCATCTGCCACCATATTATTTTTACCAGGATGATACTTATATCAAAATAGTAGTCCTTCATGAATTCTAGCCACCGCCTCTGCCTCATATTCAGATCCTTCTATTTGAAAGATACTGAATTGACTTATGATCCACAAACAAAGTAAATTTCTCCACCAATAGATAGTGCCTCCATATCCTTAGAGCAAATATAGTTGTTGCTAACTCCAGGTCGTGGGTGGGATAATTCTTCTCATGGGGATTAATCTTTTAAGACACATAAGCTATGGACCTATCCTCCTGTTTTTAGACACCCCCAGGTCCCTATAAGGATGCATTTGTGTAGACTTGATACTCCACCCTACTCCTAGGAAATGTAAGTATCGGCGCTGACGTTAACTTGTCCTTCAGTGCATCAAAGGCTTGCTGACAGTGGTCACTCCACACACACCGTATCCCTTTTTGAGTTAGGTCCGTCAATGCACCCATAATCTTAGAAAATTCCTTAATGAAGCAGCGATAATACCTATCTAACCCCACGAAGCTACGAATCTCAGATGGTGTTGTGGGCTGCCCCCACTCCATCACCGTCGATACCTTACTCGAATTAACTGTAATACCCCTGATTGATACGATGTGGCTAATAAACTGCACCTCCCATATCCAAAATCCATACTTTCCAAATTTGGCATACAACTGGTGGTCCCGTAGTGTCTGCAAGAACCTACGCAAATGCTCCGCGTGCTTCTCCTTAGTATGATAATAGATCAGAATGTCTTTTATAAGTACGATCATGAACTAGTCTAATAACTCCATTGATACCCTGTTCATGAGATCCATGGAAATTGTTGCCACATTAGTGATCCCAAATAGCATCACCCCTTGAACTCGTACGACCTATTTCGCGACATGAAAGCGGTCTTGGGAACATCCTCCTCCCAAATACGTAACTGGTGATATCCCGATCTAAAATTAATATTTGAGTAGTATGCATCCCCTCTAAACCGGTCAAATAAGTCATCGATCCTTGATAATGGGTACTTACTATGTATTATTACTTTGTTCAGATCCCTGTAGTCCACACATAAGTGAAGTGAACCATCCTTCTTCTTTAGACAAATCACTGGTGCACCCCACGTCGATGTACTCCATCGAATGAAACCTTTCCCTAAAAGTTACTGAATCTTCTCCCTCAACTTTCGTATCTCTCATGGGGCCATGCAATACAGTGATTGAGAAATCGTCCTAGTACTCAGTGCTAGGTTGATAAGAAACTCGATCTCTCAACTGGGTGATAACCCCAGTACCTCCTAAATTACATCCTTAAAATATCTCACTACTATGAGTGGGTGGTTATAGCGTAAAAGACTAAAGTGCGGAAGTAACAGTTGTCGAGTAAACGCAATTTACCTACGAGTTTTATAGGTTATTCTAGGAGGTACCAATTCAAAAATTTCTTGAATTGTTAACTTTACTAAAATACATTTAAGTTTGCAAAATCAAGTTATAGTCCAGATTATTATCTGTGGTTAACCTAGGTGATTTATAAAATAATAATCAATTCGGTTTCATTAAGTGGGTTTCTAGACTTAACTCCTACTTTTTCTTATTAGGTGAGAGTTGCAGAAAAATACACCATATAGTACTTATTTTACGTAACAAAAATGCTTCACCATGAAAAATGACGGACTCTTCTAAGAGTCAACCTAGTTTACTTCCACTAAAATAAAAACCAAAATAAAAACCAAAATAAAAACGATTTACAATAATCAAATAAGAGAACGTGAAGTATATAGATATAGATATTACCTAACCTAGACCAAGATCTCCCTGGTTGTTTCTTATGATCTCCCTTTAGTCTGTCCTTGTTGACTTCGTGTTCTTCACATCACAGCTTCTCCCTCTTACTCTCCTTAGCTCAGGTTCAGCTCAGTACATATTGTGCCCTAGTTCTTAGTGAAGTAGTTATGTGACGTGTGTTATTCTAAATGACACAAACACACTTAATGATACAACCCGAATGCTTTATGAAATAATTTTCTTTCCTAAATATCTTAAAAAAATTATATTCAAGATCTTTTAAGTCAAACTATCCTGAATTATGCAGTTCCGAAATTCTTTTTCTCAAATATTATAAACAATCAAATTTGGAAAATATGTACACAATAATTTCAGTGCCTATGTGAGAAGTGGTGTTCCAGTGAGTGATTTATACATGATATGCAAATGTATGTTCTTGAATTCACTTCAAAGATCAAGTAATCATATATAGTTTTATAATACACACAAAAATAATAGATGACTGTAAATATGTAAACACTTCAAGTACTTAGTCAAATAACATGAAATTGATTTAAGAGTAGGTTTAGATTAAATCATGTTTTAACCTAATGTCCTATAAAGTCTAGTTTAAATAGTCCAATAGTTTGGTATCTTCAATCCAATATCATTTTGAGTTCTCAAACGGAACAAGTCAAGTTCTTATATATATAGTCTCAGGTTAATAATGGTCAAGTTCGAATATCAGTTCAAAGGGACGGTATAGTATTCTTTAATTTTTGAATAGGTCCACACTGTTATTAGGCATAATTATCTAAACCTTAAATCTGATATACTTTATTCCAAACCAATTTTCTTGAATATGTTTAAAACATAATGTTTTAAGACTATGAAGGATTCAAAACAATGGAATAATGAAGACAACCAAAATACACAAAACTGATTTATGTGTGAAGTGTTCAACTTATTACAAAAATCAGATCTAAAAAATAGATCAAGAAAGATGACAAAAATCGTGCAAATCAGGAACAACATTACAAAATTTGTGGTTTTATGTGTGTATTATTTTATTTATAGTATATAATCAACAACACAACACAAAATATAGATCTATAAAAACACATATGAAACACAAGAAAGAAAAACTTACAACATATTTTTCTCTTTTAAAAATCAAAATGAATAGATGAGGTTCTTGAATAAGTCGTAACAAAAAATGAACCTCAAGAGTCTATTGAAATGTTGAAATGAATCAATATTTTTTCACGAAATACACACACAAAAGATGGATCTTTGAAAATGTAAGTGTGTAAACTCTCTTTCTCTCTCTCAAAATTTAGCAGAGTTTTAGCTCTTAAAATGACATTCTCGGATTAAAGAAAATGAGACCCAAAGGGATGAATTTATAAGGGTATGAGGTATGGTCTGATTGGTTGAAAAAAATAGCACAAGGATAGACATAAAAAAACGTAGCCTTAGATAAAATCTGATCATGTGGATAGGAAAGAAACACAAACGAACCCATTAAAAACAAGACGCGTCCTTACAACTATTGCACACTAACAAAAAGCCTTGATGGATGGTTTAGTAAAACGAAGTCATTTTAATTGAGTATAAAACCAATTTTGGTTTAAAAGTAAAACCGTGGGCGAATAAAACTAACGATGGTCTGGTATTATTAAAATGATGTCGTAATGAAAGAATAAAATGCTTACTGTAAACATTATACAAATGTTAGCGTTGGAAATCCTAAGGGTAAGCGGCGTCATTTAACAATTCGAGTAATCAGCCTAGATTCTTGTCGAGAACAGCTAAAGGGACAAGCCAACTGTTATGGGTCAATTATTGGCCAACTAAGGCTATAATCCAATATTACATGCCAAATAAAATCAACTTAAGGTTATTACCAGATAAGGTCAAATCGCGGAATAATAACAATGCCAACTAGATGAGGTACATGCCTATATATTTACTAAGAGATTAAGAAAAAGTATAGGTCACATCGTCCATGTAAATATGTAATGACAACAAAACAAAAACACAATGCACACATATGTTATACAATTACTATAGCAAACATACAAGCATATACTAATACATATAAATTAATAAAAAAAAATATTTTTAATTTCAAAATTTAACTCTAAAAATTTATTTCTTACAAAAATATTTAATCATATTAATAAATTCCAAATTAAATTTAAAACAGTTTTGAAAATTCTTTTTAAACAAAATAAAACACAATCAATAGTCATGATATAATGCAGTGTCGTTCAACGTTTCCTATGTAGTGCAAGAATAAAATCCTATGAGCCATAAAAGGTGTGAGAGATAGCCATTCATGACTGACTGAATTTGGAGATCGAAATAGTAATACTGAGTTTGTGTCGACTTTCGTAGGGAGCTTGGCGTAGACTCACCCTAATTATAGAAAAAATCTTGTCAAAATTTAAGTCTAACTAGCTTAAGGTCTATATAGCTACAACATAAAAAATAAACCCTTGGAGTGCTCTATATAGCTACCTTCATACTAGAATCGAGTTTATCAGTACTACTATCTCTTGTGAGGTCTCCTCCTCAATGTAATATAGGTGTGTGAGTGACCCTCCCTCAAGAAGAGGCATCGCCACCAAGAACATCTCCTGACCCAGAATGGAGAACACTATTGTCCTCTCGTAACAGTCTACTACCGCCTTGTATCCTGCTAACATATCCATACCTAGGATAACATCGTATCCCTCCATGTCTAACACTAGAAAGTTCGCGGCTAAGCTCAGACTCCCAATAATAAAATCCATACCTTTATATACTTAGTGTATAAGTCACCCACTACCCAACGGTGACCTTACTCACATAAGGCGTGTGCTAGCTGTCTCTAAAAGATCGGTTGCTCATGCAAATCTAGTAGAAATAAAAGAGTGTGATGCGCCCATATAAAAAAGAATCCTACCCTCATGACCATGAATAGGAAATGTATCAACAACTATTGGCAGCGCCTGAGGTGCTGGTGGTATAGGCACATCCCAGACATTATACACACGCCCATAATGCATTTTCTCTGTGGTTGTGGGGCGGGTGGTGTTGGTGCTGTTGGAGGCCTTTATGCCTGTTACCCCTTACTGGGCCCCCTGTTACTGTCTCATAGCTCTCTGTGGGCACTCTTTCTTCACATTTTATGTTTGTCCACATATTAAACATCGCCCCTGAAAGCCCCCTGTCCCTGGACCAACTGGCCTAGACAAGATTTTCCCTAATGGTGGCAATGGTGGCCTCGGACCTACTGGCCTCCCCCATTTTCCCCTTAGCCATGTCGACACTGGTTAACCTGCTGCTACTGATTAGAGCCCTGCTGGCCCTGCCTGAAACCCTGACTATCTGGTCTATACCCACAATTTCTAAATCTCTTTGTAGAATTCCCTTGTCAGGAGCCATGTCCCTGTTGTCTTCCAACCTACTGATGTGCTCTGCTAACAGTACCCCCACCTGCCTTGCCCTGCTACCTAGGCTCACCACCTCTCTTTCTCTCCCTCATGTGGAAGCGATGATCCTAAGAGTGCAGTAATGTTGCATTGATTACAACAATATAAACCTTGGGTTACCGATTAAGTGTTGTCTGATCCTTTAGGCTAAACCATTTATAATCCTTGACTTCTTCCTCTCCTCATTGCTCACCTCGTCTAGCATAAAATTTTTCAAACGAGTGAACTCCTCATCATACTCTACCACGGATTGATCACCCTTGGTCACCTCATTGAACTTTTTTTTCATCTCGGACTATACTGCTGGAGAAAAATACTTACGGTCAAACCACACCGAGAAATCATAAATCATCATCATTTATTGCTCCTCGACGGTGGTAATAGACTCCCACCACTGTAATGTCACTCCGACAAGTTTGAATGTAGCTAGAATCTGATTATGTGTCTCACTTCACTCCACCATGCGCAGATAGTGCTATATATTCTTCTTCCACTGACACGCCTCAACCACATCAGAGCTACCCTGAATCTCGGGTGGGTGGACCTTCTTAAACGTCTCTCTAACTCTCTGCCAAGTGGATGGCCCTGCTTGGGCTTGGATCACCTGTGCCATTGGCGGCCGTGGCTGGGGATATAGGAAATAAAGAGCCATAGCTATCATAGCTGAGTTGACCACCTGTGCCACTATCTCTGCCACCTGTGCAGTCGAGATCATCTCCGGTGGTGGTTGTAGATGCAGTATTTGTGGCTCCTAATGAGCCTTCCTCACCTCATCCATGGTCTCTTCCCAAGTTGCTCGCTCTCTCATTGGTGGCATCTGAAATAGATCGAATTGTATAAGTACACAGTTTATACAAAATATAATAGCAGAAGAACGATATCTCAAACACGCAAAGATAAAAGCAACATTCCTAATAATAGGGCTCTGTATCAAAAAACGATATGAAGAAATCGTAATAAGACATACAGATCCTATGGACACTAGATACTGATGTTCTGATACCATCTGTGACACCATGCTTAATTAAATATTGGTCGATCAGTCCTTTATTACATTAAAATAGGATTTTCATTTGGTTCATTCTTATCATCACCGTCGGAAACCATATAAATTACTATCCACCTAATTAATTGTAAAACTGGTGCCAAATTTTATATTTCATTAAACAAATAAATACACATGTGGAATAAAATAAAATAATAAATGCATACACACCATCAGTGAGTCTGAAAATAATGTTGAATAAATAACTAAAAGACTGGTCGAATAAACCCTTGGTTATAAATCCAAATCCAACATAATAATCCAATGAATAAATAAATAATCCAAAACTGAATCTGAAAGTAAATGGGTAACACGCCCTAAATGGAACTATAACTGAAATGAGATCCTTAATCTAGGAATGAAGAAAGATGTGTCTAATATAATTTCCTGTATGCATCCACATATGTTGCAGTTGTGTATACCCGAAATAGAATCTCACGTATGGGGTCCCTGTGGCCGGACACCAAAAAGGTTTTTAAAATATTTGTAGTAAGGGTTAGAACCCAAAACATTTTGAAAATATTTAGCAAGTGAATAAGTTTGCAGTAATTAAATTGAAAGAATGTTTTTTATATTTAAGCTAGTGTCGCACTCACTTGAGATAATAATCAACCCTCAACTATTGTGCACACCTATCTCTTTTCCTTAAAACCCTCCTAGCAACACTATCCCGTCTAACTAGCCTTGTTATAAACGCCGCCTGAAACCATACTCTAGCTCAAGTAACTTTTACCAATGATTTTTAAGTTAATTTTTCACATTAACTTAATTTCCCATCTTTAAATACTTATATAACAATTTCACTAGTTATGTAAACAATACCATTTAACTCCAGGTATTTCACCCGTATATAATTATCTACACTATTATACACACACACACACACACACACACATATATATATATATATCACTACACCAATTCTGCACTATTATCACGGTAATTGACCTTGACCAGTTGGACTTGTCAAGGTCAATGACTGTGACAATTCGGGGAGAGACAAATTTTTTTGTCACGGACGTGTCACGGTCATTGACCTTGACAAGTTCATTACAATTGTCACGGTCGTGTCAAGGTCATAGACCGTGACAAGTTTAGTCACGGTTAATAACCGTGACAAACCCGTAACAATATTTACAAAAATTGTCACGGTCAATAACAGTGACAAGATTTGTCAAGGACTTGTCACGGTCAATGACCGTGACAATTCTTGGCGGAATTTAAAAAAAATCTGCTGGGCAATATGGCCACTGCCACTGCCCAGCAGTATATTTGTACCTATTATAACAACGTTGGTTGTACCTATTCAAACATCATATATCCAAATAAATTAAAGATAGTGCAAATATATATTCATGACGATATAATCCAAATATTCAAAATAGAAATAATATACATGACGATATAATCCAAATCTAATTAAAATGGACAAACTAAAAAATAATGTTACTACATGTCTTGGGTAAATGTGAGGAGGTGAGTTGGCCACACGATATACGAATTGACACACCCAATAATATACATCTTGCCGCATTGTTCGCGCAACCTTAATAGGGAGTTCTCCTTCCCGGGTATCACATGCATGATGAGCACTTTGGACTCGATCCCTTGAAGCGCACGTCCATGAACTATTACACCCTCGACGATATTCGGGTCCCTCAAGCCTCGCCCTATCCGCTGGCCATCAAATACATCCAATATGAACACGCTCGGCCAACTAAGTGTTGGCATCGATCTGGGGAAGGGAGCCAAATAAGGAAGTGGATCATCGAAATACGCACGTGACGGTGAAGAAGCAGCGAGGTCCACATCCTCATCCTCATGCGCCTCGTTCTCCCGCACCTCCTCCTCCTCCACCGCCTTCTCCTTCCCTTTCCCCTTCGCCTTACGGTCTCCGCCCAACGTACGCTTCATGAATGCGTACATATCTTGGACTGTCGCCTCTAAATGGGACAGCTTCGTGTCGTGTGAATCCACCGTTCGAGCCAACCCGGTGTCGCTCGTCTCCAATCGTATGATCCTAGATTTGGCCACCCGCGAGCTCACCCCCTTGTCCTCCCCTTGCAATCAGAGCCAAGAACTTGGCTGAGTGCATCTGTGGACAAAGACTCCTTGTCGGCATCAGACTGCGACTCATGCACTTCCTTAAGCTTTGCCTGAAACGACACAAAGCACATGATTAGTAAAATAAGTAAACTAAAAAACTATAACATAATTGAGAAAAATTAAACTGTCGGATTACTTACAATCGTGGCCGCGACGCTCGGGGACACCTCCTTATCCTTCCCCTTCTTCGTCTGAAGAGCCACATAAGTATCGAGCCTATGTGGCTTACCCCCTGGCCCACTCCCTACCCCCTGAAATATAATAAAGTAAAATTAGTATCGGCCCCGCAAAGTAAAATAATGAAGAATAATATATTTCTGTAGTTATAGAAAAATTAAATCTTACCTTCATCCTATGCTCCACCTCGGCGTAAGAGGTCCGGCCGGAGTAGTGCACGTCCGTCTTTTTTGCCCGATTTTTCCTCCCCGACTAGCGAGATGCCAATTGTGGATCCTCGATCTCATTGTCAATGAACTTTTTCCATTGTGCCAATGAGATTGGCTCCTTGGGCGGGACGAATCCACGCCATTGTATAATGGACTCTCGTGGTTTCCCAAAGTACCGTGTCTGCATATTTTTCTTCCACGTCTTGTGTTGCTACCTCAACTGCTCTAAGACGAAATCGCGTAGCTTTGCATACAAGTTGAATTGTTCCTGTCCAACAAATCCAATGTTAGTTGCGAATAAATATAAATATAAATATAAATATAAATATAAATATAAAATGAAAATGAAATTGAAATTGAAATTGAAACTGAAACTGAAATTGAAATTGAAATTGAAATTGAAATTGAAATTGAAATTGAAATTGAAATTGAAATTGAAATATTCATATAAATATAAATATATTACCTGTAGTGCCGCCCAAACAGCTAACTTGAGCTCATATGGCACTTCCTTCCAACTCATAAACCCCAGGCCGATGACCGTCTTTAGAAGCTCGAGGGATCTCGCTAATAGCTCCAATTTTTTCTCGATGGTAATCCTAAATTTTCCATATTTGGGGAGCCTAGGGGCAGAGGAGCCCTCGTCGCCTCCGCTACCACCGAGCCCAGACGACATCATCATAAACAACATCATCATCTTCGCCTTAATACCTGAAGGAGACATTTGCTGTAAAAAAATGTTATTAGTACAGATAAAAAAAATGTTATTAGTACACATAGACACACACACCTACCCCACCCCCACCACACACACACACACTCACACGTACACGTACACATACACATACACCCCCTCCCCCCTCCCCCCACCCCCCCTCCCCCCACCATACCCCCTGCTCTCCTCCCCCACCACACACCACCACACATATATATACACACACATATACACATACACACATAAATATGTCTAAATTAGTTGAAAACATCTAACGTGGAATATATGTAAAGCATGGAATTATTATTATATATATTATATATGCCGAAATAGATGTAAAGCATGGAATTATTAGTACACAAACCCCCTCACCACCCCACCACACTCCCCCCACCACACCCCCTGCCCCCTCCCCTACCACACATATATACACAGACATAGACACACGTATACACATATTTAATTTCAAGTATGTTTCATTTAATTATCATACTTTGTATATATTGTTCGATACACAAAGTAGTTTTCAAAAAAAGTTGAAAAATCCCGCCCCCGTATGGACAATAATCCAGTGGTCATGCCACTTTTAAAACTAACCAACCCAACATTTACTAAACAAAATAATCCAACAGCAATTTCAACAACAAATGTGTAACTCGTACTCCTTCTAATTCATCTACTTAATTAATTCATTTCATCAATTAAACTAACAATTAAAGTATACAATTATTAATTTACTAATTTACAATGAGGGGCAATCCTACTTTAATATGAAATTGGCACTAATTATTAATTTACTTTCATCTAAAACTATACAATTAAAATTACAATTAAAGCTATACAATTTATTAATTAAAGCTATACAATTGTTAAAATTGCCCCACCACACACACACACACACACCCCACCACCACCACCACCACAACACCCCTTGCCCCCTCCCCCGGCCACACACCTACACGCACACACACACACCCCACCCTACCCCCACCCCACCCCCACTACTCCCTTCCCCCCTCCCCCACCACACACATATATACACACACATACATATACACACATATATATACACACATACACAAACACATACACACACATATAGAAATGAAAGAGAAAGAGAGGAAAAAAAAACATACCTTAGAGAGAGAGAGCAGAAATCGCTTAGAGAGAGAGGGGGGGGGGACCAAAAAAGGCTGGGAAAAAAGAAGCCTATGGATTTTTTTACTGCAGAAGTTGCACGGTCGTGTCAAGGTCATTGACCGTGACAACTATTTAAAGAATTGTCACGGTCATTAACCGTGACACGACCGTGACAACTACATTTGTCACGGCCTTTTCACGGTGAATGACCGTGACAATTCTTTGTCACGGTCGTGTTAAGGTCAATGACCGTGACACAAAACGCGTGTTTTTTGTCACGGTCAATGACCTTGACAAGGGTGGCCGGCTGAAAGGTGACAATTTTGTCATTTTGGTGTAGTGTATATATATATATATATACTACACATTCACACACATGTTGTATATTAGTATCGATCCCGCCACGTAATAAATCACCAGATGTTTTCTCTAAAATGCTATCATCCCAGGTATACTCACTCCAACCTGGATACCGCAAAACGGTTCGCTCACACCGAATCATGAAATAAATAATAGACGTAGTGGAGGCAGTCTTAATGCCCCGAGTGTGAGACTAAATCATATGGAAAGCGTCTCACCTCGAAAAGAATCACAACATAAAATACCAGATGTTATGACCTGGCAATTATACTCACCCTGCATTCACTAGCCAGGGGATTCACCCACATTTTACAACCTCCTATGATAGCACTATAGGGGTATGTAATTATGAAAATATCTACATTGATATTAGAAGAGTACAAAATATCTACATTGATATATATACTATCGCATTTTCTGTATATGTATAATTAACTTAAATTCAATAAATCCATGCCTAACTCTCGTAGAACTAGCTTGAAAAATACCGGAGTGTATTTCTTCAACTCATAATTTAGTTAGTTTCACATTAATTAATTTAACAATGTAGTGTCACTCAACCATAATGCTAGATTCATTCACTTGGCCCGTATTTTATACTTTTAGAATTTATTACACAAATTTTCGTTACAAAGTTTGTCACTCTTATTAATTAAAAATCCATACTACCAATCTCTCCAAACTCCAGGTAGTACCTTCCATTTAGTTTTACACAAATTAAACCCCCATAAACATACACTAAAGAAATTAAGTCACAAAAAATAGAGAGCAAAACTGCCTATTTTTCTTCCTCGTTGATCGAGGCGCTGCCTCCCTCATCACGGCATGAGTTTCCTCCAAGGATGAGATTCAAGCTCCCATGGTTATAACCCAGTATCATTTTCATCCCTACACATTGTGTATAATATTATTTCCTCAGTTTCTAAGGCTCAATCAATCGATTAATGAACATGGCAGCCTTCTTCTTCCTCGATTTTTTGTCTATCATTGTTGTTCCCAAAAGCTTGGTGATTTCTACTCAAACTCAAACTAATCCTTACTAAATCCATATTATGTACTTCTGGTAAACTTTGAATCATCATAACCAACATCAAACATTAAAAATTTCTACTATTATCGATGTAATTAGGCATCAGGTTCATGAGGGCTTTCCCGATTTGCAAATTTAAATTCAATTTCACATACACCTCCCTCCCTCCGATTTCTCCTGCATTTTGAATTAGATCCTTAGTTCAAACAGTAGACTGGGAATATTATTATCAATTTTAATAATTAAACAACGTATACTACCCAAATCACTAAAACCCACTTTACACGAAAACTCATCTCCAAAACGATTTTCGATTTTACACTCACTATAATATGAATTGAAAACCACAATTTAGATTGAAAGAAAGTTAACCACTTGCCTGTACTGGTTCGTAGGGTCTTATTTCCTTTGGGGTAGATGATGATTTGACAAAGAACACATGTAATCTCCATTAATTTGGCTCCCTAGAACTTTCATAATTTCTCCCTCTTTGCTTCTCTGCTGAACTAGGCTTTTCTTTTTGAGTTGTGACTTCCACAAACTCTCTATCTTGGATTTTATTATGATAATCCCGAAATTATACTTATAGGGAAATGTAAAATGGCCCGAACACCCTCATCTGGGCCCAGTTATGCCTAAAAATGCCTCGAGACCCATTCACTACCCCGGGTACTCTTTTCCGACTATCTCAGCTATCTGGAATCAACTATGCACTCAAAATTGTCTTCCAAATTACTTTACTAAAAATTCCTATCTCGACCTCAATATAGTCTATCTCCGACTCCCGGTTTAGATAAAATAATACCACGTCACTATCACTCATTATTATTATTATTAACTTAGTAATTATTTTCTATAAATATTAACCATTAACTCTCCCGATTAATATTTAAATAAACTCATAATAATTAATTCAATTAAATTACGATACGCAAGTAATTTAAATTAGTCGAATTAATTAAATATATAATGCTAAAAAATACAGGGTGTTACGAAGAGTGGAGATGGTAATTTCCTGAGAAAAAACAATAGCCATAAAAGTTTAAGTTTAATTCCACGCATAAGCGACTAAGATAAAAATTACAAATTAGAGTATGAATAACTTAAGAAGCCTTGTGAACTTGTACATGCCACATGTCCATAGTAGGAGACGTTGAACATAGAAAAAATCCAACTCATATCCATTATAGACAAGGTATTTACTAGAATATCGAGGATGAAACCATATTGTATCAAGGTAATTTTTTAGCCTAAATTAAGGTATATGGTATTATTTATCCTTGATATTAAGGAGGATGTCCGCATAGGTGATAAAACCCTTTTCCCTTTCTCCATATTATGGTTACTAGGAGTATAATAAACATTGATAGTTAGGGCCCCGTTGTTAAGAATTACTTTATAGAATTTTAGGTTCCCACTAAGCATAACATCGATTGACTTTTTTCGAGTCGAAGTCCCACCATTATTAACAACAAAAATTACAATTCTTGTTTCAATAACCTTAACCTCCTGGCCCCTCTCCGCAACTAGCTTCTTGCAATAGAAGACATTCGAATACATCCTTTAAGCTCTCTTCAAAGGATAACTAGATGTCTTGGAGGGTAGAACATAACTTGAAAATTAAGGCACTAAGTAGGATAAGGTGAAAACAGTCAAAGTAATAAGGGGTAGCTTAAATATCGAAATAAGATGACAAGGTATACCTTCAACAACTGTAAGAAAAATCCTTCTATCATTGTTTATAGCATATCTTTAGGCTAGTTTGGTGTATCCTATTACAAATCGTCACACAGTGTCAAGACGAAGCGAACTCAAGAATCTCCAAGTTTAAAGGCTTTTCAACATCCCAAAAGATATAAAATGATTTAGAGTTTAAATTAATTCATAGAATTATATTTGAGATGTTTAATTTATATCAAAAGGAAAACAAGAGTGTTTTACTTTGCGAAAATATATTTTTGGAAGACCTGTAGGCAGAGTTTAAGGAAAAAAGGTTTTTTGACATTTAAGTCATTCAAATAACATTTAATGTCGTTCAAACGACATTGCATAGTCGTTCAAACGACATGTTGTTATTGTTCGAATGACATGTAGAAGTTGTTCGAATGACCTACCAACTTAAGGTTTTCATAAATACCTATTTCATGGTTCAAAAGGTTTAAGAACTTTACAAAAATGATACTGCATATCAACAAAAAAAATTCTTTAAGTTTTATGTTTCTAAAATATTGTTTTAATTCACAAAAATCATCCTTGAATATTGTTCTTGTGAACAAGTTTAGAACCCTAGAAATTTTTATATCTCTTGCATACACCTTGGTGCAGAGGCACTCCATTACTGACTTGTAATACCTACGGGGATTCACTGTTGAAGACGAAGGATGAGGCTGAAAAAGGGCTGCAATCCATTGTGGTTTTCGAGGGAATCATTACTGATTTTAGGCTGCAATCTATGTAAGTTTTATGAGGAAGATTCATAGTAGATTTCATTGTATCTATGAGTTTCGATTTACGTTATATAGTGAAATAAAGGTTTTACTCGAAAGGTTTTTTTTCCCGAATCTCTATTTATTGGATTTGCATGATTAATTTATTCACCTAGATGCATGTTTTATGGTTTAATTAATTTGGATTAAAAAATTGACATTTAATTAAATATGTTTAAAATTGGAAATTTACGAATTAAATTAATAATTGCTATAGAACACCTCATCCTCAAAATGGTATTAAAGTGAGTTTCATTAAGTTATTGTGTTTGATCTTGTCTACTTGTTATTTTTGGGTGGCTGGTTGTTTTATACTTATCACTTGTTTATTTGATGGAGTCTCCTAGTTTTGACGACTTAAATCATTTGAATTTGACGTTTTCTAAAAGAATTAAATTTTTGGAAAAAGAAAATTCTCGTTTGAAATCCACTACGTAGCTTTTTCAAACGGTTCAAAATGAAAGAGATTTAATTCGCAAGGTACTTGTGGACATGGACCATAAATTTAAAAAATTATAATTGTTCAAAAGGAGAGTGATGATAGAGTTCTATTTTTTGAAAAATAATTGAAGGACTTTTAAAAATCTAGGGTTTGTTTTTGTTACAAAAAGAATAAAAATATTTTGATTAATGATTATGTTGCATGTGAGAAGACTATTGGGGAAAAATTTACTTTTATTGAAGGTGAGAACGATGACCTTTTTGGAATTATTGAAACTTTGAAAAAAGCATCCCTAAAATTGGAAGAGTCTAATTCTTTGCTTGAGTCTAAAATTTTGAAGTTAAAATTTTCTTTAAAAGACTCAAGTAGTTTTGAGTGCTAATGGTAACGGCTTGTTTTATTCTTATGCATTGAATGTTAAAGCCAAAATAATTGTTTGTTTTAAAGAGTCAACTAAATCCAAGAACGTTAGAAAATGTTGACCCATAGGCACCATTCCCCGTGTCTATACATGTTCACACCGTAGAAGGAAAGGTCACCATAGGAGTTTCTATTTTGATCTTCTAAGTGGTCCTAGTAAGTTGAAGTTTAGTGTCCCATTGGTTTCAAAAACCCCTATTCATCGTTTCACATCTATTTGGGTTAGGAAATCAGTTTTAGAGGCGCTACATGGTAAACAAGTTGATTCTCACGTGATTCTTCTCTTGCCATATCATATGAGAAATTGCTTGAATGATTTTGTTTATCATACAGTAGTTGTGCTTCATAATATATGTTTGCTAGTGTTATAACGTATGTACTTTTTGTATTATATTTTTTCTTTTATTGATTCATATTGAAAAATACAAAAATATTTTTGATTTTAAATATTTTGAAAAATTCGAAAAGATTTTAGTTCTTTGTATATTTTAATTTTACCCATTTGGTGTGGCATATATGTGTGATTTAATATAATTTGATTATTCCATTTTCATGTGGCAATGACATTTGGTTACGGCTTTAGATGCTTAGATTGATCTCAACCATGTTTATGGAGTTATTTCGAACTTGATTTGCTTAATGGATTCGAATTTGTGTATGCCTATACACATACATGCACGAGATTGTTGGATTTTGACTTCACATATATATTTGAGCTTAATGAAATGTTCTCCTATCAATCTTTTCATCTACATGTTTATTTGACTATTGAGGATTTTTGCATGTAAGAACCGTTGCCCGTGAGGAATTTATTTAATATTTAAAAAATCATGAGTGCACGGGAAATGGATGTGAAAGAATAATAACCTCTTCGTGAAAGCCACGGTTTAAAACAACTCAAGAAAAATTAAGGCGATAATAAGAATAATATGCCAAATATGTTCTAAATTTGTGTGACACCCCGACTAATTAAATACCGGGTAGCTACTCCTTTATTAAATTAATTCAAAATGCCAAGTTGGCTCAGTTAATAGCATCACTGTCCCACCTAGTATTTAAAAAGCAAGTTGCCAAATTTTAATTTAAGTCTGATTAACATGCAACAAAAGTAATGAAGAAGTAAATAACACCATTCACCATACTGAAGTAAAACAAATAACCATCACAATAGAGTAAAATAAAGTCTAGAGGAAAAACTCCTCACTACAATCCCACAACTGAAATAAATAAACTGAACAATACATGCTAAAGTCTGAAAACTGAAATGTAAAAGATGCCTCTAAAGAAATGGGCAACATGCCCTACAACTGATAGATAGTGACTCTGGAATCCAAAAGATAGAAGCGTCTACATGCAAATCCCTGTAGCTTCCACAAGCAGCTACAGCTCGTCACCTGAATGGATAATCTATGCTTGGTGTCCTTGTGGCTGGGCACCTAAAAAGGTTTTACAAGAAAAAGATTTGAAAAGCAAACGGGTCAGAGCCCGAATGTGGAGTTATATTTTAAAAACCTGCAAGTGCTTTAAAAACATTTAAAACATTAAATGCAAAGTACATGTTAGGACGTGCACTCACATTATATTCTCACCTCTCGTCTAACTGTGCACTCCTAACGCAAGTACCCATCTATAACTACCCATACTACTAGCTAAGTGACAACATATCTAGCTAGACTGCCAAAGGTCCTGCCCATAATACTTGGTTCCATTTACATAATAACGCTCGTAATTAAATAGGGGTTTAACGTCAACTCAAATACTCAATATGCAATATATATAACTATCAGTTAACTCGTTATATTTCTCGAAACAATACCGTAATATAATTAGAACATTAACATGAGGATTCTCATTAATTAAATGTATATTAATCTCATCATATATATACAATACAAGCACCCCGAGAACTAAGCTACGGTGCACACATACTCTGCTATCCATCCCGGTACATCACGTACATAAGGATCACATATTCCGAATCTCTCAGGAATAGTCCAGATAACACAAATCACAAATAGTGGAGGCGAACACAGTCACCATCACGTGGGTCACGCACATACCTACGCTCCCACGGTCAGCGGACTTATTAATAGCACAATAAGTCTTTCTATGACCTATGGTCATCGAGGTACCAGTCTATATCCCCCCCGTAGGCACACAAGGAATAGAGGGTCCTAAGCGAACGCAACCTCCCGTGATAGAAAGTATGGTAGGTATGTCATACACACAATCCATATACCAATACTAAGTAAACACACGTCTTAGTAATACCGTATTTTAATCGTAGTATATATATTCTCATACTAACTATAATTAACACAATTCATACTATTCCGGTTTGTAATTATACGCGCCATAATTCATCCTCACATCGTAGTAGACACTCACGTCTCATCCCAAACCGTCCATGTAATACAACTCTCGTATATAATTTACTTCTCATAAATGCCCAAAAGTCCCAATTCTATCACTATATCATCAAAGGAATGCTAACTCTACCCTTGAACCAGTTTCCGGGACTCCAAAAGTCAAAACAGTTCTAAAAGGACCAAACTGTCAACTCGTTAGAAGTTTCGTTCGAACGAGGCTGTTCGAACGAGATCCTTCTGTCAACTCGTTAGAAGTCTCGTTCGAACGAGGCTGTTCGAACGAGATCCCAGTTCGTTCGAACGAACTGTTCCTTCTAACGATATCTCGTTCGAACGAGATATCGAACGAGATCCCTTCTCGTTAGTAACAACTGGTCAACTCGTTAGAAGCTCGTTCGAACGAGTTCGTTCGAACGACCTGGGGGCTGCTTCTAACGAGCTACCAGTTTCGGCCCAGATTTTTCCCATCTCGTTTCTCACCATTTTTATCACTTCAATCCTTCTCCAAAGTTCGTTCTAATAATGATTTAAGTCCTCTAATCATACTAAAACTTGCTTAGGTCATGAACTAACGTCTTTTAAGGCAATAAGGCATCCTAAACATCATTAAATCCCAAGATTTTATACTTTTCCCCAATATCATCAAGAACATGAACCCTAGATATATATCAACATCAAATTCCAGAATTTAATTCATTTCTCTTTCACCCAATCATGTATTAACATCAGATTAATTGTCTCCAAACTATTCTACATGCAATTCTCTTCACAATTTCTCAAGTTCTATGATCTAAACTACATGGGTTTTCATATTTATCAAGAATAAATCATAAATCCGAATTTTCTAACATGGAAAGAACATTTGCTGAAATTAAACATAATTAAACCACTTGCCTTGGTTTGATTTCTGACTTTGGTGTAGGTTTGGTGAGAATTCTGCAGAGTTTCCTCTCCCTCTAAGTTCCTTCTCCAATGGTGGCTCAAGGTGGCTAGGGTTTGATTTAGGGAAGATTGTAAACCTAATATTAGCCTCCATAGCTTAAAGGGTTAATATGGGTTGGTTATGGGCTTAGTGGGTCAATATCCACATCAGATTTAATTAACCAATTTTCGTCACTTTTAATTCCTCAAAATGTAAAATTACCAAAATACCCTTTAAGTTACCGGTATGGCCTAAAAATACCCCGGGACCCAAACTATACCCCCGGCTAGTGTTTTCTGACTATCTCGACCCTTCCGGACGCGTTGGCGCACTCAAAATGACCATACGGATTATAGATTTTAAATTCACTTTTATTATCAAAATATTATACCGTGACGCGGCGGTCCCACGCGTCTCAACAAAATTTCTAAAATGCCGTATATAAATCTCACGACAAATTTTATAATACCAAATACATATATAATCATATATGCACATAATCAAATACCAATTCGCATCTCATTAGTATTTATAACCCGGATTAATTTCCAATTAATACGCATTTAATTAATTAATCCCAAAAATAATTATAGTCAAAAGTACGGGGTATTACATACTTCCCCCCTAATAACTGAATTTCGTCCCGAAATTCGAAACTAGAAAGTACCTGCTAAAAATAGCTATGGATAGCGTTCACGCATCTCATCCTCGCGCTCCCATGTGGACTCCTCGACATTATGATGTCGCCACTGAACACGCACTAACGGGACTATCTTTGACCGCAGTTTCCTCTCGCTTCGGTCCAAAATAGCTATTGGCCCCTCCTCGTAGGAGCTATCCGGCTGGAGATCGATGTCCTCCACAGCAATGTGAGAATGAGCCAAATTATCTCTAAGGTATTTCCTCAGCGAGGAAATATGGAACACGTCGTGAATTCGATGCAAGTGCTCCGGTAGTCCAAGTCTATACGCAACCGGTCTGATTCGCTCGATAATAGGAAACGGCCCCACATACCTCGGTGCCAACTTCCCCTTCTTCCCGAATTGCATAATCCCCTTCATCGGAGAAACCCTGAGCAAAACCTGGTCCCCCACTTGGAACTCCCTGAAGGACCTCTTCGCATCAGCATAACTCTTCTGCCTGTCTTGAGCTACCCGAATGCGACTCTGAATCAACTCAATCCTTGCCGAAGTATCCTGAATTACTTCCGGCCCAAGTAGTTTGTTGTCCCCCACTTCTAACCAACATGCTGGGGAACGACAAGGCCTACCGTACAATGCCTCAAACGGAGCCATGCCAATCGTGAACTGATAGGAGTTGTTGTAAGCAAACTCCACCAGTGGAAGGTACTGCTCCCATCCACCCCCGAAGTCAATAATGCACATGCGTAGCATGTCCTCCAACATTTGATTGGTGCGCTCTATCTGCCCATCGGTCTGCGGATGATAAGCCGTATTCAACCGCAACTCTGTGCCCATTGCCTCCTGGAAACTTTCCCAAAACCTCGAAACAAATATCTTGTCTCTGTCAGACACGATATTTAGGGGCACGCTGTGAAGTCTCACAATCTATGAAATGAAGAGCTGGGCATACTGTCCCGAAGTGTAATCAGTCCTTACGGGTAAGAAGTGAGCGACCTTGGACAACCTGTCCACAATTACCCAAACGGAGTCATGACCCCTCTACGACGTAGGCAACCCCGTGATAAAGTCCATGGATATGCTCTCCCACATCCACACCGGGACCTCCAATGGCTGTAGCAATCCTGTCGGTCTCTGATGATCCACTTTTATGAGCTGACAAGTGGCGCATTTCGAGACAAACTCAGCGATATCTCTCTTCATACCGCTCCACCAATACTGCCGTCTCATGTCCGGGTACATTTTATCCCCTCCAAGATGTACCGCGAATCGTGAGTCGTGCGACTCTGCCATAACATCGTGTCGCAATTCCTCTCCTTCCGGAACTACCAATCTCCCATTGAAGCGTAATCCCCCGTCTGAGCTAACGGTATAGGATTCGGCTCCCTCTGCTAGTAACCGAACTATCTGCTCCTGACAGAACGAGTCATCGGCCTGTGCCCGTACTACCTTCGTGACAATCTGCGGTGTAACGGTCATCACAGACATGAAAGATCGGGCCACTGCATCCTGGTGTCCCAATTCCTTCCACTTAGCTTTCCACACCTCTGCCACCTCGTCTGCTGGCCTACGGCTCAACGCGTCTGCTACCACGTTAGCCTTACCCGGGTGGTACTGGATGTCGAACTGGTAGTCTTTCACAAATTCAAGCCACCTACGCTGCCGCATGTTCAACTCTTTCTGCGTGAACAGATACTGTAGGGACTTGTGGTCCGTGAACAGCTGAAACTTCTCTCCCAAAAGATAGTGCCTCCAAATCCGTAGGGCAAATACCACTGCTGCCAACTCCAAATCATGTGTGGGGTAATTCTTCTCATGAGGCTTTAGCTTACGGGAAGCATAAGTTATGGCCTGTCTCTCCTGCTGCAATACACCTCCCAGTCCTTGCAAGGACGCATCGGTGTAAACCAAATACTCGACTCCTGGTCTCGGCAATGCTAACACAGGTGCTGAGGTCAACTTGTCCTTCAATTCATCGAATGCCAACTGACAGGCATCACTCCAAATGAACGGCACACCCTTACGAGTAAGATGTGTCAAAGGACCTGCTATCTCTGAGAAACCCCGAATAAACCTCCTGTAGTATCCTACTAAACCCAAGAAACTACGAATCTCCGTTGGTGTCGTGGGCTGTCCCCACTCCCTCACCGCTGATACCTTCCCCGGATCAACAGATATTCCCTGGTCGGAAATGATATGCCCCAAAAATTGGACTTCCTTCAGCCAAAACCCGCACTTCTCATATTTTGCATACAGCTCGTTCTGACGAAGTGTCTGCAAAACCTGCCTCAAATGCTCGGCGTGCTCCTCCTCTGTCTGAGAGTAAACCAGAATGTCATCAATGAAGACAATGACAAACTGATCTAGGAAATCTCTGAACACCCTGTTCATCAAGTCCATAAACACTGCTGGAGCGTTGGTCAAGCCGAAAGGCATAACCAGAAACTCATAAGAACCATATCTCGACAAGAACGCAGTCTTCGAGACATCCTCCTCCCTGATACGCAACTGATGGTATCCCGACCTCAAGTCAATCTTCGAGAAGAAAGAAGCTCCTCTCAACTGGTCGAATAAGTCATCGATTCGAGGCAACGGATACTTATTCCGTATCGTGACCTTATTCAACTCTCGGTAGTCCACACACAATCTCAGTGAACCGTCCCTCTTCTTCACAAACAAAACTGGAGCGCCCCAAGGTGAGGTACTCCTGCGAATAAAGCCTTGCCCTAAAAGCTGCTCTATCTGATCCCGTAGCTCTCGCATCTCAGCTGGAGCCATACGGTACGGTGCACGTGCTATAGGTCTCGTACCCGGTAGCAAATCTATGACGAAGTCTATCTCTCGACTGGGTGGTAAGCCTGGTATCTCCTGAAACACATCCGAATACTCCCTGACAACCGGGATCGAATCTAAAGGAATAACAACCTCCTTAGAGGTATCCTCCTCTATGTAATACAGATGAGCGGTCGATCCTCCCTTTGGGCGAGGCATCGCCACTACAAACATCTCTTGCCCCGGAATGGCAAAAACAATGCTCCCGCTGAAGCAATCAATCATGGCCCGATATGCTACGAGCCAATCCATACCGATGATCACATCGTGAACATGCATGTCTAACACTAACATGTCTGCAGGCAATACCAAACCACCAACCTCTACTCCCACTCCCCGGCATATAAAGAAAATAAGTGACCCACTCCCCAATGGTGAGTCGACACACGTCACTGTGCTCTCCGCCATAGCTAACAATCCTAAAGCTTTCGCGAAGTGTGTAGCTATAAAACAATGTGTAGCACCCGTATCAAATAACACCCGACCCATAGTGCCATGGATAGGAAATGTACCCTCGATCGCGGGCGGTGCCTGTGGAACTGCAGCCTGGTGGACGTTGTAGACACGTCCATACTGTAGTTGCCCCTGCTGAGCTGGGACTGCTAGAATGGGTGGCAATGCTACCATCTGTGGCGGTGCGGGAAGAGCTGCGGGAAACATAGGCCTCTGTGGCTCCTGGCGAGCACCCTGCTGCTGCTGCTGTGGGGCCCTGCCCCTATCAGGACAATCCTGCTTCTTATGGCCAGTCTTGCCACAAGTAAAGCACTTCCCTGGGAAATTCCCTCCCCTCTGCCCCTGCTGTCCCCGGCCCTGGTGGCCGTTACCATTCCTCCCTTGGCCCTGCTGGCCCTGATGAAACTGCTGCCCATTCTGTCCCTGTTGGCCCTGATGGCCATTTGGACCCTGATGGCCCTGACGGAAACCTCCCTGTCCCTGCCTGTAGTTCCCTGACCGGAACCTCTTATTATCCCCCTGCTGGGTACTCTGCTCATTCTGCCTCTGTCCCTGACCCGATTGTGCCCCGCTGGCACTATGTCCTCCAATCCTGCCCTGATGGCTAGACTCCCCCGACCGCTTGCCCTCGGCCATATGAAAACGGTGGTCCTGGCAGTGCAACAATGCAGCGTTAACCACATCAAAATACGTGGCCAACGATAGGTTCCCAAGCAGATGCTGACGGATCCTCCAATTCAACCCGTCGGTGAACTTCTCTATCTTCTTCTTCTCTGTTGGAATCTCGTCTGGAACGATATTCAACAGGTTAGTGAACTCGGCCTCATACTCGGCCACTGTCTTGCCCTCCTGCTTCAAACTCATCATCTTCCTCCTCATCTCTGTATGAACTGCTGACGGAAAGTACTTGCGGTCGAACCGCACCCAGAACTCCTGAATCGTGAGGGTATCCCTCTCCTCCGCGGTGGTAATAGACTCCCACCACTGTAGCGCAGATCCCACTAGCTTGAAAGTAGCTAGCACCTGTTTCTGAACATCAGTGCACTCATGCATCCTCAAATGCCTCTGTATGTCCTTCCTCCATTGGCTCGAGACTACCACATCTGAGCTACCTGCAAACTCTGGCGGATGCGCTTTCTGAAAAGCGTCTCGTACACGCTCCCAAGCAGACGAAAATGCATTAACCTGTGCTGGCGCGACAACCGGCGCCTGAGGTGGTGCTTGCTGAATCACGGCAATCACGGCATTTACCGCTTGAGCTACTATAGCTGCAACCTCAGCGGCGTTCAACATGCCCTGAACTGGAGCGGGCTGGGGTTCGGGCGTTGCATTCCTGGGAACTCGTCGTGCACGTCGTGGAGGCATCTGAAATAAGAATGAAGTTTATAAGTTCACGGTTTATAAACTTAAAATAGCTGAAGAATGAAGCATACACAAAAAGAGTACAACAGTCCTAAAATATAGGGCTCTATATCAAAGAAACGTAGCGGAAACATAATAGCCGTACAGATCCTAAAGGACACTAGAACCTGATGCTCTGATACCACCTGTGACACCCCGACTAATTAAATACCGGGTAGCTACTCCTTTATTAAATTAATTCAAAATGCCAAGTTGGCTCAGTTAATAGCATCACTGTCGAAAACATTTTAATATTACTAACCACCTAGTATTTAAAAAGCAAGTTGCCAAATTTTAATTTAAGTCTGATTAACATGCAACAAAAGTAATGAAGAAGTAAATAACACCATTCACCATACTGAAGTAAAACAAATAACCATCACAATAGAGTAAAATAAAGTCTAGAGGAAAAACTCCTCACTACAATCCCACAACTGAAATAAATAAACTGAACAATACATGCTAAAGTCTGAAAACTGAAATGTAAAAGATGTCTCTAAAGAAATGGGCAACATGCCCTACAACTGATAGATAGTGACTCTGGAATCCAAAAGATAGAAGCGTCTACATGCAAATCCCTGTAGCTTCCACAAGAAGCTACAGCTCGTCACCTAAATGGATAATCTATGCTTGGTGTCCTTGTGGCTGGGCACCTAAAAAGGTTTTACAAGAAAAAGATTTGAAAAGCAAACGGGTCAGAGCCCGAATGTGGAGTTATATTTTAAAAACCTGCAAGTTCTTTAAAAACATTTAAAACATTAAATGCAAAGTACATGTTAGGACGTGCACTCACATTATATTCTCACCTCTCGTCTAACTGTGCACTCCTAACGCAAGTACCCATCTATAACTACCCATACTACTAGCTAAGTGACAACATATCTAGCTAGACTGCCAAAGGTCCTGCCCATAATACTTGGTTCCATTTACATAATAACGCTCGTAATTAAATAGGGGTTTAACGTCAACTCAAATACTCAATATGCAATATATATAACTATTAGTTAACTCGTTATATTTCTCGAAACAATACCGTAATATAATTACAACATTAACATGAGGATTCTCATTAATTAAATGTATATTAATCTCATCATATATATACAATACAAGCACCCCGAGAACTAAGTTACGGTGCACACATACTCTGCTATCCATCCCGGTACATCACGTAGATAAGGATCACATATTCCGAATCTCTCAGGAATAGTCCAGATAACACAAATCACAAATAGTGGAGGCGAACACAGTCACCATCACGTGGGTCACGCACATACCTACGCTCCCACGGTCAGCAGACTTATTAATATCACAATAAGTCTTTCTATGACCTATGTTCATCGAGGTACCAGTCTATATCCCCCCCGTAGGCACACAAGGAATAGAGGGTCCTAAGCGAACGCAACCTCCCGTGATAGCAAGTATGGTAGGTATGTCATACACACAATCCATATACCAATACTAAGTAAACACACGTCTTAGTAATACCGTATTTTAATCGTACTATATATATTCTCATACTAACTATAATTAACACAATTCATACTATTCCGGTTTGTAATTATACGCGCCATAATTCATCCTCACATCGTAGTAGACACTCACGTCTCATCCCAAACCTTCCATGTAATACAACTCTCGTATATAATTTACTTCTCATAAATGCCCAAAAGTCCCAATTCTATCACTATATCATCAAAGAAATGCTAACTCTACCCTTGAACCAGTTTCCGGGACTCCAAAAGTCAAAACAGTTCTAAAAGGACCAAACTGTCAACTCGTTAGAAGTTTTGTTCGAATGAGGCTGTTCGAATGAGATCCTTCTGTCAACTCGTTAGAAGTCTCGTTCGAACGAGGCTGTTCGAACGAGATCCCAGTTCGTTCGAACGAACTGTTCCTTCTAACGATATCTCGTTCGAACGAGATATCGAACGAGATCCCTTCTCGTTAGTAACGACTGGTCAACTCGTTAGAAGCTCGTTCGAACGAGTTCGTTCGAACGACCTGGGGGCTGCTTCTAACGAGCTACCAGTTTCGGCCCAGATTTTTCCCATCTCGTTTCTCACCATTTTTATCACTTCAATCCTTCTCCAAAGTTCGTTCTAACAATGATTTAATTCCTCTAATCATACTAAAACATGCTTAGGTCATGAACTAACGTCTTTTAAGGCAATAAGGCATCCTAAACATCATTAAATCCCAAGATTTTATACTTTTCCCCAATATCATCAAGAACATGAACCCTAGATATATATCAACATCAAATTCCAGAATTTAATTCGTTTTTCTTTCACCCAATCATGTATTAACATCAGATTAATTGTCTCCAAACTATTCTACATGCAATTCTCTTCACAATTTCTCAAGTTCTATGATCTAAACTACATGGGTTTTCATATTTATCAAGAACAAATCATAAATCCGAATTTTCTAACATGGAAAGAACATTTGCTGAAATTAAACATAATTAAACCACTTGCCTTGGTTTGATTTCTGACTTTGGTGTAGGTTTGGTGAGAATTCTGCAGAGTTTCCTCTCCCTCTAAGTTCCTTCTCCAATGGTGGCTCAAGGTGGCTAGGGTTTGATTTGGGGAAGATTGTAAACCTAATATTAGCCTCCGTAGCTTAAAGGGTTAATATGGGTTGGTTATGGGCTTAGTGGGTCAATATCCACATCAGATTTAATTAACCAATTTTCGTCACTTTTAATTCCTCAAAATGTAAAATTACCAAAATACCCTTTAAGTTACCGGTATGGCCTAAAAATACCCTGGGACCCAAACTATACCCCCGGCTAGTGTTTTCTGACTATCTCGACCCTTCCGGACGCGTTGGTGCACTCAAAATGACCATACGGATTATAAATTTTAAATTCACTTTTATTATCAAAATATTATACCGTGACGCGGCGGTCCCACGCGTCACAACAAAATTTCTAAAATGCCGTATATAAATCTCACGACAAATTTTATAATACCAAATACATATATAATCATATATGCACATAATCAAATAACAATTCGCATCTCATTAGTATTTATAACCCGGATTAATTTCCAATTAATACGCATTTAATTAATTAATCCCAAAAATAATTATAGTCAAAAGTACGGGGTATTACAATTTGTTTATAATTGATATATTCATTCAAAAGTTAAGAAAAGAATTGTTTTGAGGGAATTTGGATGGAAATATCAACGGGTTTGGACAATGACAATGTATCCTAGTTAAGCTTATTTTATCATGATGCTGTTGATTTGTAGAATCATTAAAATTCTAGGCTTATGTGCATTGTGCTTATTTGTTCATTAAGTTCAACTTTATTTGTCACTTAAGGCTAACACTTACTTTGATAAAGTTTAAATTCAACTTTATTTATCACTTAAGGCTAACGCTTACTTTGATAAAGTTTTACAGTCAATTAGAACTTCTTGGACATATTTGAGTGTTTGGGTTATAATTCTTTTGTTCCTAGTTCACACACATTCATTTCACTCCATACATTTGGACACATCAATATTATGCTAGTGTGTAAAGCTTATATGTTTTGTGGTCGTTTGTACCTATATATGTGTTCTGAATTTTTTTAGATATGTTTTGCATATATTATATATGGTATGTTTGTTGTATTTGTGAAATTTACATTTCTTTGAAAAAATTGAAAATTTCCAAAAATAGTTGGTTGTGTTTGCCTTTGAGATGAACATTACACATACTTGATTTACATCTTTTGTGATGGTATCTTTTCTCGTCGCGATGCTTTGCACATAATGTTAATTGTTTCTACTTATTTGTCTATTTGTCAATTTCGATAAAAACAAAGGGGAGAGAAAATTAAAATGGAGTTTTTGATGAGTTTGAATTATGAGGGAGTATTTAGTATATTTTGATATAAACTCGATGCGTCACGAGGGTATATGTTTTTATCTCATGTGTGTAGGAACTTAAAGAGAAATTTAAAGACACACGAATGAAGACAAAGTTCGAAAGGGAGGAAGTTGAAGTTTGAAGACAAAGTATCTTATGATGTTCCGTGTAGGGTTGGGAAGGGTATGAGTATCTTTGTAATAGGAAATTTTGATTTTAATTTGGTGTTCAGTCATTTTGCTTGTTTTGTACAGGAATAGACAATGGGGAAGATTTGTAAGAATAATATTTCTATCAATATTCATAACAGAGCTTTAGGCTATTTTGGCGTATCCCGTTACAAAATCATCACACACCATCAAGACAAATCGAACTCAAGCATCTCCAAGTTTGAAGACTTCCCGAAATCCCAAAAGGTATAAAATGATTTAGAGTTTAAATAAATTCATAAAATTATATTTGGGGTTTTAATTATTATCAAAAGATGAACATGACTATTTTACTTTGCAAAAATATGTTTTTGGAAGACTTGTAGGCGGAGTTTAAGAAAAAAAAGGTTTTTAAACGTTTAAGTCATTCAAACGACATTTGATGTCTTTCAAAAGACATTGAAAAGTTGTTCAAATAACATGTTGTTATGGTTCAAATGACATTTAGAAGTCATTTGAACGACCCGCCAACTTAAGGTTTTTTATAAATACATGTCTCATGGTTGAGAAGGTTTAAGAATTTTACAAAATCATTATTTCATATCAGCAACAAAATTTCTTCAAGTTTTGTGTTTCCAAAACACTGTTTTAATCTACAAAAATCATCCTTGATTATTGTTCTTGTGAACTAGTTTAGAACACTAGAAAGTTTTGTATCTCTTGCATACACCTTGGTGGAGATCCATTCCATTGTTGACTTGTGAAAGCTATGGGGATTTACTACTGAAGATGAAGGTTGAGGATGACAGAAGGTTGTGGTTCTCGAAGGAATAATTACTGATTTTAGGTTGCGATCTATGTAAGTTTTCTAAGGAAGATTTATTACAGATTATATTGTATTTGTAAGTTAAGATTTACTTTATATAGTGAAATAAAGGTTTTACCCGAAAGGGTTTTTTTCCTGAAACTTGGCCTTGTCGTATTTGCATGGTTTTGATTTATTTGTTTTATCACATAGTTTTATGTTTAGGATAAAAAAGATAAAATCAATTTTATATTTTCTTCCACATTTAAAATTGGTATTGCAATTTTTGTTGAAATCACTCTTTTCCTCGGCAACCTCAATAACTCAAGGAATCAAGTAGATAATAGAATGAAAAATCCACAAATTTTTAATAATGGAATCTTCCTTTAAGATGGGTGGATTTCTATTGCAATGTATCTCATCGGTCTGCCTTTCCTTTGAGGACATCATGGGTGAAAGTTAATATGCATTAGAATAATTGCATTAGAATATGAAGTTAAAATATGGTCAATGTAGAAGATATAAAGATGAATTCATAGTTAGAGAATGTTAGAAATATAGTATGATGACATTACGCTTTCCCTATGAACAATAAAAACCCTACTAACTTCCTGAAATAAATAAAAAACTCCTTGTCACTTCTGATAAAAGAGCAAACATCAATTCCAGGTGGGGTTACTTAATTGGGTTACGTTCACTAATTTACTATCACACTTCTGAAGCGAGAGGTGAGAATACCCAAGTGGTGTGCACATTATTTTTTAAATTGTAAGTGACTAAACACCTTCTGATGTATCTACAAGCCATGTTTCTCTTGCGAAGGAAACATATTCTCAATTATAGCTTATCAACCATTAGGGCCAGAGCTAATGGGTTGGGAATATCCCATTGAGAGTGTGGTTCTTGACCGTCGCTACCCAAATAAAAAATAATTCACCTAATTGAAGAAAAAGGTTTATTAATTTATTATTACAAATGGGTTTAACAATCCAAAAGTCTATGTGACGAAGTATTTTACTAAATTTTAGAATCTCTCAAGTTTTATCTTCTTAATTAAAACAATGATTCTAAAATATGCGAAAAGAGTAAAATAAGCACAAGGCCGGATGTACGAGGTAAAGCCCCACTAATGGGAAAAACCTCGACCTGATATGAATGAAAAATGCACTATGGTAGAGTTTTACAAATAGAATAAATGGACTTACAACCTCATGACTCTATAACTCACCAAACACTCTTTCCCACCTTATCCTCCGTAAATAGTGCCAATAGCTAAAGTAAAATGCACAATCATGGCCAATTTTGGCCTGTAACTAATGTCTTCAAATTCTCTAGACAAATAAATCTTCCTCAAAGTAGAAGAAAATTTATTCCTTTAAATTTAAAAGAATAACTTTGTTTCAGGATGGAAACTTAAAGAAACCAAAATGTAACACCTAGGATTTTTTTAGGAAATCCTATAGATGTGTGTGTGTTGGGGTGTTTGCAAAGAGTGTAGTGCTTTATATCTCAAAAATGAGTTTTTTCCAGCTAAGAGAAAATATTTACTCACCAATAAAGATTGGATTTGAATCCAAGATAAGTAAATGAACCTCTATTAGAAACAAGGGCTTGTCAAAACTCGAAGAAGAGGAGTAAAAAAATGTACTCTCAAATATATCAAAGGTTTTGATCAGAAAAAATATTTTTTCAAGGCTCTCACTCTTGGTTTAAAATAGAGATAGCATCTTTAATTATAGCCTTTTGATTTTGAAAATGTTTAAAGATACAAGTGCTAGATGTCATGATCCTAAGGTGTCAATTAGTAACCTAAGGGTCTAAGTCACCCAAAAACTTTTCCTTGACACACTAACTAAGAACATCTTAAAGAAATATCTTCTACATAATTGACTGTCGGTGATAGTCAGACTTGTTCTCTGTAAGGTCTCTAAAGTGGGAAAATACATAACTGCGGAAAACCTGAAGCGATCCAGGTCGCACAATTATTCAGACTTTTTTCATGAGGACACAAGTGGCCAGCGAGATAATGTATTTGCAACAAGAAGACCATCGTTGCAGTGGAACTATACCGAGGCAAATCACGACTTTCATTAGATATTCTGAAATGAGAAAAAAAAGTGCTAGAGACAAGATTCGTTGTAGCGAGGCAAGCCATCACTGTGACGAACCTGAGTCCAAGCAAGCCGCACATGTGTCCATATTTTATCTAGTTTGTCTTGAGAAATTCTTTTAAAATTACATTTTGAGGCAAACTACAAGTATGTTTGTTTCTTTTACGATCATACACAAAGAAATCAAATTCTTTATAAAATAGATTTTTCTATATGAAAAGTATATTTTCATGTGTATTTGATAAAATTACAATAAGTGGTATGCTTGATGTTCGGTATTGAGTGAATTCGGTTCATTGATGAAGCTTTCAGGTGATCTATCGAATGAAGACTCAAACATGTTTTGGTCAAGGAATTTAGACAATTTGTCCTGTGGAGAACATCGAGTATACTATACTGTTATAATCTCCCCCTCTGTCAAATTCCAAGATAAAACATAAAGAGGAAAAATTATAAGCAAATGAAAGAAATTCTACCATTTTACGACTCGCCAGGCCAAGGGAAAATAGAAAAATAATAAATTAGATTTGTTGCAAGTAACTAATCACTACAAGAGATGCAACCCATATCTTATAGGATCTCTTATTCAAACATTCCTAACACACACTAGCAAACTCATCAAGGTATGAATGTGACGAAATATGACAAGAAAATATGATAAATATAAATCACATGAATATAACATTGTGAACATGAACATCGTATCTATCTAAAATAACACCCCCTTAATTATTCCATTCCTCTCAACAAACATAATATAGCAAATAATAACTTTAAGCAACCCAATATGCCAAGGTAATTGTACTCCCCCTATCTACAAACTTCTCCCCTTTTTATCATGGAAGGTGACAAAGGAAAAGGTAAGAACATAATGGGATTATGTTCGCAAAGTAATTTAGGACAGTAAAAATTGCTAATCAAACCAACAAATATAGAATAATCATATAGTTAGTGAATAATTAACATGTTAGTCTAGGCAAGATATAATCATAAGAGTAAAGGCCTAAGATCAATAAGTTAAAATACATATAGGAATGTAAAATATATCACACAAAGATATATGAAATGCTAAAATATAATAAGCATTTTAAAAACTTGAATAGTTTATAAGGATTTAAAATGAATATGATCAATACTATCCAAAATCCAAATAACTCTAAACTAAATCCAAAACAAATTACATCACTTATTCTTCCTTTTTATCATCCCAAAGACACACAAATCAACAATCTCGTTATTTCAATCTTGCAAGGTGTCCCTAACATTTTGCGCATGTATATCACACTATTGTTGAGTGTCACCGTAGAAGGAAGAGTTCATCAAACCAAATGATGTAAGAAAACTAGAACCCAGTTGAGTAGATATCCAAGAGATAGTGGAATACAACTCATTTTCAATAAGACGGATTGAACTATATGATTGTGATGTAGGAGTAGTACGAGGAGTTAGTGAATGAATAACATGTAGTGGACCAAACGTGTCATTATATGTGCTAAGTTGAGCAATTAACTTATATTATGAGTGAATAGTCAATACAAATTTTGGAATTTCCTAAACTTCACTTCTAAGTATAGGAAATCCATTCTCCAAAAGCAAATGCATGATCAAACGACCGTATGGCAAGGCATGATCTGTCATATTATCCTTTGTGTGATAAAAGATCCATTCTAAGATCAGATCACACAAACGCATATCAACACTCAAACAAATGGTGTGCAACAATCTTGAATGTTTGGAAGTTATGTTGTGAATGTAGTATGTGCGAAAATACAAAAGCACACAATAATTCTTAGAATATATAATTCCTTAGAAATATATTTATGGCAAAATATTCTTCCATTCTAAACCAGATAATGGCTATCGCCCAAAAGAGTGATCACATTTTGGTTTCAAGCTTCACTCATAATCTACTTATAAAGATATTGGGTAGATTCCTATTCCGGGACATGGAAGTGGTTGCTTATCCACTTTGAAGAAAGATTCAATGGGATTACCCTTACTTTGGCAGAAAGAAATCTATCGCTTAAGTTATCTTTACCATCCAGAAGAGTCGGATAAAATTCTCTCCCCAAGTTGGGGTAATATGGTACGGTTTGAGATAAAATACCAATCCAATCTCTTATATCCAAGAACTCGTACAAACATATGTCAAAAAAATATTCCAAGTCTATTGACCTCTCCCAATGCATGGAACATGCGACATAGAGTTCATTAAATATGGAGAGAGTGGATGAAGTCAAGGAATGTGAGCATGATTTAGGAGTCATGAGATAGCTTGAAATGGATACCAAAACACAAACATAGAAATCCTTTTAGATATAGAAATAAAAACCAAGGATCCTATGATACATGAGTAGATATCCCCTAAGGAAATATAAATCAAAGCTATACACACCAAAAAGCTACTCAAGAACGTAATCTAAACTCAAGATAAGTAGTAACTCATCAATCATAGTGTAAATTAGAAAATATATAGAATTAAAACTTACCAACATGAAGATTAATCCACTTGAGTGAGGAAAAGATAACCTAGAAGACTTCCAAAATCTAAAATTAGTGGAAAGAAAGAGGTTTTTGTAAGGGTAAAACATGATTTGAGATAAGAAATGGGAAATATTCTAAAACAGTCCTAATTTGGGCATTTATAATCGTCCTAGATGCTATCGCCACAGTGAGAAGAGTTATCATTGGTCGTTCCTTCTTTCGCTTTAGCGAAGCTCTGGTGACATAGGATGCGCCAACTTCCAATGAATCAAAATTGTGCAAATACAACACAAAATGAAAAGGGAACGCACAAATGGATTCTTAGTTCTAATGTAGGTACATTTTAATTCCTAAAACACCATTCTGAATAATCAAAAAAACTTCAGACAATCATAAAATAATTCTTGGTTACGCTAAATACTCTACAGTAAGAATGGTTTTAACATTTAATATCCCAATGTCAAATTATAGCCATAAAAGATGGAGTGATTCCAAATACATAACTCGTGATAGAAAGTGAATAAAATGAACATTAACCCATAAAATTGAATAATGAAGATCAATGTTTGAACTCCATTTTGAAAAAAAAATAACCTTATGCAATAAAGAGGAAACCTTATTTTTCTTTGAAAATAAATAAAATTTTCAACTACCGCATTTTTCTCCATCAAATAGCGATTTATGATTAAAATATTTTTATGTCTTAAATCTTTGATGTTACTAAATTTTTGGATAAATAAAAATCTTTGAGATGTCACTTTTGATAAAATTTTGCATGTGGCGCATTTCGCTCATTAATTATAAAGGGTGGGGAATTGTTTTCGATTTTTCAGAGGTAGTTCTCTCGAACTAAAGTTGCAGTCATTACCACATCATCACTCGTGATTTTAAGCACACACACACACACACACATATATATATATATATATATATACAACTCCAATTATGATGATAAAAACTCTCACACACAAAAGGATTAACAATGATACCCTTCTCATAAAAACATTGTATAAAACTTTTAATATTTGGTAGAGGTAGAAAAAAAATCCTTTCATTATGATTTTTTGTGGAAATTCTCAAGTTAATTGTGCGGTGTAAAAGTGCATGAGTTATAACGAATACTCTAAAATAACAAGCTCAATTTACCAAGGAAACGCAAGCTATAAAGTTTAAGCATAAGCATAGAAGAACAATATTCTATAAGGTCAAAAATATAAAGATATAAACAAACCAAAGATCATAACTAAAGATTAAGAATAGTGATATAGAGAAATCAAGATGTTTATCTAAAAAGAGTAAGCCAAACACTCTAAGAAACCTAAACCAAATGAATCCTACTTCTTTTTTAATAAGGACCAAGCCTTGTCAAATTTTCTAGGGATTCTAGTTTTCCACTATAAATAGCTTATTTTGGAATACTATCTAGATCAATTCTTAAAGACTTCTATCTAGAAACCAAAATGATAAGTATGGGAGGATCAAACATTTTTCCTTTCCCCTTTCCTTTGGTAGAAACCTTTTGAGGGGCTTCTACATTATTCTTTCCTTTCCTATCGACCTTTCTACCCTTATCAAAACCACATAAATGTGACGCAATTTGAAGTAAAACACAAACCTCCTTAAGGTATCCTAATTTATGACAATTCATACATCCATAGGGTTATGGGTCGACGGGGTGCTTGAGTTGTTGTTTCCTAAGTCCAAAGCAAAACTCCTTCAAGTGTACTTCCTTGTTATATAATAGGAACACATAAAAGTCCCTTGACTTTCTTTGGGCATAAAATGAGTTGAAGATTCACTAATAAGAGATGGAAACATGGATTGGGATGCTATGAAATCTAGGTTAGACATACAACCATCAATCTTAAAGCCAAGTCCTCATTTATTCGTATTGGACAACTGGGCACCAAAAATTATCTTATCCAAATTTTGAAATCTACCCGCCATATTCATCTTAAAACTGGTCGCGGATAGTAGTTTGGTTTGAAGCAAAGATATTTGTCTCTTTGGGATCATTCTTGATTTTTCATTTTCGTGTAGGGACATCCTAAGGAACTCAATCTCTATGTGAACAAAAGTCAATGGAACTTCCCTTAAAATGTGATTCACTGCTCACCATGTGTGGAGCAACAAAATCAGTCACACAACTCTCACTCACAATATATATTTGGTTCTTGGCATTAGATAACTTGGTAGATAGTTATGTATTGTGACTTTTGAGGTCTATGAATCACTCGTAAATCCTAACATAGTCCACTTAAAGATTATTTTCCTTTTCGTCACCATTAGTGCTCAAGGACGAGCTAAGGATTGTCATTTCTTCACTAGGCAAAATAGGAACATTAAAATACTCTAAATAGTCTACTCCTCATATTTCTCTCTTGCTATAAATGCGACATAGTTGCATTCTTTAGAGTCATCTTTGGAGTCCGAGTCATCATCACTAAAAGTGGCTTGATAAGCATTTTTTCCACCATCGTGACTCATATTTTAGGGCCATTACTTATACATATGCCCTCGACCACCACACATAGAGCATGCTAGGGTCATTGTAGATTCATCTTTCATTTCTCCACTTTCATGACTAATATCAAGTCAAGGCAGATAGCTTTTGGGTGCGCCTCTATACTAAAATTGTGTTTGCTCCTTCTCGAAAAACGTAGTGAGAAATTCCATATCATCCTCACTAACATCATGGGAACTAAAATCGGAAGATGCCTTCTTAGCCTTAAAATCTAATTTTTTTTCTCTTTTTCTTTAAGAGACACTATTTGGCGATAAGACAAATTCTCTTCATAGGTTTAGAGAGAGTAAACCAATTTACCTACACACATTCGTTATAAAAGCAAGGTCGTAACCTCTTCAACAGTATCCACTTTGCCATGGAACCTAGGGGGAAGAAACAATAAGATTTTATCAACAAATTTATTCTCTTTTATAGTCTTCCCAAAAGGAAATATAGAGTTAAGTATGTCATTCAGCTCGATATAGAACTTGTCAAAAGTTTTGTTCTCCTTCATGATAAAAAGTTAAAAATGGGTGGTAATCCATTCAAGCTTAGAATGATTTACGGTGGAAGTGCCTTCGTAAGTCATCTGTAAAACATCTCACGCCTCCTTAGATGTTGTACATGTGGATATAAGTCTAAACTCACTCGAGGATACAAAGCCAAAAATAGCATTAAGTCCCTTCATGTTCCACCCACTCTCTTTTAAATCAATATCGCCCCAATTAGACCTAATATTATCAACTTGGACGTCATTAACATCGATTTTAGGACAAATCCATACCATAATCACACTATTCCAAATGCGATTGTCCATAAACGTTATATATGTTGTCATACGGTATTTTTAATAAGAATAATTACTACCATAAAATGGAGGAGGTTAGAGGTTTGAATTTCCATCCATTGCACACAAAAGGAGATATACCTATTTTTTTACACCCAAAACTTGGAGGCTCTCTCTGATACCAGTTGAGAGTGTGCCTGTCGACGGTAGCTACCCAAATAAATATTAATTCACCTAATTCAAGAAAAAGATTTATTAATTTATTATTATAAAAAGGTTTAGCAATCCAAAAGTCTATATGACAAGGTATTTTAATAAATTTTAGAATCTCTTACTTTCTGTATTCTTAATTAAGATAACGATTCTAAAGGATGTGAAAAGAGTAAAATAAGCACAAGATTGGATGTATGTGGGAAAAACCCACTAATGGGAAAAACCTCAGGCCGATAAGAAGGACAAATGCACTATAATAGAGTTTTATAACTAGAAAAAATAGACTTACACCTCACGATGCTATAACCAATTAGACACTCTTTCTCAGCATATTCTCTATAGAGAGCACCAACAACTGGAGTATGCTGCACAATCGCGACCAGTTTTGCTTTTTAACCAATGTCTTTGAATTCTCTGGACAAATCAATCTTATTAAAAGTATAAGTAACTTTCTTCATTTAAAGTTGGAAGAATAACTTTGTTTTGGGATGAAACCATCGAGCATCTAAAATGCTACACCTAGAGGATTATTTTTAAGGAATCCTGTAGATATGTGTGTTCGGTGTTTGTAAAGGGTATGGTGATTTAAATCTCAAAAACGGGTTTTTTCAAGCCAAGTAAGAGAAAATATTTCCTCACCAATAAAGATTATATTTGAATGCAAGGTGAGTAAGTATACCTCTATTAGAAATAATGGCTTGTAAGAACTCAAAGAAGAGGAGTGAAAAATGTCCTCTAAAAAATATCAAATGTTTTGATCAGCAAAAATATTTTTTTAAGGCTCTCACTCTTTGTTTGAAAGAGAAGGCAACACCTTAACTTATAGCCTTTTGATTTTGAAAATGTTTAAAGTTACAAATGTGGGGTGTAAAGTAATCACATTAGAGTCTAAGTCACCCAAAAATTTATCCTTGACACACTAACCAAGAAGATATTAAATAAAGATCTTGTGCAAAAGTGAATTTCAGTGATAATGAGACTCTTTTCATTGTAAGGTCGTTACAGCTGGAAAATGTGACACTTGGTGAACCTAAGGTGATCCAGGTCGTGCACCTATTTAGACTTTTTTCATGGGGACACAAGTGGCCAGTGAAGAAACCATTGCTGCAGTGCAACTATGGTGGATCAAGCTATGAATTTGTTCAGATATTTGGAAATTTGAACAAAAAGTGCCAGCAATAAGTTTCTTAGTAGCAAGACAAGCCGTCGTTGTGGCGAAGCTGAGGCAAAGCAGGTCGCGCATGTGTCAAAATTTTGTCTAGTTCTCCCTTAGAAATTTTACAAAAATACTTTTTTAGGTATCTCCAAGTATGTTTGTTTCTCCCGTGAACGTATATACTTAAAATAAACAAAGAAATGTAATTCATATCAAATATATTTTTCTATATGAAAAGTATATTTGTATGTGTATTTGACAAAAATACAAAATCTAGGTTAATTAAAAAGCTTTTTTTTCTCACTTTATAAAACATGTTAGCTAAGGTGATATTAAGCCTTCTAAGTTTTATACATTTTCTTATATGATATGATTGAGGTTCGGTATTGAGTGAATCCAATTTATTGATTAAGTTTTTCGATGACCTCTTGGACGAAGACTCAAACATATTATGGTCAAGGATTTTAGAAATATATCCTATGAAGCACATCAAATATACTACACTCTTACACCAATAACCAATGAGGATTGCTCTAATGAGAGGATGGAAAGGGATATAAAGGTTGGCCGTAAAGAAATTTTAAGGAAGAGAAATTTCCACATTCTAAGGGACCTTAATAACACTTTCATGTTTCTTAGGCAACCCCGTCCTAATATTTTCAGGAATACTGTAGAAGACTTGGTCTTCGTGATATTACTTTTAGAGATAGAACTAGGGTAGTTAACATTATTAATGGTCGTGGGATTAAAATACTCATCTTTATACGTAGAAAAGGAAAAAGATATTTTAATATTAAGACCTTGACAATTTTAATAGAATAGTTTGACGAGTCTTTTCCTCCCTTGTGTGAAAATTGGAAGGGTTAAAATATGTCCTTATGATCATTCTCAAATAGGGGCACTAAAAGGGCAGAACTACAAGATGAGTACATATATAATGAAAAGGCTTGGAGGTTTCCCTGCATAAAGTTACATGGTGTAATCTGCATGATGGCCCCATTTCACTTCCCTTAATTTGAATACAAAAAACATATCTATGAAATCCTTGTCACTCATATATGGGAAACCCCCAAAATTTTCCCTATTTAACAAAATCCATGATCCTAAATAAGTATGAAAGTATTAATACAACCCCAAAGATTAAAATCTTAAATAGATCCCCCCCCCCCCCCCCCCAAACTCAATTTAGAAACCCAAACGGAAATTCATACTAAACTAGAAAAAACTATTGGAAAAGGAAAATTGATTTTCGAAGGAATGCCCTAAATAAGGGACAATACGTCCTAAAATAAAATAAATCAAAAGGAATGAGAGAGGAGATATATCCGTTTACCAGGAATGTGATTTTCATTGATAATGGTTAAGGAAAGTGTAAAACAAGCTTTCAGTAGGGGTGTAGAAGGACTAAACCAGATCGGATTAATGGTGATCTTAATTCGATTTGTTAAGATTTTATTAGATTCATATCAAATCTGATAAACTGAGGTATAATTAATATGTTATATCGAATCTGATAATGATCTAAATATCCGACACAATTTAATCATCCTATTATCATATTATGATCATATAAATTTTAAAAGGTGAAGAGTAAACACACACACACACACACACACACACATGTAAATCAGGATCCAATATGGACCTAACTATGAGGACCTCCCATGTAGAACATTATTAATAGTAAACAATTAATTATCTCTTAACTATGGAGATCATATCCACCAAGTTTGGCCAAAAAATTCAAAATTTTAATTTTTCAAAGAAATAATCCTCATGGTTTTTTACTAGTTTAAACAAATAATCGAAACATGAGTCTAATTGTGTGTATATATAGACACACAACACACACACACAGATATCAATATATATTTATATATATGAAGAGAGAGAGAGAGAGAGAGAGAGAGAGAGATGGAGGAAGAGAGACAGAGAGAGAGATCGAATCATTATCGAACCGAGTTAACATCAATCCATAGGTTGTTCATTTCATTAATTGACAAATGGATTTTGTAATAATCGAACTATTGCATTTAAAACTTGATACCAAATCCAATTAAATGGATTGGGTATGGATAGAAATTTAGTTCATTTGGTTCGTTGACAGTGCTAGCTTGAAATAGGACATCAACGATGGAAAATATAAACTCTATATAAACTCTCTATTTATCTTTAGGTGTTGAAGACAAGTGGGGAAATTACGGACTGAGAGTGCAAAAAATTTAAATAACTCTTAGAACTAACGACTTCGCAAATAGGGAACACATAAAGGCTATTAGTTTTGGCAGCTAAACACTTTCTAAGATTAATCATTGCTCATTTTTCATCACTAGAAACCATTACCCATGCAATTGCAGCCATATGGTATGGAAGCCTATCACCAACTTGGGAATCGATCAAATACTTATGTGCAACGACTAGCTTACTTACATAATCCAACTTATTATCTTATATGAATGAAGCAAATATGAGATCTTATCCCTATCCCATTCATTAAAGTATCACGCTAAAGCCAATCCCCACCGCGATACGAACCTAACATTAGGAATTTTTATCATGGTCGAGGTCTAGGGAAAAAATTTATATAATATATGGATGAGAACACATGGCAATATCATTGTAATACCCTATATTTTTGCATATTTATAATTTAATTAGTTCAAGAATTAATTGGGGAAAATATGTTGTATTTAAATCACGCAAGTAAAGTAATTTAAGGTGATTAAATAATAAATGTGATTATTAAATATTAGTAGAGATAGATACTGATTAATATTATGGTATAATATTTACTAAGTGTGAATAGTAAATAATTTATAATTAGTGTAATACGGTAGAACGAGTGATATGTGCATATTGAATTTTATCTCAACCGGAAGTCGCGTGTAGACTTATTTGAGGTTAAGAACGGAAATATATTTTTAGTGACTCGGATTATAATTTAGAGGTCACGAATGATCCCGAATGGGTTAAAATAGTCAAAATAAGGTACTCGGAAGTATTATTTGGGTCCCGAGTTAATTTTAAACCAAATCGACACCTATTGAGGGCATTTTGGTTATTTGGCAAATAGAGGTTAAGGTGTAATACCCCGTATTTTTGGCGATATTTATTTTTGGGATTAATTAATTAAATGAGAATTCATTGAGAATTAATTCGGATAAAATACTAGCGAGATGTGAGTTGGTATTTGACTATATTGAGTATATATGATGAGATATGAATATTGAATTATGAAGTTTGTCGTGAGATTGATATTCGGCAATTTGGACATTTTATTGGGACGCGTGTGACAGTCGCGTCAGGATATAATTATTTTAATTATAAAAGTGAATTTAAATTCTAGTAACCGTATGGTCGTTTTGAGTGCGCCAACACGTCCGGAAGGGTCGAGATAGTCAGAAAACACTAGCCAAGGGTTTAGTTTGGGTCCCGGGGTATTTTTAGGCCATACCGTCAACATAAAGGGTATTTTGGTAATTTTGTATTTTTGGGAATTAAAAGTGACGAAAATTAAGAGTTTTTATCTGATTGGAAATTGACCCACTTAACCCATTAACAACCCATATTAACCTAGAAGGCTACGTAGGTTATTAGAATTAGGTTTTCTAATATCTTCCCAAAACAAACCCTAGCCACCATAGCTATTGGAGAAGAAAGCTTGGAGAGAGAGAGATAGAAGGGAATTCTGCAGAAAGAGAGAGGGAACTCCTTCAAATCATCATCAAAATCTGAGATTGAATCCAGGCAAGTGGTTTAATTTACATTTTATGCAGTAAATGTTTCTTCCATGTTAGAAATCTTGATAATCATTCTTGTATGGGAGATAAAGGAAAACCCATGAAATTGGAGTTGTTAGTTTAATTTTGGATGTAGGTTTGCATGTAGAAACGTTATTGGAAGATTGAATTAAGAGAATTACAAATTTATGTGATATAAAAACGGATTAAATTCTGGGAATTGATGATGATAAAATCTAGGGTTTATGTTCTTGAAAAATTGGGGAAAAGAGTAGAGACTTGTGATTTGATGATGTGTCGGAAGAATTAATCCTTTAAAATACGTTAGTATGTGACTTTAACATGTTTAGGGACGATTAGAGACCTTAAACAATTGTTAGATTGAGGTTCGGATGAGATTTGAGGTGTAGAGAAATTGGAAAAACGAGATAGGATTTCTGGGCTTGAATCTGGTCACTCGTTAGAAGACCTACCCAGGTCGTTCGAACGAGCTCATTCAAATGAGATTCTAACGAGTTGACAGTTTGGGGTTCTAACGAGAGGGATGTTCGTTCGATAATCTCATTCGAACGAGATCTCGTTAGATAGCCCAGTTCGTTCGAACGAAATCTCGTTCGAACAGCCTCGTTCGAACGAGACTTCTAACGAGCTGGTAGTTTAGGCCTTTTTGGCCTGTTTTGATTTTGGGAGTCCCGTAAACTTTTTCGAGGATAGAGATAACATTGCTTTGATGATGTATTGGTATACTTGGGATAATTGGGACATAATGAGGAGTAAATTATATAATTGTGGAACGAATCAAATAGACACTTTGAGTTGAGACATGAGTGCCTACTACGACGTGAGAATAAATTATGGCGTGTATGATTACGAACCGGGATTATATAAATTGTATAAATTATAAGTTGGTACGAGAATGCGATAAGTACTACAATTAAACTATGGTGATTACTAAGATGCGTGTTTACTTAGTATTGATATATGATTTGTGTGTATGACATACCTACCATACTTGCTATCACGGGAGGTTTGCGTTCGCTTAGGGCCCTCTAATCCTTGTGTTGCCCGGATTTAGACTGGTTACCTCGATGAACATAGGCCAGAGAAGGACTTATTGGGATGTTAATAAGTCTGCTGATCGTGGGAGCGCAGGTATGTGCGTGACCCATGTGATGTGACTGTGTTCGCCTCCATTATTTGTGATGTTGTTATCTGTGATCTATTCCTGAGAGATTCGGAATATGTGATCCTTATGTACGTGATGTACCGGGATGGATAGCAGAGTATGTGTGCACCGCAGCTTAGTCTCGGGGTGCTTATATTGTATATTTATGTTGTGGAAAATATACACTTTATTATGGGAACTTTCATATGGTATTGTGTGTAATAAATTGGAAAATATAAAAGGGATAATCTATAATGAGTTGTGTTACTTTTATGGGAAACTGAATTTACGTTAAGCCCCTATTTAAATGTGATCGTTATAATGTAAATGGGAACCGAGTAATAAGAGTAGAACCTATGACAGTCTAGCTAGATATGATGTCACTTAGCTAGGGATTAGTGTCATTTTAGATGGGTACTTAAGTTAGGAGTGCACATTCAGTCGAGAGGTGAGAATTTCATGTGAGTGCACGTCCTAACATGTACTTTGCATTTAATGTTTTAAATATTTTTAAAGCACTTGCAGGTTTTTTAAAATATCTCCACATTCGGGCTCTGACCCGTTTGCTTTCAAATCTATTTTTCTTGTAAAACCAATTTAGGTGCCCAGCCACAAGGAGACCACGCATAGGATTCTCATTCCGATGACGAGTTGTAGCTGTTTGTGGAAGTTATAGTGAATTACTTTTAGACGCTTCTATCATTTGGACTCCATGTTCAGTATTCCTCAGTTGTAGGGCATGTTGCCCAAATTCTATTAGAGACATTTCCATTTCAGTTTTTCAGACTTTGGCATGTATTGATTCAGTATTCAGTATTTCGTTACTTATTTCAGTTGTGGGATTTGTTGTGAGGAGTTTTTCCTCCGGATTTATTTAAATTATGTGATGGTTATTCTATTATTTCGTTATGGTGAATGGTGATATTATTCTTGCTTTAAATCTTTTACTGCATGTTAATCAGACTTTAATTAAAATTTGACAACTTACTTTTTGAATACTAGGTGGTTAGAAATAATAAAATATTTTCGACAGTGATGCTATTAACTGAGCCAACTTGGCATTTTGATTTAATTTCATAATGGAGTATCTACCCGGTATTTAATTAGTCGGGGTGTTACAGGTGGTATCAGAGCATCAGGTTCTAGTGTCCTTTAGGATCTGTATGGCTATTATGTTTCCGCTAAGTTTTCTTTGATATAGAGCCCTATATTTTAGGATTGTTGTATTCTTGCGTGTATGCTTCGTTCTTCAGCTATTTTAAGTTTATAACTGCGAACTTATAAACTTCATTTTTATTTCAGATGCCTCCACGACGTGCACGACGAGTTCCCAGGGATACAACGCCCGAACCCCAGTCCGCTCCAGTTCAGGGCATGATGAACGCCGCTGAGGTTGCAGCCATTGTAGGCCAAGCAGTAAATGCCGCAATTGTCGCAGTTCAGCAGGCACCACCTCAGGCGCCGGTTGCCGCGCCAGTACAGGTAAATGCATTCCCGTCTGCTTGGGAACGTGTACGTGACGCTTTTCAGAAAGCGCATCCGCCAGAGTTTACAGGTAGCTCAGATATGGTAGTCTCGAGCCAGTGGATGAAGGATATACAGAGGCACTTGAGGATGTATGAGTTCACGGACGTTTAGAAGCAGGTGTTAGTTACTTTTAAGCTAGTTGGATCTGCGCTGCAGTGGTGGGAGTCTATTAACACCGTGGAGGAGAGGGATACTCTCACTATTCAGGACTTTTGGCTGTGGTTCGACCGCAAGTATTTTCCGTCAGCTGTTCACACGGAAATGAGGAGGAAATTGATGAATCTGAAGCAAGAGGGTAAGACCGTGGCCGAGTATGAGGCCGAGTTCACGAATCTGTTCAATATCGTTCCAGATGAGATACCGACAGAAAAGAACAAGATTGAGAAATTCACCGACGGGTTGACATGGAGGATCCGTCAGCATCTGTTAGGGAACCTTTCGTTGGCCACTTATTCTGATGTGGTTAACGTTGCTTTGTTACACTGCCAGGATCACCACTTTCATATGGCTGAGGGCAAGAGATCGGGAGAGTCTAGCCATCAGGGCAGGACTGGAGGACATGGTGCCGGTGGGGCACAATATGTTCAGGGGCAGAGACAGGGTGAGCAGGGTTCCCAGCAGGGGGATCAGAAGAGGTTCAGATCAGGGAATTACAGGCACGGACAAGGAGGTTTCCGTCAGGGCCATCAGGGTCCAAACGGCCATCAGGGCCAACAGGGGCAGAATGGGCAGCAGTTTTAGCAGGGCCAGCAGGGCCAAGGGAGGAACGGTAACGGCCACCAAGGCCGGGGAAAGCAGGGCAGAGAGGAGGGAACTTCCCAGGGAAGTGTTATGTTTGTGGCAAGACTGGCCATAAACGACAAGATTGTCCTGATAGGGGCAGGACCCCACAGCAGCAGCAGCAGGGTGCTCGCCAGGAGCTGCAGAGGCCTATGTTTCCCGCCGCTCTCCCCGTACCGCCACAGATGGCAGCATTGCCACCCATTCTAGCAGTCCCAGCTCAGCAGGGGCAGCTACAGTATGGACGTGTCTATAACGTCCACCAGGCAGCAGTTCCACAGGCACTGCCCACGATTGAGGGTACGTTTCCTATCCATGGCACTATGGGTCGGGTATTGTTTGATACGGGGGCTACACATTATTTTATAGCTACACATTTCGCGAAGGCTTTAGGGTTGTTAGCCACAACGGAGAGCACAGTGACGTGTGTCGACTCACCATTGGGGAATGGGTCACTTATTTTCTTTATATGCCGGGGAGTGGGGGTAGAGATTGGTAGTCTGGTATTACCTGCAGATATGTTGGTATTAGATATGCATATTCACGATGTGATTATCGGTATGGATTGGCTCGCTGATTATAGAGCCATGATTGATTGCTTCGGTGGGAGCATTATTTTTGCCATTCCGGGGCAAGAGATGTTTGTAGTGGCGATGCCTCGCCCAGAGGGAGGCTCGACCGCTCATTTGTATTACCTAGAGGAGGATACCTCTAAGGAGGTTGTGATTCCTTTAGATTCGATCCCAGTTGTCAAGGAGTATTCGGATGTGTTTCAGGAGATACCAGGCCTACCCCCCAGTCGAGAGATAGACTTTGTTATAGACCTATTGCCAGATACGAGACCTATAGCACGCTCACCATACCGTATGGCTCCGGCAGAGATGCGAGAGCTACGAGATCAGATAGAGTAGCTATTAGGTCAGGGCTTTATTCGCAGGAGTACCTCACCTTGGGGCACTCCAGTTTTGTTTGTGAAGAAGAGGGACGGTTCACTGAGATTGTGTGTGGACTATTGAGAGTTGAATAAGGTCACGATACGGAATAAGTATCCGTTGCCTCGAATCGATGACTTATTCAACCAGTTGAGAGGAGCTTCTTTCTTCTCGAAGATTGATTTGAGATCGGGATACCATCAGTTGCGTATCAGGGAGGAGGATGTCTCGAAGACTGCGTTCTTGTTGAGATATGGTTCTTACGAGTTTCGGGTTATGCCTTTTGGTTTGACCAACGCTCCAGCAGTGTTTATGGACTTGATGAACAGAGTGTTCAGGGATTTCCTAGATCAGTTTGTCATTGTCTTCATCGATGATATTCTGGGTTACTCCCAGACAGAGGAGGAGTACGCCGAACATTTGAGGCAAGTTTTGCAGACACTACGTCAGAACGAGTTGTATGCAAAGTATGAAAAATGCGGGTTTTGGCTGAAGGAGGTCCAGTTTTTGGGACATATTATTTTCGACCGGGGAATATCTGTTGATCCGGGGAAGGTATCCACGGTGAGGGAGTGAGGACAGCCCACGACACCGACTGAGATTCGTAGTTTCTTGGGTCTAGCACGATACTACAGGAGGTTTATTCGGGGTTTCTCGAAGATAGCAGGTCCTTTGACACATCTGACTCGTAAGGGTGTGCCATTCATTTGGAGTGATGCCTGTCAGTTGGCATTCGATGAATTGAAGCATAAATTGACCTCAGCACCTGTGTTAGCATTGCCGAGACCGGGAGTTGAGTATTTGGTTTACACCGATTCGTCTTTGCAAGGACTTGGAGGTGTATTGCAACAGGAGAGACAGGCCATAGCTTATGCTTCCCGTAAGCTTAAGCCTCATGAGAAGAATTACCCCACGCATGATTTGGAATTAGCGGCGGTGGTATTTGCCCTACGGATTTGGAGGCACTATCTTTTGGGGGAGAAGTTCCAATTATTCACGGACCACAAGTCCCTACAGTACCTGTTCACGCAGAAGGAGTTGAACATGCGTCAAAGGAGGTGGCTTGAGTTTGTGAAGGACTACCAGTTCGATATCCAGTATCACCCGGGTAAGGCTAACGTGGTAGCAGACGCATTGAGCCGTAGGCCAGTAGATGAGGTGGCAGGGGTGTGGAAGGCAAAGTGGAAGGAGTTGGGACACCAGGATGCAGTGGCCCGATCTTTCATGTCTGTGATGAACGTTACATCGCATATTGTCACGAAGGTAGTACGGGCACAGGCAAATGACTCGTTCTGTCAGGAGCAGATAGTTCGATTACTAGCAGAGGGAGCCGAGTCCTATACCGTTAGCTCAGACGGGGGATTACGCTTCAATGGGAGATTGGTGGTTCCGGAAGAGGAGGAATTGCGACACGAGGTGATGGAAGAGTCGCACGGCTCACGTTACGCTGTACATACCGGAGGGGACAAAATGTACCAAGACATGAGACGGCAGTATTGGTGGAGCGGTATGAAGAGAGATATTGTTGAGTTTGTTTCGAAATGCGCCACTTGCCAGCTAGTAAAAGTGGATCACCAGAAACCGACAGGACTTCTACAGCCGTTGGAGGTCCCGGTGTGGATGTGGGAGAGCATATCCATGGTTTTTATCACGGGGTTGCCTACGTCGCAGAGGGGTCACGACTCCGTTTGGGTAATTATGGACAGATCGTCCAAAGTCGCTCACTTTTTGCCCGTAAGGACTGACTACACTACGGGACAGTATGCCCAACTCTTCATTTCAGAGGTTGTGAGACTTCACGGTGTGCCCCTAAATATCGTGTCTGACAGAGACAAGATATTTGTTTCGCGGTTTTGGGAGAGTTTCCAGGAGGCCATGGGCACGGAATTGCGGTTGAGTACGGCTTATCATCCGCAGACCGATGGGCAGACATAGCGCACAAATCAGATGTTGGAGGACATGCTACGCATGTGCATTATTGACTTTGGAGGTGGATGGGAGCAATACCTTTCACTGGTAGAGTTTGCTTATAATAACTCCTACCAGTTCACTATTGTCATGGCTCCGTTTGAGGCGTTGTACGGTAGGCCGTGTCGTTCCCCAGCATGTTGGTTAGAGGTGGGGGACAACAAACTACTTGGGCCGGAAGTGATTCAGGATACTTCGGCAAGGATTGAGTTGATTCGAAGTCGCATTCGGGTAGCTCAAGATCGGCAGAAGAGTTATGCTGATGCGAAGAGATCTTTCAGGGAGTTCCAAGTGGGGGAACAGGTTTTGCTCAGAGTATCTCCTATGAAGGGGATTATGCGTTTCGGGAAGAAGGGGAAGTTGGCACCGAGGTATGTGGGTCCGTTTCCTATTATTGAGCGGATTGGACCAGTTGCGTATAGACTCGGGTTACCGAAGCATTTACACCGGATTCACGATGTGTTTCATATTTCCTCACTAAGGAAATATCTCACGGAAGATTTGGCTCATTCTCACATCGCTTTGGAGGAGATTGATTTACAGCCTGATAGCTCCTACGAGGAGGGGCCGATTGCTATTTTGGACCGAAGTGAGAGGAAGCTGTGGTCAAAGATAGTTCCATAAGTGCGTGTTCAGTGGCGACATCACAATGTCGAGGAGTCCACATGGGAACGCGAGGATGAGATGCGCGAACGTTATCCAGAGTTATTTTTATCAGGTACTTTCCAGTTCTGAATTTCGGGACGAAATTCTGTTATTAGGGGGGAAGTATGTAATACCCCGTATTTTTGGCGATATTTATTTTTGGGATTAATTAATTAAATGAGAATTCATTGGGAATTAATTCGGATAAAATACTAGCGAGATGTGAGTTGGTATTTGACTATATTGAGTATATATGATGAGATATGAATATTGAATTATGAAGTTTGTCGTGAGATTAATATACGGCAATTTGGACATATTAGTGGGACGCGTGTGACAGTTGCGTCAGGATATCATTATTTTAATTATAAAAGTGAATTTAAATTCTAGTAACCGTATGGTCATTTTGAGTGCTCCAACGCATCCGGAAGGGTCGAGATAGTCAGAAAACACTAGCCAAGGGTTTAGTTTGGGTCCCGGGGTATTTTTAGGCCATACCGGCAACATAAAGGGTATTTTGGTAATTTTGTATTTTTAGGAATTAAAAGTGACGAAAATTAAGAGTTTTTATCTGATTGGGAATTGACCCACTTAACCCATTAACAGCCCATATTAACCTAGAAGGCTACGTAGGTTATTAGAATTAGGTTTTCTAATATCTTCCCAAAACAAACCCTAGCCACCATAGCCATTGGAGAAGAAAGCTTGGAGAGAGAGAGATAGAAGGGAATTCTGCAGAAAGAGAGAGGGAACTCCTTCAAATCGTCATCAAAATCTGAGATTGAATCAAGGCAAGTTGTTTAATTTACATTTTATGCAGTATATGTTTCTTCCATGTTAGAAATCTTGATAATCATTCTTGTATGGGAGATAAAGGAAAACCCATGAAATTGGAGTTGTTAGTTTAATTTTGGATGTAGGTTTGCATGTAGAAACGTTATTGGAAGATTGAATTAAGAGAATTACAAATTTATGTGATATAAAAACGGATTAAATTCTGGGAATTGATGATGATAAAATCTAGGGTTTATGTTCTTGAAAAATTGGGGAAAAGAGTAGAGACTTGTGATTTGATGATGTGTAGGAAGAATTAATCCTTTAAAATACGTTAGTATGTGACTTTAACATGTTTAGGGACGATTAGAGACCTCAAACAATTGTTAGATTGAGGTTTGGATGAGATTTGAGGTGTAAGAGAAATTGGAAAAACGAGATAGGATTTTTGGGCTTGAATCTGGTAACTCGTTAGAAGACCTACCCAGGTCGTTCGAACGAGCTCGTTCGAACGAGCTTCTAACGAGTTGACAGTTTGGGGTTCTAACGAGAGGGATGTTCGTTCGATAATCTCATTCGAACGAGATCTCGTTAAATAACCCAGTTCGTTCGAACGAAATCTCATTCGAACAGCCTCGTTCGAACGAGACTTCTAACGAGCTGGTATTTTAGGCCTTTTTGGCCTGTTTTGATTTTGGTAGTCCCGTAAACTTGTTCGAGGATAGAGATAACATTCCTTTGATAATGTATTGGTATACTTGGGACAATTGGAACATAATGAGGAGTAAATTATATAATTGTGGAACGAATCAAATAGACACTTTGAGTTGAGACGTGAGTGCCTACTACGACATGAGAATAAATTATGGCGTGTATGATTACGAACCGAGATTATATACATTGTATAAATTATAAGTTGGTACGAGAATGCGATAAGTACTACAATTAAACTATGGTGATAACTAAGATGCGTGTTTACTTAGTATTGATATATGATTTGTGTGTATGACATACCTACCATACTTGCTATCACGGGAGGTTTGCGTTCGCTTAGGGCCCTCTAATCCTTGTGTTGCCCGGATTTAGACTGGTTACCTCGATGAACATAGGCCAGAGAAGGACTTATTGGGATGTTAATAAGTCTGCTGATCGTGGGAGCGCAGGTATGTGCGTGACCCATGTGATGTGACTGTGTTCGCCTCCATTATTTGTGATGTTGTTATCTGTGAACTATTCCTGAGAGATTCGGAATATGTGATCCTTATGTACGTGATGTACCTGGATGGATAGCAGAGTATGTGTGCACCGCAGCTTAGTCTCAGGGTGCTTATATTGTATATTTATGTTGTGGAAAATATACACTTTATTATGGGAACTTTCATATGGTATTGTGTGTAATAAATTGGAAAATATAAAAGGGATAATCTATAATGAGTTGTGTTACTTTTATGGGAAACTGAATTTACGTTAAGCCCCTATTTAAATGTGATCGTTATAATGTAAATGGGAATCGAGTAATAAGAGTAGAACCTATGACAGTCTAGCTAGATATGATGTCACTTAGCTAGGGATTAGTGTCATTTTAGATGGGTACTTATGTTAGGAGTGCACATTTAGTCGAGAGGTGAGAATTTCATGTGAGTTCACGTCCTAACATGTACTTTGCACTTAATGTTTTAAATGTTTTTAAAGCACTTGCAGGTTTTTTAAAATATCTCCACATTCGGGCTCTGACCCGTTTGCTTTCAAATCTATTTTTCTTGTAAAATCAATTTAGGTGCCCAGCCACAAGGACACCACGCATAGGATTCTCATTCCGATGACGAGCTGTAGCTGTTTGTGGAAGTTACAGGGAATTGCTTTTAGACGCTTCTATCATTTGGATTCCTGTTCAGTATTCCTCAGTTGTAGGGCATGTTGCCCAAATTCTATTAGAGACATTTCCATTTCAGTTTTTCTGACTTTGGCATGTATTGATTCAGTATTCAGTATTTCGTTACTTATTTCAGTTGTGGGATTTGTTGTGAGGAGTTTTTCCTTCGAATTTATTTAAATCATGTGATGGTTATTCTATTATTTCGTTATGGTGAATGGTGATATTATTCTTGCTTTAAATCTTTTACTGCATGTTAATCAGACTTTAATTAAAATTTGACAACTTACTTTTTAAATACTAGGTGGTTAGAAATAATAAAATGTTTTCGACAGTGATGCTATTAACTGAGCCAACTTGGCATTTTGATTTAATTTCATAAAGGAGTAGCTACCCGGTATTTAATTAGTCGTGGTGTTACATAAGGGACCAACGAAATTCTAAGTGTGATATCTGATGTTTAAGACTTAAGGCTAGGGTTAGAAGTAGTTAAACCAAAAGGAAGCCATTAGAGAGAAATGTGAAACCAACTTCCAAGGCTTGAGAAGTGTTCTTGAAGAATTGGACCTTAGCTTGCATCCTAATAATCTAAGGAGTTAGGATTTGAAGAGAGAAACATCAACTCATCGTCAACACCACGAAATCAGACCCTACAAACCTAGAGGCAACTTATTTATTGCAAATTAATATGAAGTTATAATGCCCATGTGTCTAGGTTTCCAATTATATTGATTTGTTGATGATTCTTTGAAGAAAAGATTGATTTAAATACATGTTTCGGTAGGATTTGCATGTAGAACGATTTGATGTCAGTAGAGGATAATAAATTAGTGATTATATGTTATTATTCATGAATTAAACCTGGGTTTTATGTTAAAAATTGAGGAATAGCATCGAAAATAAGGGTTTTGAGGATTTCATAAATTAATTCATTCTTGATTAATTATTGTAATGATTTGGTGTAAAAGTCACATTATAATTGATCATAATTCATGTAGAAATGGTTAGGAATGATTAGTTTAAAGTTTGGTTAAGTTTCATGAGGTTTAGAGGTATATTATTGGTAAAAAAATGTATAAAGAAGACGAAGTAGCCAAATCCGAACCATTTCGAATTGATTCGGACTAGGGCGAATCGATTCGGTTACCCAGAAAATTGAAAATTTCCCTTTTTGCCTTAAATCCCTAAATTATTGTTGTGAGATTTTTGAGGACTTTGGTAAAGTAATATTGAGAGATTAAAATATTACAATAGGCTTATGATGGGGGTATGGTTTGGTCTTATTATAAATATTAACACGAGAACGAAATTGGGTTAATTTTTGTGCCGTAAATTATCCGAGAGAAAGATAATGAATTACTGGGATTCGAAATTGGATTGATGAAGTAGACTAGTAGTGTGAGTTAGGTGTAATACCCCGCACTTTTGTGCAAAATTAAATTCAATAATTAAGTGTAATTTGGGAATTTAAGAATTATCGTGAATAGTAATTTTTGGAGCTTTCAAGGATTAGATGATTTTCGATGGGCATTATATTTACTTTTGGGATTAAGTAAATAAGTCGGAGAAATTTAATTTTACGTCCCAGCAGGGAGAAGCGACAAAAGATAATATTTTAATTGGAAAACCGCATTAAGTTGTGTTGAGTTGGAATAGTGAATTGCGGTCAAGTACCTCAGATGGAAATTCCGATTGCGCGGTAAGTCTCGGAATGGCCGAGATAGTCAAAAAAGAGTATCCGGGGGTCGAAATTGAGTTTCAAGAATTTTTGGATTAATAGGGACTCGGAATTAAGTAAACGAGTAATTTTTGGGTTTAAAAGGGATAAACCCTTATCTTATGCTTATAAACTCACGGGAGAGTGGGAGAAAACAAAGAAAAGAGAGAATAAGAAGGGAAGAAAGGGGAAGGGAGAAAGAGGAGAAAAGGAGATTTCCGGGCCAAACTCCGTCGGATTCGACTCGGGGTCGTCGGATTTCATCCTCCAGGAAAGTGCTTACTTGATTTATTTGATTTTGAGCATAAATCTCATATCATAATTGGTAATAACAAACCCTGAATATTTTGGGTTGGGTTTTCGTGGATTAAATGGGTTTTTTCGGAACTTTAACGGGTAAACCCCGAAAATTATGAAATTGGAGTAACTTAGAATTTAATCGAAATTAATGGTTGATTCTTGATTTTAGGATGTTTATAACTGATTTCCTTAGTGTATATTTAGTTGGGTGTTATTAGATGTTGGTGAAAACAAAGGAAATTGAGTTTGGAGGTTTGGAAATGGCCGAAATTATCTCGGAGAAGATGATGAACAGTAACCAGCGTCATTTCTGAATCGATTCGGTCTAGGTGAGAATTGATTCGGCTCTTGATTAAAAATAAAAATTGTATATCTTTTCGATACGGTCGCGTGGGCACTGACTGCGTATTTTTCTGATTTTTTTTTTATTTATAATGATTTTTCTACGGAAAGTTATCCGAGATCGAAATCGTTAGTCATAAATTAGGGCAAGAATTATTTGGAAATAAATATTAGGGGTTCCCAAAGTGTTAGGACCTCTAAAGGACATGAGGAGATATGAAAACTTTAGGTTTGTTGAAATATATCCGAGTTATAATTTAAATGGATATTGGATTGAGTTTTGGGTTTTTGGTATATATATAAAACCTAAGAAGATTTGGAGATTTCGGACTAGCCAAATCAATTCAGTATGAGAAAGTAAAAAAGTATAACCATTTGAAATCAATTCGGACAGGATGAATCGATTCGGTGGTTATCGAATCAATTCGGACAGGCCGAATCGATTCGGTTCTGGGAGATTTTTGAGGGTTTCTCCTTTAAGTTTAGGGAAATTTAAAGTATGGTTTTGGAGATTATTATAGTGGATTGTAGATATGATATTAGGACTCCTAGATAATGGTATTGAGGGTGAGTAAACCCCGGGATGAAAGAAGGAACCTCGGATTAATTTAGTGTACGATCTGGGGTATGGATTTAATGAATGCTTGGGAATACTTTTGGGTTTAGTATCGTGACTGTGCGAATACTTAAATGCTATTATTAGTGAGAATCCTTGTGATTATTGGCCATCGCTATGTGTGATTGGCAATTATGTCCATTTATTTATATGTTTGAGGAACAATGTGGAATATATATATACTATGTGAGTAAAGTATTTATATTATATTATACGATTATATCTATGTGTGATTGGTATATGTGTATCTTAGAGGCTGATTTCCATGGGCTTTCCTTTGGTATAGGGTTGGGATAGCCAAATTATATATTTTCTCTAGTGCGATCCGTGGACGTTGCATGATGTGGGTGAATCCCCTGGCTTAAAGAGCAGGGAGAGTATAGTCCCCAGGTCATTATTGTCCCGCGTTAGAGTGAGATGTCTGTAACTCCACTTGCAGGGGGAACATGACCACCTCCACCATTGTATGTTTTTACCATGACCATTGAGATATTCTGGCTTGGTACCGTGGTTCAGTGAGTAAACCCGGAGTTGGATCGACACTATAAGACCGCATCCTCGAGTTATAGCTCGTTGGGATGGTTATTATACCGGTGTGTATGGTATATTACTGTGATGGTTATTATACCGGTGTGTATGGTATATTACTTGTGCATGAGAATAAGATATATATATCTCTAGTAGAGTAAAGAGATAAAACAAAGATAGATTTAATTCTCATTCCGGGAGATTATATTCGAACTCAAAATATGATATGTATATAAAAGTGAGAATGAAAGATAAAGATGAGTATGTTATGTTATATTTATGTATATAATTATGTAGGTATATCTATATAATAAAATAGGAAACATAATTATGTCACAAGTTGAAATTGTGATGTCATCGGATAAATTTTTTCCTGCATTTCTTCTTTTGCCCCTTAAATTTTGGATTCCCCCTCTTTTTCTTCTCACCAATTAATTTTCACTCTTTCACTTTAATTCAAACTCAAGGCTATTATGGTAAAAATACCTTATGTCTCCGTCTAAACCCCACTTTATCACACTTTCAAGCTTCCAACCAATCAACATATATACACGTACGTCTCTCTCTCTCTCTCTCTCTCTCTCTCTCTCTCTCTCTCTACTAGCTACTGCAAACCACAATCGTCAAACCCGTATGATATCAAATGCAGCAGGGCATTTTTTGAAATCAATCGCGCTGGAACAGGTATACACATCAATATTTTTTTCAAATCAATTGTTTTTTTCAATCGCGTCGGGGCAGGTGTTTAGATCTGCTTTCTTAGGTTTTTCTGTATATGGATTTGTTATTTTCGTGTATATTTTCATAGATCTGCTCATATTGTTGTTGGTTTTGGATTTTTTTTGCGGAATACAATTGTTCTGATGTTTTGGATCTCAGATCCGCTGCTGTAACAATGTTCTGATGTTTTGGATCTCAGATCCGCTGCTGTGCTGGTTGTATAATCGCACATGTGAATGTTGTATTTTAATAGAACTTTTTTTGTTCAATAATGGCACCTTTCTTTCGTTAACTCATTTTTGATGGTTTTTGTAGGTTTTATTTACAACATCGATTCACTACAAATTTACAACTGGTATTTCTCACGCATATCTGGGTGTTCTTTTTGTGTTGACTGATATGGGGACCCCCATGCTATACAATTGATTGTGTTCATTTTCTTTATTTTTTCCCTCAAAGCCATGTATGATTTTTTTCGAGCCAAGTTCTTTTATCTGAGTTTTTTGGAGGAGGGATGGTACTTATCTACCACACATTAGGTTCACTGAGTGATATTTACGCATCTTTATCCCTATTTCTCTACGCAGATCTAAAACTTAAGCTTAAACTTTTTCGGCAAAGACCTTTGACGAAAAAGGGCTTCGAATCCTTTTTATGAAGTCATTTTCAAGGTCTGATTCTTGGAATTCTATTTTCTCCGTGTCTCTGTGTGTGTATGTTCAATTAATGATTCAACAATTTAAACTGAGCGATTTTCTTCGAATATTATATTGAAAATTTTGGCCCATAGAGATACATTTGATTGGGGAAACAGTTACTTGGTTCATGTTCCAGGCCATTATTTGGTTCATGTTCTAGGCCATTATATTTTTGTACATAGAGATACAATATATAATAGTTTTTATGTGTCATATTTTTTAACATATATTTATAATTTCATTTTTTTTCCAATTCATTAAATCATGTATTATTGATTTGTTAAATAATTTACTTAGTAACAGTTGTCGGAAGCTATTATCATAGGGGTTAAGGTTACAGGGGTTAAGGTAACAGTTGCTGCTACTTTTTTGGTTCTAGAATAGGCTACTAGAAAGATAAAGTTTGATATGTTTTTAATGTCTGGTTAATGTAAATGGAGTAAACGTACTAAAATATAATGTTCTTTGGATTTTTTAACAGAAAATTTATTTCCTTACATATTTGTCCAATTGTATAGAACATTAACTACAATAAAAAAACATTTATTTGATTTGTCTTTATTTTCACTAATAGCATCTTATCTACATGAAAATAAGATTTGAAAATATTTATGTCTCTTATCTATCTTAAGATATGGTTAATCGTTCACATGTCAATATTTATGCAGTGAGCGAAATGATTGAGGTCCTATTCTTATGTATGCAAATGTTTTTCTAGAGTACTTAATTTATCAAGGGGATTGATCAATCATTTTTTACTTGAATTTTCTATCTTAATTATTAATTTGTATGTTTTCAATTAAGAATTAATTATAATTTTGTGGTCAAGTATGTTTTTTGTTTATGAAGATGTATGAAGAAACAACGAAATGAGGCTCCCATTTGCAAGTGGAGGTATATTTGCTTTCCACACTTCCATCTCTACTTTTGGGCCACTAGATTGGGACCTGTAACAATGGAGGAATCAATAAGTACATATCAATAATTTTTTGTCTCTGATAATAAAACTTATTGATCTTCCATAATTCGTCGATTACCTAGATATCTAGAAGGGTGGGGGTGAATATGGATCAATTCAAAGCCTTTTTCGGAGAGCCAATTTGTATCAGGACATTCGGATCAGTGGATTCGATGCCATTAGTTTCCTCCAAGGCTCCAATTTACCTAAACAACTCCTCGCACAGGTAATTTTACTTTACTCACTTTTTTAATCCCTAATTCTAATTATGCTCATGTAGTTAGGTTTTTCTAATGTTTTCAACTTGATTTCCATTTTTACTTGGACACCCTTTTGGATGACCCAAGCATACCATAAAGTGAGAAATTTGTCTCATTCATAATTTTCTAAAACATTTTATCATGTCATTTGATGTTGTAACTGAAGTAGATATCTATTTTTATGTTTTCATGTTTTCCAATTGCTGTTGTAACTGTAGGAAATAAGGAGCAGAGTCTTCTATACAACTCTGTCAAGGATATCCGAGAGTTTGTTTTTTATACATCATATTCATACCCCTCGATCCTTCTTAATCACGAAATGAGTTTTTCTGTTTCTAATGCTTTTGCAGTTCTATTTTTCTGCATTCAATAAATGATTTTGTAGTTCTATTTTTGTATTACCTTGATCTCTGTTGGTCAAGTAGATTGTTTCCTTATTTTTTGTATTTTTTTTGAATGAACTACTTTTTCAATAAGCATTGTTTGTTTACACTAATGTAAATATTTGGCTTTTATAGATAGTTACTTCGTTTAGTTCATGAGTTGTAGATATGTATATTTCCTAACATAGGCAAATGTCTGAATACCTTAGTATGCCAAAATACCTTACTGTAGACAAATGTCTGAATGCCTATTAAATTTGTTATTTTAGAACCCCCAAACCATTAGAGAGGAAGAAATAAAAATAATTGTTGTTTTCAAGACACCAATTGGTTCTATCTTAATCATTAACGCTTTTGCATCCAAATAATGGTACTCAATTTCACTATTATTTTATGTCCCCATTTGTCCTATTTTCCCTCATTTTTCCATCTAATATGCCAATTTATTATTTATCTTAATCTTATATGTTTTTTGTTTTGCTTCTAACAAAACAATGTAGGGTAGTGCATTTAATGAATTGTTTGGCTTTATTAAGGTACCTCTTTTCTCTCTTTTGATTTTATTTATCTCAAGGAACGAAACATCCTTCAAGTTGAATTATGTTACAATTTAATGTGTCGGCAGCTCTTTCAATATGTATTCCTGTCAAAGATTCTCCACCGTCCTTCAAAAATTCCTAAACGCTGCAATCTTACGGATCACCCTATCGGTTACAAGTGTGGAGGTGGGTTCACATTGTTTCGATTATGTGCCATTTGATTACGAAGTTTAAACTTATTGAAAATTATTTCATTTAATGACATGTAATCCATAAGTAAGTATAGATCTCTGGGTAAGCTAAAAGTTCTTAGACATTTTTTATCACTGTCTTGAAAATTTCCATTTAGTTCTAATGTAGTATTTAAAGTCATTTGAATTTGTTCCAAGAAGACATTTGAATTTGTTCTGAGCATGCTCTTTATATCATCTAAAATCTGAGGAATCTTATCAAAGTCGCCAATTTGTTCACAATTACCTGACTAGAAAACATTGAATTTAGAATTATAATTTTTCTTAATTTTTTCCCTTTTTCTAGGCCGGTTGGAGATTCAATGAGTCTTTTTTCTTCCATATTAGAAAGAGAACTCTCTCACCTGCTTAAATGTATGTCCATATCTAGCTGCAGATTTAATGTGGAATCTATGTTTATTTCAAACTTATGATATGTATTATATAAAAGAGGCATGGTATGTGCAGGTTTAGTGTGGAATTTATGGTTGATAGGACTCCCAACAATGCGGCCTCATACGGTTGGTAATGGCATGATGCATTTATGCAGTTATCATCAATTGTTTTACTATACAGATTATTTTATAATTCATGTATCCTTACCTTTTTTTTACACATGAGGCATGTAAAGGCACCACAAGATGGGAACAAAGTGGAAAATCAAAAACATTGCACCAGATGATAAAGTAGAGATTTTTAAGCTTGATTATGATGGCAAACATGATCGTGTGAATGGTTATGATTGAGATTCATACGCTAATAATGATTGAAGCTGTTGATTACTGCCACAACCACATGACATGAAACCTATTCCTCTTTTATTCACGTGTGATTATGTCTTATACTATATCCTGCCACAACCATAGGATGTCGATGATGCTATTGTTGCTGCCCCAACAACACAGTGGCCACTCATTAGTTGCAAGCGGACGCAGTGGCCACTCATCTCTTTATAATGGTAAGATCCTTGGTTCTAACCTCAAACGATGTTAAATTATATAGATGTTGTTGATGTCACATTATATACATGATGTATATAATGTGCATCATGCACTATATTTTAACTAATTCCTATTATGAGATATGTAGCCAGACCATTTAGAGGCTCGATCACACTAATAAACAAATTCACCCATTTTCTATAGACCCCTGGATCCAAAGGTTATCTCAGGATTCATAACAAAATATGAAATGATCTTAATAAAAAGAATGTTCAATGAATAAAAGCCATATTCTAAAGTCATGTAGAAACTCATACACCCATCGTGTGCCAATTTCAAACCCATCATTCATCTCTTGATTAATATATAGGATGTGGCCCTATAATTTGTATAACACCTATTCTGTAACTGGTGCAGGTTATTATAAACACAGTGGAAGTGCCACCAATGGGAAGGCTATGGCCCTATAATTTGCATAACGGAGTGGCAGTGCCACCTGTTCTGTAAGTGACGGGAAAACTTTAAAGAGAAAGAATGGAAAGAACGAGAGAGAACAAAACAAGAAAGGCGATAACTAATGACTTCAAATTGGATGAAGAATAACTTTTCTTTGTCGTGACAAAGAAGAGGGAACATAGAGAGAATGACATAGAAAAGAATAACTTTTCTTTATTGGAAATGTTGTTGATTGTTGACTGTGTATTTTTATTTTTCTTACAAACTACTTATAATTGTGGTGAATAAAATTTCTATTGATTATTGTTATTGTTATTTTAGTTAGTGTGGTATTTAGACTGAAATGTATGTATTTACTTCCAAGGCCTATATTTTTTAACTCTATATTTTAGTCAGTGTGGTATTTACACTAAAATATAGAGTATGGTCTAACTCTATATTTTCTTCCAAACCTCATAACAGTACTGTATGAGTAAGTGCATAACTGTTGGATATTTTTTTAGGCTGATCAGAATTCTAGCACAATTGAGTTCACCTTACATAAAGTGTTTGTTGACATGATCAGTCATGTTTGTATTAACTTTTATTGCAGAACATGTTAATCACCCTCCAATGAGTGTTGCACTTGCTGAAAGCGGCCATTTCGTCTATGATATAACTTCGAAGGTGAAGACCAAAGTTTTGTCGAACTCAGTTGATATTTATCCTGTTCCAGAGGACAAAGATGACAACAGGGGACAAAGTTGTGTTATATTTTCAACCTCGCAATTGGTTTGGTAATGGTCACTATGAAGTGGATGGATATGCGTACAATGTTGATGAAAGACTCGAGATTTTTATGACGATCCACTAAGAAGTTATTGCTACCAGATTCTCGCTTGCGTCCGGATAGATATGCCCTTAAAAAGGCTGGAAAGAAAATTTGAGAGTCGAAGGGTCACCAATTTACTCCGAAATAAAAAGTATTCTTTGATTTCAATATGGATCTTTCGCAATTAGATATTTTTTTATATTCTCCCACTTTTGGATTTTGGTTCATAAAATTCGATAACCCCACCATTTGGGTTCGTTGGTATTTGGTATCTATTAACTTCTTCTATAGATGAAAATTAATATCATCACAATGTGACATTGTTAATAACCAAGCCATATTATTTGTTAATTGTTTCTTAAATATTGTAGTATTGGGATATACTCTGATATTAATGGTTAGATAATACATTATTTTAGTCCGAGCTGTTTTTCTTCATTTAATTGTCATTTTGGGTTATAATCAATCACTAAGTCTACTATATGATTAATTGGTGGTGGTATCGTGTCATAAGAACAAGAACTAATATCGGGTATTCATGATGTGGATTAACATCATGAGTAGTCATATAAACATATAAAAAATTGTCGATTTTTTTTAAATTGTTTACAATCATGTGTTTTGATTTTTTTTTTAACTTAATAGGTTCTTCGTACCACGGTGTGTATGTATGTGTGTATGTATGTATGTATGTATGTATATAAACACAGTATATGCATGTAAAAAAATAAATTTTAATAAATTTTCTATTTTTTTAAAAACTATAGGATTGTAATAAAATAAAATTTAAAAATTGTTCATCTGTTTTGAACTAAACATGACGTATGGTCTTATCAACGACTTATATCTTCCAAAATTATCATCGTGCCTTCAGGCACAGGCATATCCTAGTATATATATATGTTATGTACTGAGGGTCTATTGGATCTCGATGATCGACCTTGCCAAGTAGTAGTGTATCAGGGGGGTTCCTTGTTTGGATTTCGCTTCGGGAGACACCCCACGCATGATCCTGGCTTAGTGTTGAGACTGGGGAGAAGTTTATCCCTTAGTACTTCATTTTCCTAGGATTTCTAGAGTTGAGGGTGATGGATTAGTTAGGCAGCGTAGCTTGACTAGGATGTTTAGCGGGATGCGCTAGGTATTCACAATTAGAAGAGAGGTAAGGGGTATCTCAGGTGAGTGCGATACCAATTTAAATATGAGATAAAACATATTTTTTCCAATAAAGCATTTATGCACTTGTTAAATATTTTCACAACTCGGGCTTTGACCCTTTTCTATATTTTTCCCTCTTGCTATATATTATATATATAGGTGTCCAGCCATAGGGATGCCTGGATGATGATTCCTTCTAGTCAGACGTGTGCTGCGGCATCTGTGGATGCATGCAGGTTTTCGATAGACGCTTATATCCTTGTAATCTATATAGGAGGTATTGTATATACTTTCGGGCTAATAACCCAACTGTTGTTATTTATTCTTTTACCGCCATTTATGCGGAATGCGATTGGATTGTATTATTGTTACCAAGTGTTCGGTTATTTTATTCCTTTTTAGTTCCCTTTATATAAACTGTGTGAATGTTTTATTTGTATAGTTTGTTTAAAAAGATTAGTTAATTAAAATTTTAGGCCAGCCTAATAGGTTATTAGTAATTAATTGGGTTTCGACAGTGATGCTGAGCATGATCCATATGCGACTCTTTTTTTAATTTGATATAGGAGTGATCGCCTGGTATTTTATTAGGAGGGTTGTCACAGATGGTATCAGAGCATCAGGTTCTAGTGTCCTTAGGAATCTGTACGGACGTACTACTCTTTCAGCGGTGTTCTCAATTTGATATAGAGATTTATGATTAGGATTGTTGATTCCTCTTGTGAAATTTTGTTCTCCTGCCATATTATAAGATTATAGTAATCTTTTACGTGCTCATTCGAGATACGTGTGTTGATCGATGAAGGACGACCATAGCAGGCCATTGTAAGGGTGGCAGAAGGCAAGATTTATTTGGAGCGGTTAGTTGAAGTTGGAGACTAGGACTATAGAAGAGGTCACTCTCCTTGTGGCATTAGTCAAGGAAGGATGTAATGACTAATAAGGTATAGTAGTTATAATTATCCACACACCGTTATAGGAGAGAGTGGTGCTAAGCTTGAATTACCTAGTGAAGTAAATTTGGAAAAAGGGTCGAAAGGTCTTGATAAGGGCCATACGTTGAAGTTTAAGTTATACGAAGGGAGTGCAATGTGATGAAGAGGAAGTTAAAGGATTAGAAGCTTTGGCTTAAAGCAGGGTGTGGAAATACCCAAATTTGAAAATTAGAGGAAAAATTTTCACTCGTGGGAGCAGTATTGAAATGGTGTGAATAGTGGTCACCTTACTTGGGGGAGCAGGACGTGTTGCTCGAAGAGGAACCTCACAGACGGGTTTCATCGCAAATTCCTTTGGATGGTTAGGAAGGAAAAGAATGTAATTCTGAACTATTGACCTAAGGATCGGTTAGAGGCCGACAGTGAATAAATAGAATTACGAATAGGTGAATTTTGTACTGACTCAAGGAAAGTATAATAAAAAGAGATTCCTTCAAAGGAGTGATAGTCTCACTAGAGGAGTGTTTCTAACACTTATGGAAGGTAGAATTACACGCTTTGATCTTTCCCGGTAGGATTTAAAGGACAAGAATAGGGTGCCAAGGTGGGGCATCGATTAAAGTAGTTTCTGGCTCAGTAATGGCAAGTATATCATGTCCGAGAACCATATGGAGCAATTAGGGAGATTGGTGAAGTTATTATGAGTTTCAACTCGAATGAAGGAGGTATATTTGGTGTGACAAGATTGAGTCACGGTATTTTATTAGCCCTAGACTCATGTGTGATTCGAGTTTATTTGTAGTATCGATAACATTATATAGTATATGTTTATGTGTTTTTCCACGATAGCGGAGATCTATTTTCTTTAATTCGCTGTGAAGAGCGGGTGTTAGTATTTTAAGTTTATATTAGACTTGTATTGCTCGTTTTATGTGTGATATAGGAGTATGATATTATTTTCAGTATATTATGTTCTTCGTTGATCGGAGCGATAGTAGGCTAATGATTGCAAGACTGTCGTGTCCGCAGTTCCAGGGTGGAAAGGGTTATTGTTGTGATATCTCACCTAACTACAGGCTGAGTTCACCTTTATTATATGTTTAGATGGAACTTCAATGAGCATATGTTTCATTATCAGGATTCGAGTGCGTGGCGACCTTATAGGTGTGATTTAAGGTATGCAGGGTTAATTGTTGAGCTATGAGTTTAAGCTCATTATTTATTGCGCAAGGAATGAGTGTTAATGCGAGCGTTTAATGGTATGGCTCCTGGATAGAGATGGGAGTTCAGACCATATTTTTTTTAAAGAGGGGATAGGGTTGTCCCGATTGCATATTTGAAACTAACGAACCCCCACGACCGACAAAGTTAAGTAGTAGTGTAATTAGAGGGGTTCCTTGTTTGGATTTCGCTTGCGAGACGCTCCGCGCATGAACCTTAACGACGTCAGGAGTGGAGAGATGTTATAGGATGCAAGGATGTTGGTTTTGTGGATAAGTCATATAGTGAGGATGAAACAGATGATGGTATTCTTATGGAAATATTGTGCTATGGAGAAGCACTAAAATGTTCTCTCACCTCAAGTAGATGGGTAAAGCAGGAGTTAAAGAGATTGATTTGAGGCTTATAGCTAGGCCTTAATGAAAAGGGCAAATTTTGGAAAAAGTTTGTTTTGGGTATGATGTTCGTAACGCTTTTATAGAGAGTTGGAGCCTCGATTAGTTAGATTTTCCTTTTCGTCTAGGTGGAAGGATAGAGTGGTAGAAGTATGTTAGTAGGTTAGTGAGGTAGGATTTAGGACGTCCCGTTGGTGTGCCTTAGGCCGTTATACCTCGGTGACCGACGACGCGAGGGAGTAGTGTAATGGGAGGGTTCCTTGTTTGGATTTCTCTTTGCGAGACGTCCCACGCATGAAATTAAGCAAATGTGGGAAGTTGAGAGAGGCCTTGGGCCCTAGGGATATACATAGGATTATACTCGTTTCACGTGGGTAGGATAACACATAGATCTTAGGATTATTAGGAAGTAAATTCCGTAGAATTAGTAGCGCTGAGGTGAGAAGTTAGTTGTGAGTTAACCATAAGTTATAAGACGCATGGAATATTGAAAAGGTGATTGAGGATTTACAGGTGTGAGCGCCAAGCTGAGAAAGTGATGCCCATTTTGAAGGAAATGTTACGCGTGTGATGTTTACAATGGTTGTACAAATAGGCACAGGTTATAAGGTGTGTGGGCAACCTGGTAAGTTGGTTTTATATACAGCCTAAAATAGAAGGGGTATAGTATATAGAGTTGAAGATTATGCCAAGATGGCAATATATTATAGTATAAACCTTGTTAGAAGTGGGTGATGAATGAGTATATGGTTAAGTGATGATGCTGGAAATAGCACCACCAGTCAAGGTGTTTGTAAGCTCAATCTAGTGATAACAATGGCAGCTAAAGTATATACTAAATATAAGAGTTTGAGATGAGGAGAAGAGGATGAACACTTGAATGTAAGTGGTTCAGCCAATCTGGCCTACATCCACTGTGAGTGTGTGTGAGTAATATCACTGAATGAAGGCACTAATGGCCATTGATACAATCTCTCAAGCTTTCTCTCTCTACTGTGTAAAATGACAGAGTTTCAGCTACGGTTGTGATTTGGATCCTTATCCAAGCGGGAGAAGGCAAGTATATATAGTGTGTGGGGGGTGTAATGCACCCTTATGCATGCAATGAGCATGTGTGTATTGATATAGCCAATCTGATAAAGACATTTGTCACTGTCACATGTAGTGAATGATGATGAAATATTCCCCCACGTGAGGGGAATAATTTATTATAACTGATTTGTGTACACGTGTTCCCAGTCATGCGTATGGGCATAAAACCTCGGTCGTCTTCAATTGAGTCCAACCTCGGCCTGGAAGAGTACGAGGTTGGTGAGGTCTGGTTGTTTCCCAATCCGAGATAAATCATGGTGACCTCGGATCATGTGGAACCGAGGTAAGGCAAGTGAAGTCATAAGGTCGGCTGGGGCCGAAATTCAGCAGGTGCAGATTAGGACCATCGACTGATTATCTGTCGAGGTTGGTTATGATGATAGTGTAGTTCTTGTGACCTAGGCTTGAACCCATTCAAGGTTGTCAACCCTGGATGGCTTGATGAATAATTTCCCCCATGGACCATGAAGACCTCAACTGTTGTCTGACTATGAGGCAACTAGTAACGTTGGCCATGGCCGACCTTTCTCAAGATGAGACTGTTGGTTGCTAATATAAGGCCCCTCTGTCCTCGACTATCTCCATGGACGAGGTTGACGTCACTGAGCTATTGGGTACATATATGGCATACCAATCACCCCCTAGCCCTTAGTTACATGTGGTAACAGGTGACTATGGGGTGTACGGCTCCGAGGTCTTTCTTCCCTGTACCGATATTCCTTTGACACTTGTCAATTACTGAAGTGGGAAGCGTGCCTGGCAAGCTTAATAATGTCATTTTTCCCTTGGTCTCCCAAGGCAATGATGGGCCTTGGGATGCGTGTATCAGGTTTTGAGGGTTATACCCCCTTCCTTTCTCTTTCTTCCCCACTTCTTCATTTTCTAGCCTGAAATTTTTTGATTTTTCTCTCTCTCTCTACAAGATCTTGGTTAGAAGTGCATTAGGTGGATTTTCCTTGCCAACTTGTCCTCTCTTCTCATCGCATTCCATCAGGTACCATCTATCATCCCTTCTTCTCCATTTTTTCTTGCCTTGTTCCTATTTTTTTTTGCATTTTCCGGTGATTTCTTTGAGTTTTCCGGCCATCGCTTGTGTTTTCTGGTGGCCCTGGTTCTTGTTGTTCTTGGTTTCTTTTTACTCAAAGTTAATAGTTTGATCCCTAGTCAAGTTGAGTCAAGTTGTTTGCTTTCATCTTGAATCCATTAGTGTAAGGTCATCCATACATGCACAGACTTCTTTATCAACTTTTGGAAGAATTCCCCTCTCTTAGAGAGAAGACTTTAGAAAAGATTAGGCAAATAGAGCGAGCCCAAGAGGAAGCTCATAGGGATGAGGCCTTCCCCCTCAAACCTATCTTTCCGCCCCCTTTGAAGGTCATATACCCGGAGTCAGCCGAACTAGTTACCCAAGTAGAGGTCCCAGTTGAACTTACTCCCATGTTTGAGTCTGAGTCGTCCACCTCAGACCCTATGTCTGTGGATTCTTTTCAAGAGGCCATGGACTTTTCCATTCGGCAGGATCAGGTCCCTGATCAAGCTGAGGTTTCAAGTTGCATCTCGTCCCATAACGAGTCTAGCACATCTCGTATTTCTTCAGATATTGAAGTTGTCAAATCAGATGTGGCTTTTCCTCCTCCCATTAATGTTGTCCCCCTGTCAACTGCCACAGAGGCTGAGTTTTCTTAGAGGTTTCCTAATGGTAATCCCTTGTCTACTCCAGCTGACGTTAAAGAGGATGAGGATGATGATAGTGGGAGTGATGTTGACACCTCGAAGGCAGTCGATATTGAGATCACTGTCAGCGATCTCGACCTTCTTGCATTCAGACATCTATACTCCATAAGCTCTTCCATAAAACTCAGGATACCTCTGAGGGAAGAAAGGGCTTTCAGCGGTCGGGATGGTGAGATCTGCTTGTACGAGAAGATGTTCAAGTTAGGATTTCGTCTGCCCATTCATCCCATCATTAGGGCCATACTTTCCTACATCAACTTAGCTCCTTCCCAGTTATCCTCCAATGCCTGGAGGGTGATAATTTGAGCTATAGTTCTATGGAGGGAAGTCCACTACTCAGACCTTCCAATCTAGATTTTCACCGAATGCTACATCCCTTCATCTACAAGGAATCATTCGAGCTATTACCATTTCTTAGCTCGAAAGCCAACTAAGAAGATGTTGCAGGTTACCCAAACTTCACATCATAATTAGAAACCACGATATTTCTTCATCTCAGGGGCATGGGAATTTGGTCCTTATATCCCCTCTTCGAACTTAGAGCCGAGGATACCCCTGAGATGGGGTAAGGTGTCAATAGCTGCTAGGGCCGGCCCTAGGCTAAGCCAAAATAATCTTCAAAAAGTGAAAGACCTTTAAGATCAGGGGGAGCATGTTTGTTGGTCAATTTCGAACATCTGATGGCACGCTACTACCTCTCTGAGACTGGCCTTGGGGGGAGTCCTCTGACTGAGCTACGTAAGTGCTTATTTTATTATTTCAACAAGTTAAACCTATGACTTTTATGTCTATGATCTTCTAACTCAGACCTTTCCATTTGCAGAATGCCCAGAAGGCATCTCAGACGATATCTGGGAGATGTCTGCCCTAAGTCTCATGAAGCTGGTGAATAAGGCAGGCTTGAGTGCACCCCCTCCTCCCCCACCGAAGAAAAATGTCGGCACGTACAAGGCCGACACCACAAGAAAGTGGAAAACTACAACCATTTCCCCTGAGGATCAGAGGAAAAGTAAGGCCCCAAAGTCCATCCCCATATCCTCTGAAGATGCATTGGTTGCTCATCAGGAGTAGCTAAAAATTAATGATAGTATAATAGGCCATAGCGTGCAGGCGTTAAATGCCATCGGATCTTCTATGACCGATGCTAACAAACGCTTATGTCGCTCCATGGATACTCCCCTGCTGGTTGAGTTTGGCCTTCACAAGACAATCCAAGTAAGATTTGAATTTCAATTTTATTCTGAAGTGTAACCTCTGCTTTGAATTTGAACTTATACATCTGCCTCTTAATTTGCAGGGCATCATGGCTATGCATCATTTTGCCAACTGAACTATGAAGAGGCTGCCCCTCATCGAGAAAGGCCAAGAGGTCGAGAAGGTGCAAAGCTCTCTAAATGCAGAGGTGGATCGCCTGAAGTTTGCCTTTGAAGGGTATGACAAGAGGGTCAATCAGCTGGAGAAAGAGATCTCCAAGCTTAAGAAGGAACACACCTCTGCCCTGAAGGAAAAGGACGACGTTCTTTAGCAGAAGGTTGATGCTGCAGTGAAAGCTGCCCTTGAGGATGCTTCTGAGGGGATCCTGGCTGATTACAAAGTCTCTGATGAATTCATCATATTTGGCTTTGAGTACCTCGAAATAGGTATTAAGGCAAATGGAAAATGGGTGGCTGCCAAAGAGAAGGAGTCAGGGAGCTTGACAGCCTCTGACTTCATTGGTCTGGGCTTTTCCAACCCTGAATTTTCCCAGGCCCTTCAAGAGGTTGAGGAGGAAGATGCTGCTCCTGCAAAGACTTCACCCTTGGATGTTACAGAGACTGAAGGTGCCAACCTCTAAGATGATGGGGTCGAGGTGACCAACATCGCCCAGGGAAATGAGGCCGAGGATGCCAACACTGTAGCTGCAAACCCTTAGGCCATTTTTGTACTATGCATTTCAAACTGTAACCTCTGATTGCAAAATCAACTAGCTTGTAGCTTGTAACTCTAACTTTAATCTATATCTACCTCTGTGGAGCGATTTATTTCTTTATTTGCTGAATTTTCTTTGAATGATTTTCTTTTCCATGCAATGTGTGTGCAGTTCTGAAGTCTCAATATAATTTTTCACCAAATTAATAATGTCCAAGGTCTGAGGTCATCCAAGCATGATGTCATCCCCATAAATAATTTTTCACCAAATTAATGGTGTCTAAGGTCTGGGGTCATCTAAGCATGATGTCTTACCTCGGACCTTGTCACCAAATTATGATGTTATAAGGTCTGAGGTCATCAACTAAGATGTTATCCCCATAGTATAATTTTTCACCAAATTAATGATGTCTAATGTCTGGGGTCATCTAAGCATAATGTCTTACCTCAGACCTTGTCACCAAATTATGATGTTATAAGGTCTAAGGTCATCAACTAAGATGTTATCCTCATAATATGTATTCACCAAACTAATGATGTCTAAGGTCTGAGGTCATCTAAGCATGATGTCTCACCTCAGACCTTGTCACCAAATTATGATGTTGTAAGGTCTGAGGTCATTAACTAAGATGTTATCCCCATAATAATGTTTCACCAAATTAATGGTGTCTAAGGTCTGGGATCATCTAAGCATGATGTCTTACCTCAGACCTTGTCCCCAAATTATGATGTTGTAAGGTCTGAGGTCATCAACTAAGATGTTATCCCCATAAATAATTTTTCACCAAATTAATGGTGTCTAAGGTCTAGGGTCATCTAAGCATGATGTCTTACCTCAGACCTTGTCACCAAATTATGATGTTAAAGGTCTGAGGTCATCAACTTAGATGTTATCCTCATATAATTTTTCACCAAATTAATAATGTCTAAGGTCTGAGGTCATCTAAGCATGATGTCTTACCTCAGACCTTGTCACCAAATTATGATGTTATAAGGTCTGAGGTCATCAACTAAGATGTTATCCCCATAATAATTTTTCACCAAATTAATGGTGTCTAAGGTTTGGGGTCATCTAAGCATGATGTCTTACCTCAGACCTTGTCACCAAATTATGATGTTATAAGGTCTGAGGTCATCAACTAAGATGTTATCCCCATATAATTTTTCACCAAATTAATGATGTCTAAGGTATGAGATCATCTAAGCATGATGTCTTACCTCAAACCTTGTCACCAAATTATGATGTTATAAGGTCTGAGGTCATCAACTAAGATGTTATCCCCATAATATGTATTCACCAAATTAATGATGTCTAAGGTCTGAGGTCATCTAAGCATGATGTCTTACCTCAGACCTTGTCACCAAATTATGATGTTATAAGGTCTGAGGCCATCAACTAAGATGTTATACCCATAATATGTATTCACCAAATTAATGATGTCTAAGGTCTGGGGTCATCTAAGCATGATGTCTGACCTCAGACCTTGTCACCAAATTATGATGTTATAAGGTCTGAGGTCATCAATTAAGATGTTATCCCCCTAAAATTCTACCATTCGAGCACAATGAACCAAGAATTGTCATGGAAACTGATCTTCTCATTAATAATCTCTTCACAAGATGATACATTTATATGAAAGCTCTTGCAACATCATATGTAATACTTTTTTATATGATCAGCATTCCAAGGATTGGAAAAAGGTTCCCTTTCGAGGTTTTCTAGCCTGTAGGTCCCGGGCACAACCTCCTCCATCACTTTGTAAGGGCCATGCCAATTTGGGTGAAGCTTATTCTCTTTATGCAACGTCTTCTTCAATACCAGGTCTCCTTGGGTCTTAATTTTACCCTTTGATTGTAGAATTTTGTTATTCTCTGCTGGTAAGCTGCCTGCCTAATTTTTGCGTCTTCCCTTCTCTCTTGGATCAAATCGAGGTCAAGTATTCTCTCCTCACCATTCCTCTCAGGGTCATAGGTCTGAACCCTATGAGTAGGAAGCCCTACTTATGTCGGTATGACGGCCTCTGAGCCATGTGTTAACATAAATGGGGTTTCCCCTATTCGTGCCCTAGCCGTTGTTCTGTAGGCCCATAGCACAACATAAACCTCTTCAGTCCATCTACCCTTATCTTCTTCTAACCTCTTCTTGATCCCATTAAGGATCGTTCTATTTGTGACTTTGATTTGACCGTTTTCCTGAGGTTGGCCAGGAGAAGAGAAAAATTACTTTATCCCAACTCTTTCGCAGTATTTTTTCAAGGAAGAGTTCTTGAACTGGGTTTCGTTGTCCGAAATTAGGGTGTTTGGGAGGTCGTGTCTGCATATGATGTTTTTCCAAATAAATTGGAAGGTCTTATTCTCTGTAATCGTGACCATTGGTTCATCCTCTACCCATTTGGAGAAGTAATCAATGGCGACTATCAGAAATCGATAGTTATTTGCAGCCCTTGGCAGGGGACCCACTAAGTCAATTCCCCATACTGCGAATAGCCAAGGGGAATTGATTGACATCATAGGCTGATGAGGTTGATGGGGAATAGTGGAGAATCTCTGACATTTGTCGCACCTATTTACGTAGGCTGTAGCATCCTTGGCCAAGGTCGGCCACCAGTACCCTTGCGTAATAATCCTCTTAGCCAAAGGTCTTCCTCCTACATGACTGGAGTAAGAACCCTCATGTACCTCCTATAAGATGCGGTGAACTTCTGTGGGATGAATGCATCTGAGTAGAGGTAATAGGAATCCCTTCTTATATAGGACGTCTCCTACTATTGAGAACTTTGCAGCTCTGTACCTCAGTTTCCTCCTCTCTAACTTTGATTCTGGTAGCTCTCCCTCTCTGATATATTTGATAAGTGGATTCATCCATGAGTACCCTAGGTTTAGATTGAGGCAAGGGTTACTTACCTCTTCTTCTTCAATGGTTGCCTTGGGCAGGATCTCGACTGGAACTGTTCTTCTGATGTCTGTCCAAGTTGTTGAAGCCAACCTTATTAGTACGTCTGTGTGACTATTATTTTGACGAGGTATTCTTTTCATCTTTACCTCTTCGAAGCCTTCTAATATCGTTCTCACCCTCTTCAGGTATTTATCCATCCTTTCATCTTTGGCCTCATAAACCCCCAATACTTGATTAACAACCAACCTTGAGTCACTGTGAAGCAGGAATCGTCTTACCCTAAGGGTCTTTGTTAGTGAGAGTCCTGCTACCATGGCCTCATATTCTGACTCATTATTTGATGCCTTGAAGTTAAATCTTAGGGCATATTCGACGTTAGTACGATCCGGGGCTGAGAGTATCAACCCCGCACCGCTCCCACTTTTGCAAGAGGACCCGTCGACAAAGAGGTTCCAGATGTCTTTATCTGATGAGAAACCACCTTTTAACATTATTCCCTTCCTGAAGAGAAACCGATCTACCTCATTCTCAGCTATTCCATCTCTGGCTCCCTTGGGCATAACCTCTTTCGGGTCTCGAAAGGCGTTGCTATTTGACTCTTCTGCAGTCTCTAGATTATTCTCAACCTCGGCCTCTTCCCATGTGAACTCGGCAACAAAATTTGCAAGTGCATGCCCTTTGATGGCCATCCTAGGCTGATAGGTAAGGTCATAATCCCCCAACTCAATGGCCCATATCATCAATCTACCCGACTTCTCAGGTTTGTTGAGGACCTGTCTTATTGGGGAGTCGATGAGGATGACCATGGAATGGGCTTGAAAGTAAGGCTTCATCTTCCTAGAAGCATGTATCAGGGCATAGGCTAACTTTTCCATCCGAGGATAATTTTTTTCAGACCCTTGAAGGGCCTTACTGTTGAAAAACACAGGCCTTTGGACCCCAACGTCTTCTCGTACTCTGGCTTCACTTATAGCTGACTCAGAGACTGCTAGATAAACATACAATTTCTCTCCTAGTATGGGTCGAGATAAGAGTAAAGGAGATCCGAGGTAGGACTTGAGTTGATTAAAAGCCTCGTCACACTCCCATTTAAAGGCCTTTTTGAGCACCATAAAGAACGAAAAACACTTGTCCGTCGCTCTGGAAACAAATCTGTTAAGTGCAGCAACTCTTCTAGTGAGCCTCTGAATGTCCTTGATACTCCTTGGTGTCTTCATGTCGAGAAAAGCCTTGATTTTCTCAGGGTTCACCTTTATTCCCCTTTGATTGACAATAAATTCAAGAAACTTCCCAGCTCCTACCCCGAAGACACACTTCATAGGGTTGAGTTTCATTCTGTACAAGTCCATGGTATCAAATGTCTTTGCCAGGTCTTCCACATGGGTGCAAGCCTTTAAGCTCTTCGTTAGCATATCATCTACGTACACCTCCATAGTCTTGCCTATTTGGTCCTCAAACATCTTATTCACAAGACGTTGGTATGTCGCCCCCGCATTTTTCAATTCGAAGGGAATAACCTTGTAGCAATATATCTCTTTGTCAGTGATAAAGGTTGTCTTCTCTGAGTCTTCGGCATCCATGAAAATCTGGTTGTAGCCTGAATAGGCATCCATGAAGCTCATGAGCTCATGCCCTGCGGTGGCATCTACCATTTGGTCGATCCGAGGTAAGGGATAACTGTCTTTTGGGCAAGACTTGTTTAGGTCAGTAAAGTCTACGCACATTCTGCATTTTCCGTCGGCTTTGGGCACAATGACTGCATTCGATAGCCACTCCGGATATATGACTTCCCTTATAAACTTAGCCTCTTCCAACTTTCTGACCTCTTCCCGAATGACATCGTACTTCTCCCTGGAGTAAACTCTTCATCTCTGTTTGATGGGCTTGGCATCCTTAGCTATGTTGAGTTTGTGGCACATAACCTCAGGGTCAATGCCAAGCATGTCCGTGTGGCTCCAAGAGAAGACACTCTGCCTCTTCCTTAGGAAGTTTATCAGCTCTTCCTTGTTCTTCGCTCTTAAGGCTTTGCCGACCTGGACGGTTTTTTCCGGTTCGTCCTCATTGAGGATGAGGGATTCTACCTCTTCCACGGCCTCTCATTTCTTTAACTTTGTTTCATCTCTAGGGTCAAGTGTATCAATGTTATAAGTGGTAGTTGCTCTCTTATGGGCCTCTCTCTCTTCGGCCGAGTTGAAGTAGCATTATCGTGCTATGGTCTGGTCACCCTGCACTTCCCCTACCCCATAGGGGGTCGAGAAATTTAGCATCTCGTGGACCATCGACGGTACGACCTCAAACTCCTTAAGGGCTACTCTTCCTATGATGAGGTTATAGGCCGAGAAGACGTTTTCATCCATAACAAAAAAATTGATCTTTCGGGTTAACCTCTTAGGCCACTCATCGCCCATTCGCACGTCCATCTCATACATTCCTAATGGATGGACCTTTTCTCCGGTGAAGCCCATTAACGGATGATGATAGGGTATCAACCTAGCTCTGCTAAGACCTAGGCTTTTAAAGCAGGGTGAGAACATCACATCTGTTGAACTTCCTCCATCTACAAGAATTCTATGTACCTCACATCCATGAACTCTTGTTGCGATTACCAAAGGGTCATTATGTGGAGCTAGGATGCCTTTGAAGTCGAGTCGGTAGAACCCGACTATGAGAGTGTCCATGTCCACCTTCTTTCTCTTCTACGTTGTCTCAGAAGATGTCAGATTTACTATTTCAAGTTTGGCCACTGACTTGGCCTCTGCCACATGAGATTTTCGGTCGGCCACTTCAGAACCACCCCCAGCAAGTCCTCCGCATATGGTGTTAACACCAAAGGAGATCATACCAACCTTCTTCACTGGGGTGCTGTCATCTTTTGGTAGGAGGTCTGGTTCATCTTCATCATCGTCATTCGAGTTATCGCCCCCTTTTGTTGGGGTATCGTCATGACATCTGTCATTTCTCCTCTTTTTAAGGTCATCTCTTCCCCTTTTAGGAGCCTTGCGATCAACGTACTTTCTCAAATTTCCTTATTTTAATAATTTTTCAATCTCATCCTTTAAGACGAAGCACTTGTCTGTTATATGTCCATGGTCTTGGGGGAATTCACACCATAAGTTCTGATTCCTCTTATGTGGAGGAGCCTTCAGCTTCTCTGGCCATCTTATGGACCGGTCATTCTTGATCTCATTGAGGATGTGTTCGCAGCTTATAGTAAGAGGGGTATAACGTGCAAACTTATCATCAGTCGTCCTATTCTTTCCATCCTTCTTTCTTTGGAACTTCCCGCTGCTACTGCCATTATCATCCTCGTATTTTGCAGCCATGGCCTCTTCAGCATTTATGACCCTGCCTACAGTTACCAACAGCTCTGCCATGGACTTGGGAGGGTCTTTCACAAGTTTCCATAACAACTTCCCTTTCTGAAGACCTCCTATGAGGGCGGTCATGGCTATATTCTCTTCATAGTCTTCAACCTCAAGTTTCTCTTTATTGAATTTGGTAATATAGTCCCTTAGGCTCTCGTTCTTACCTTGTTTGATATATAACATATGGGTAGTCTTCTTTTGAGATCTTACCCCAAAGCAGAAGTTATAAATGAACCGTTCAGCCAAACCCTTAAAGTTCTCTATCGAGTTATTCGAGAGAGAGGTAAAGCAGATGTGCGCAGCTCCCGTCAAAGTCTCGGAGAAGGCATGACATTTCATCTCATCTAGTATTGAGTAAATGTCCGCCACTGACTAGTACATCTCAATATCATGTACAAGATTGGTTCTACTGTCATACTTGGGAGTCACTGTAGGTGGCTTGAACTTGGATGGGGTAGGAAAGCTCACTATCTTAGCCACGAAAGGAGAGCCTTTTGAGAAACCTCTTTATAGTGGATCTCGACTTTTGATGAGGTCTCCTATCTTATCCTCAAGACATTGGATGGAGTCATTCCATGGTCTTGTAACGTTGGCTTGGACGAGGTTATCCCCAGCCACCTCCAAAGGGTGGACTGAGGGTTCCCCAACCGCATCACAATGTCTGTTGTTGACCTCTTCTTGGTCTCTTCCTCGTCCTGGATGAGGCCGATGTTTCCTCTATTCCCTTTGTGAGCCAGTTGCACTTCTCAACTTTGACAACCTTTGTCTTAGGTCGTTTACGGGGCTGATCCTTTCAAAGGCTGACCCTCTGCTCAGTCGATCAAAAGTTGATCCTCGTTGTTGGGCTTCTCCCGCTCTTCTGCATCCATAACCTTGGTTCCGTTGGATAGGACGAACTGTATTGTTCGAAACCTCATACGGCTCCCAACAATCTTCTGGAGCATCTTCTGCCTCCAAATCATCATACCTATCCTCAGGGCAAGGGTGTCCTTGCCTCCCCAGACGCAAATGTCTAGGGTCAGCAATGTCCCTCCTCCGCTGAGGTGTAGGTTGGTCTTTCCGTGGTTCCTGGGGTGGTCCCATGGCATCAGGATGAGGCTGAACTGCCACTGGAGTGATTATCTCCGGTGAGACCCCAGGCGGCCTCATCATGTTCTGACTGAGTTGTGCAAATTTCTCCCGCATCGCTTGCTGCGTTACTGCTAAGGACTTCAAGGCTGCAGCCACCTCTGCCATTTCGAACTGAGGCGGTGCCTGACTGGAACTAGGTCCACCGACCCCAGGTAGCGGAAGAGGTGGTGGTAATTCCGGTGCCATGTGTTAGCACTAAAGAGCTGGTGTAGTAGATGAGCTTAATACCTTACAGGATCTCTTTCAATGGTGAAATAGCTCCACACAAGGGGTGAGACCTAGTTCACCACCAGAGTCTCCGGTGAGGTTAAGCAAGAGATAGCTTCTCGTTCCCACAGACGGCGCCAAAATGATGATGCTGGAAATAGCACCACCAGTCAAGGTGTTTGTAAGATCAATCTAGTGATAACAATGGCAGCTTAAGTATATACTAAATTTAAGAGATTGAGATGAGGAGAAGAGGATGAACACTTGAATGTAAGTGGTTCAGCAAATCTGGCCTACGTCCATTGTGAGTGTGTGTGAGTAATATCACTGAATAAAGGCACTAATGGCCATTGATACAATCTCTCAAGCTTTCTCTCTCTACTGTGTAAAATGATAGAGTTTCAGCTAGGGTTATGATTTTGGATCCTTATCCAAGCGAGGGAAGGCAAGTATATATAGTGTGTGGGGGGTGTAATGCACCCCCTATGCATACAATGAGCATGTGTGTGCTGATATAGCCAATCTGACGAAGACATCTGTCACTGTCACATGTAGAGAATGATGATGAAATATTCCCACCACGTGAGGGGAATGATTTGTTATAACTGATTTATATACACGTGTTCCTAGTCATGCGTATGGGAGTAAAAGCTCGGCCGTCTTCAATTGAATCCAACCTCGGCCTGGAAGAGTACGAAGTTGGTGAGGTATGGTTTTTTCCCAATCCGAGATAAATCATGGTGGCCTCGGCTCATGTGGAGCCGAGGTAAGGCAAGTGAAGTCATAAGGTCGGCTGGGTCCGAGATTCAGCAGGCGCATATTAGGACCATCATCTGATTCTCTGCCGAGGTTGGTTATGATGATGGTGTAGCTCTTATGACCTCGGCTTGAACCCAACCGAGGTTGCCAACCCTGTATGGCTTGATGAATAACTGCACCCATGGACCATGAAGACCTCAACTACTGTCTGACTATGAGGCAACTAGTAACGTCAGCCATGGCCGACCTTTCTCAAGACGAGACTGCTGGTTGCTAATCTAAGGCCCCTCTGTCCTCGGCTATCTCCGTGGCCGAGGTTGACATCTCTGAGCTATTGGGTACATATATGGCATATCATTAAGGGCTATTGGGTAGTACCATTCCACTTTGAGGCATTAGGATGTGAAGTGATTCACGATCCTAGGTTAGTGTTGGTACTATCAGTTATATCTAAATTTCGAGGACAAAATTATGTTGTAGGGGGAGTATGTAATACCCCGCACTTTTGTGCAAAATTAAATTCTATAATTAAGTGTAATTTGGGAATTTAAGAATTATTATGAATAGTAATTTTTGGATCTTTCAAGGATTAGATGATTTTCGTTGGGCGTTATATTTACTTTTGGGATTAAGTAAATAAGTCGGAGTACTTTAATTTTACGTCGCAGCTGGGAGAAGCGACAAAGGATAATATTTTAATTGGAAAACCGCATTAAGTTGTGTTGGTTTGAAATAGTGAATTGAGGTCAAGTACCTTGGATGGAAATTCCGATTGCGCAGTTAGTCTCGAAATGGCCGAGATAGTCAGAAAAGAGTATCTGGGGGTTGAAATTGAGTTTCGAGAATTTTTGGATTAATAGGGACTCGCAATTGAGTAAACGAGTCATTTTTGGGTTTAAAAGGGATAAACCCTTATCTTTTCCTTATAAAGTCACGGTAGAATGGGAGAAAAGAAAGAAAAGAGAGAAAATAAGAAGGGAAGAAAGGAGAAGGGAGAAAGAGGAGAGAAAAGGGATTTTCGGGCCAAACTCCGCCGGATTCGACTCGGGGTCATCGGATTTCATCCTTCAGGCAAGTGTTTACTTGATTTATTTGATTTTGAGCATAAATCTCATATCATAATTGGTAATAACAAACGCTAAAGATTTTGGGTTGGGTTTTTGTGGATTAAACGGGTTTTTTTCGAAAGTTTAACGGGTAAACCCCGAAAATTATGAAATTGGAGTAACTTAGAATTTAATCAAAATTAATGGTTGATTCTTGGTTTTAGGATGTTTATAACTGATTTCCTTAGTGTATATTTAGTTGGATGTTGTTAGATGTTGGTTAAAACAAAGGAAATTGAGTTTGGAGGTTTAGAAATGGCCGAAACTGTCTCGGAGAAGACGATGAACAGTAACCAGCGTCATTTCTGAATCGATCCGGTCTAGATGCGAATTAATTCGGCTCTTGGTCAAAAAGTGAAAATTGTATATCTTTTCGATACGGTCACGTGGGCGCTGACCGCGTATTTTTTTTATTTTTTTCTTTATTTATAATGATTTTTCTACAGAAAGTTGTCCAAGATCGAAATCGTTAGTCATAAATTAAGGCTAGAATTATTTGGAGATATATATTAGGGGTTCCCAAAGTGTTAGGGCCTCTAAAGTATTTGAGAAGATATGAAAACTTTAGGTTCGTTGAAATATATCCGAGTTATAATTTAAATGGATATTGGATTGAGTTTTGGTTTTTTGGGATATATATAAAACCTAAGATGATTAGGAGATTTCGGACCAGCCGAATCGATTCGGACAAGCTGAATCGATTCGGTATGAGACAGTAAGAAAGTAGAACCATCTCGAATCGATTCGGACAGGATGAATCGATTCGGACAGGCCGAATCGATTCGGTTCTGGGAGATTTTTGAGGTTTTCTCCTTTAAGTTTAGGAAAATTTAAACTATGGTTTTGGAGATTATTATAGGGGATTCTATATATGATATTAGGACTCCTAGATAATGGTATTGAGGGTGAGTAAACCCCGGGATGAAAGAAGGAACCTCGGATTAATTTAGTGTACGATCTGGGGTATGGATTGAATGAATGCTTGGGGATACTTTTGGGTTTAGTATCGTGAGTGTGCGAATACTTAAATGCTATTATTAGTGAGAATCCTTGGGATTATTGGCCATCGCTATGTGTAATTGGAAATTATGGCCATTTATTTGTATGTTTGAGGAACAATGTGGAATATATATATACTATGTGAGTAAAGTATTTATATTATATAATACGAATACATATATCTCTGTGTGTGATTGGTATATGAGTATCTTAGAGGCTGATTTTCACGGGCTTTCCTTTGGTATAGGGTTGGGATAGCCAAATTATATATTTTCTCTAGTGCGATCTGAGGAGGTTGCGCGATATGGGTGAATCCCCTGGCTTGAGAAGCATGGAGAGTATAGTCCCAGGTCATTATCGTCCCGCGTTCGAGTGAGATGTGTGTAACTCCACTTGCAGGGGGAACATGACTGCCTCCACCGTTGTGTGTTTTTACCATGACCATTGAGAGATTCTAGCTTGGTACCGTGGTTCAGTGAGTAAACCCAGATTTGGATCGGCACTATAAGACCGCATCCTCGAATTATAGCTCGTTGGGATAGTTATTATACCGGTGTGTATGGTATATTACTGTGATGGTTATTATACCGGTGTGTATGGTATATTACTTGTGCATGAGAACAAGATATATATATTTCTAGTAGATTAAAGAGATAAAAGAAAGATAGATTTAATTCTCACTCCGGGAGATTATATCCGGACTGAAAATGTGATATGTATATAAAAGTGAGCATGAAAGATAAAGATGAGTATGTTATGTTATATATATATATATATATATATATATTATGTACTGAGGGTCTAATGGATCTCGATGATCGACCTTGCCAAGTATTAGTGTATCAGGGGGGGTTCCTTGTTTGGATTTTTCTTCGCGAGACACCCCACGCATGAACCTGGCTTAGTATTGAGACTGGGGAGAAGTTTATCCCTTAGTACTTGGTTTGCTTAGGATTTCTAGAGTTGAGGGTGATGGATTAGTTAGGCAGTGTAGCTTGACTAGGATGTTTAGAGGGATGCGCTAGGTGTGAACTATTAGAAGAGAGGTAAGGGGTATCTCAGGGGAGTGCGGTACCAATTTAAGTATGAGATAAAACATATTTTTCTAAATAAAGCATTTATGCACTTGTTAAATATTTTCACAACTAGGGCTTTGACCCTTTTCTATATTTTTCCCTCTTGCTATATATTATATATATAGGTGTCCAGCCATAGGGATGCCTGGATGATGATTCCTTCTAGTCAGACGTGTGCTGCGGCATCTGTGGATGCATGCAGGTTTTCGATAGACGCTTCTATCCTTGTAATCTAGATAGGAGGTATTGTATATACTTTCGGGCTAATAACCCAACTGATGTTATTTATTCTTTTACCGCCATTTATGCGAAATGCGATTGGATTGTATTATTGTTACCGAGTGTTCGGTTATTTTATTCCTTTTTAGTTCCCTTCATATAAACTATGTGAATGTTTTATTTGTATAGTTTGTTTAAAAAGATTAGTTAATTAAAATTTTGACACCAACCTAATAGGTTATTAGTAATTAATTGGGTTTTCTACAGTGATGCTGAGAATGATCTATATGCGACTCCTATTTTAATTTGATATAGGAGTGATCGCCCGGTATTTTATTAGGCGGGTTGTCACATTAGGCTTAACTACTAAAATTTATAAAAGGGTAACTCGGGCCCTTAGAGTTGAGTGAATACTTGAATTATTACGATAGTGAGATAAATCGTAAAGTAAAAAGTACAGTGAGTATACGAGAAAAATATACTATGTACAAGTGGAAATAATTAGGTTGTGTGAATACCTATCATATTAATACTTAGGCGACGTGAATACCTAAAGTATACTAAATGTATTGGGGTCGAGGGAACATCAGGACCAATACATGAGAATTGTGTGAATACTCATGACTACGATAAGTGGGATAATTCATAAAGAAATTTAGTATGATTAGTATACGAGATAATTATATGAAGTAGAAGCATGAATACCTAGGTTGTGTGAATACCTAACGTATATTAGATGTATTGGGGTCGAGGGAAAATCCGGACAAATATCGAACATAAATAATATTGGGCTCGATGGAACATCCGAACTAATATATATATATATATATATATATATATATATATATATATATATATATATATATGTGTAACATTTACATTGGGGTCGAAGGAACATCCAAACCAATGAATCCTTAATGTGTGACTTAATTATATGATTCAGCTAATAACATATGTGAATGTTATTTAAAATTGTGTATATCGGTATGATAATTTTAGTGGAAAAACTTAATGTATTAATTTATAAGATAACATGTGAGGAATGTCACATACGTTGATAATTAACATAAGGGAGATGTTAATGAATTAATGTATTGTATGGGCAGTACGGGAGCTTGGACGTGTAGATAAGTTCGGTTGAATACTTAAGTCTACTTAGCTGGGGTAGCGTAGCTAGGTGGGTTAAGTATAAAATATTAGGCGTACACTATAGATGAGAGGTGAGGAAAACTCAAGAGAGAGTGTACATGAATATGTGTAATCAATAACCGAATTTTAATGTAATAAACGCTTGATAAATATTTTCAAAACGTTTTGTGTTCTAACACTTTCTATGATATAATTTCAAAACCTTTTATGTGTCCAGCCATAAGGACGCAAGGCGTGACTTCATTCTAGGGATTCGGAGCTGTAGCACCGTGGATGCTGATAGAGTTTGATTAGACGATTCCTTAATTCAAATCTTGTGTAGGGTCTCATTTTATATTCTATGTATGGACATGTCGTCTTTTGTCAGATTTTAGTCATTTAGCTCTTTTTATTATGGAATATTTGGTTTTGGATTTTAGGTCGATGATTTATTCAGCAAACCTTTATTCATTTACATATTATGTTGGTTGAACTCTAGTATATTATGAATGTTTAATTTAGTTTTCCGCATTGTTCATTTATCTGTTTTACAGAAAGATAAAATTTGGTACCGGTCTAATTTCACTTAGGTGGTTGGTAATTAAAAAGTTTTCGACAGTGATGCTAAGAACGGACCATATGAGAAACCTATTTTATTTTAATAAAGGCTTGATCAACTAATTTTTAATTAGACGGGGTGTCACAATCATATGAGCTGAAAGAGGAGAGACCTAAACTCGAACAAGACTTTACAAATATCATCCTCGTCCATTTACGAGGTCTTCACTTTTTACCATGTGAACATCGTGGTTACCATTCTCAAACTTTGACCATTGGTAAGGGTCGCGATCTATGAGTCTTAACTTCAAGATCAAGCCGCTAAATCACACCATTAGGAACTTTCCATGTTACCTTTAGGGGAAAAATGTGACTATACCAAAAATATGTCAAGTGAAGGTTTGAGAATATTCTTCTCCATCACTACACCAAAAACGGGATCCTGGCATGGTTTAAAACTGTGCCAGATCAAATCTGGCACGGTTTTGAACTGTGCCAGAATCAGGTGTTCCAAAATGGAAATTTTTTTCTGGCACGGCTCAAAAGTGTGCCAGATTCAGCCAAATAGGAACACTTCTGGCACACTTTTGGCACAGTTTTTAACTGTGCCAGATTCAGCCAAACAGGAACACTTCTGGCACACTTTTAAACCGTGCCAGAATTTGATATTTTTGGCACACTTTTTAACTGTGCCAGATTCAGCACAGTTTAAAAAAATTTGGCATAGTCCAAAAGCGTGCCAAAATATAATACACTTTTGCCACGGTTTTGAACGGTGCCAAATTTTTTTATAAAAAACAGAAAAAATTATTATTTGAAAGAACAAAATTCACAAATTAATAATATTGCGTGTTATTAATAAACTGATGTACATACAAACTTCAAAATACTACAAGTCTTTAATAGCTCACAGGCCCAAAAAAAATTGGACAGAGTTTCCTCTATTTTCAGGACATTCCAAAACCTGTTAATACAAAACCTGCCTAACATAAAGCCCGCACGGCCACAAAATATAACAATTAACTTATGAAAGCCCGCACGGCCATAAAAGACAACAATAAAACAACAAAAGACCGTACGGCCATGACACAAAAAAATGGAATCATTAATAAACCACTTGTTGTAAACCATTGAGTTCTTTGTGTGTTCCATGTGAATAAAAGCCAACGATAAACTGTTATCCTGCAAAAAAATAGGATACAAAAAAGATACGATATTAGTAACCCAATAATTTACAAAAAAAAAATACTCAAACTAAAAAATTACATATATGAGTGGAAATTATCGTCATCCTCTAAAACCGAGAGACCCGGGACTACGCGGTCAGTTCCTACAAGTTACATTGGTCCCGTGCGAGGTGTTCGTGCCTTCAATGGGGTCGTTTGGGGGCCGGTTTGGGTTTTCACCCTTTAACGGCATGTTTTTAACTCTAAGTGTGATTTTGGCAAATTATCATCATACTCTCAAACCGGGAGACTCGGGACTACGCTATCAGTTCCTACAAGTTACATTGGTCCCATGCGAGGTGTTCGCGCCTCCTACGGGGTCGTTTGGGGGATGGTTTGGGTTTTCACCCTTTAACGACATGTTTTTAAGTCTAAGTGTTAATTTTTATAAATTATCGTCATACTTTCAAACTGGGAGACCCGGGACAACACGGGTAGTTCCTACAAGTTACATTGGTCCCGTGCGAGGTGTTCGTGCCTCCTACTAGGTCGTTTGGGGGCTGGTTTAGGTTTTCACCCTTTAACGGCATGTTTTTAACTCTAAGTGTGATTTTTGAAAATTATCGTCATACACTCAAACCGAGAGATCTGGGACTACACGGTCAGTTCCTATAAGTTACATTGGTCCCGTGCGAAGAGTTCATGCCTCCTACAAGGTCGTTTGGGGGTTGGTTTGGGTTTTCACCCTTTAACAGCATGTTTTTAACTCTAAGTGTGACTTTTGCAAATTATCGTCATACTTTCAAATTGGGAGACCCGGAACTACGCGGTTAGTTCCTACGAGTTACATTGGTCCTGTGCGAGGTGTTCGTGCCTCCTACGGGGTCGTTTGGGGGCTGGTTTGGATTTTCACCCTTTAACGACATGTTTTTAAGTCTAAGTGTTGATTTTGGCAAATTATGGTCATACTCTCAAACCGGGAGACCCGGGACTACACGGTGAGTTCCTACAAGTGACATTAGTCCCGTGCGAAGTGTTCGTGCCTCCTACGGTATCGTTTGGGGGCTGGTTTGGATTTTCACCCATTAACGTCTTATTTTTAACTCTAAGGGTGATTTTTACAAATTAACGTCATACTCTCAAACCGGGAGACCCAGGACTACGCGGTCAGTTCCTACAAGTTACATTGGTCACGTGCGAAGTGTTCGTCCCTCCTAACAGGTCGTTTGGTTTTCACCCTTTAACGGCATGTTTTTAACTCTAAATGTGATTTGTGCAAATTATCATCATACTCTCAAACCGGGAGACCCGGGACTACGCGGTCAGTTCTATGAGTTACATTGGTCCCGTACGAGGTGTTCGTGCCTCCTGCGGGGTCGTTTGGGGGCTGGTTTTGATTTTCACCCTTTAGCGGCATGTTTTTAACTCTAAGTCTGATTTTGGCAAATTATCTTTATACTCTCAAACTGGGAGACCTAGTGATAATGCTGGAATTAGCACCACCAGATAAGGTGTTTTCAAGCTCAATCTAGGAACAACAATGGCAGTACAGTTATATAAAAGGTAAGAGAATGAGATGAGGAGAAGAGGAGAGAGCACCAGGATATAAGTGGTTCAGCCTAAATTGGCCTACGTCCATTGTGTGTGTGTGTGAATAACTTCACTGCAATAAGGCACTAATGGCCATGGATACAATCTCTCAAGCTCTCTCTCTCTCCTGTGTATCTAGACAGAGTTTCAGCTAGGGTTGAATATCTGGGATCCTTTGCAAGGTAGAGGATGACCTCTATATATAGTACCTAGGGGGTGTAATGTACCCCCCATGCATGCAATGGGCATGTGTGTGTTTGCCTCACCAATATCGGAAATCCATCTGTCACTGTCACATGTAGAGAATGATGATGCAATATTCTCCCCACGTGTGGGGAATAATCTTGTTATAACTGATTTTGTCCACGTGCCCTTATCCAAATGTCAGCAGATGCTCGGCTATCGCACCTGGTGTATGACCTCGTCCTGGGAGAGGCCGAGGTTGGTAAGTCTAGGTACTTGTTCTATCCGAGTATTCCATGGAGGTCTCGGCCCAACCCCAGCCGAGATAATGCCGAGGTCGGCCTGAGACGAGGTTGAGCTGGAGTGTTTGGAGTATCGACTAATGTCTTGATGAGGTTGCTGGTGGCTTTTTATAAGCTCGACCTATGTCTAGCTGAGGTTGCCATTCCAAGGTATACGAGAATGCTGCTGATCTTTGTGATGTCCCTTGGAGAGGCTCACGGCAGTGTCGGCCTAGGCCGACCTCACTATGGCCGAGGGCTAGTATCGCGTGTCCAAGACGTCTAACTTCGGCCATAATCTCGGCCGACGTTGGTGCCTCTGGGCCGAGGTCACACTTGGGTATATCAATGACCCCCCATCCCTTAGTCATATGTGGGAGCAGGTGACTAGGGGTTTATCACACCTCCGAGGCCTGTCTATTACAATATATGCCAATATTTGTTTGACACTTGTCCAATGCTGAAGTATGCTTGCGTGTTGGGCATGTGCTGTTAGCCGCCCTTTGGGGCTCCCAAGTCAATGATGGGCCTTGGGAATTGCACCTGCATATTTAAGGGTTTTGAACCCTATTTCCTTTCTTCCTTCATCACTTCTCTCATTTCCAGCCAACTCATTCCTGCATCTTTCTCTCTCTAGCAAGATCCTTGCTGAAGCTTTTGGAAGGTGGTTTTCTTGCGTCTTCTCATCTCCTCCTTACTATTTCATCCTTAGGTAACCTTCGCCATACTTTTTCCTTCATTTTTCCTGCAAGTCTCCTTATTTTTGCATTTTTCGGCGAGTTTCTGAGTTTCCCGGCGAGATCACCATTATTTCAGGGGAACAATTATTGCCACATTTAGGTAGTTTGATCTTTTAATGTTTTACTTCACTAGCCAATCTTGTTTGTAGTTTTAGGAAGTCTCCTAAGTTTAGTGTCATCCTCTGATGCTCAGACCCTTATATCAGCTTCTTGAGAATTTCCCCTCCCTTAGAGAGAAGACTTTAGAAAAGATTAGACAAATAGAAAGAGCACAGGAGGAGGCTCGTAGGTCACAAGAGTTTCCCATTAGACCCATATTTGCACCACCTCTGAAGGTGATATATCCTAACCCCCCAGAGTTTTTCTATCACACAGAGGTTCCTGCTGATCCCATACCGATGTCTGAGTCTGAATCTTCTACCTCAGACCCCATGTCTGTGGATTCCTTTCAGGAGGCCATGGACTTCACACCTCGGCCTGATCAGGCCCTTGATCAGGCCGAGGTCTCCAGCCGAGCCTCATCCCATAATAGCTCAAGCACCTCAGCCTCTTCCTCAGAGGTTGAAATTGTTGAGCCAAGTGTGGCTATACCACCACCACTTGACGCCATTCCTCTGTCGGCCTTCACTGGTGTCGAGTTCGCTCAGAGGTTCCCGAGTAACCCATCAACATCTTCTCCGGCCGACATTGAGTTGGATGATGATGATGATGATGAGGTTGAGAGCGATGTCGACGTCTCTGAGGCGTCCGACATCGAGAGTACTATTACTGAGGTAGACCTTCTCTGCTTCAGATATCTGTATTCTATCAGTCCCTCAATAAAGCTTAGGAGACCTCTGAGGGAGGAGAGGGCTTATCATGGCTGAGACGACGAGATCTTCCTGTACGAGCAGATGTTCAAGTTGGGTTTTCGTCTGCCCATTCACCCCATTATCAAATCCATCCTCTCTTATATCAATTTGGCCCCCTCTCAACTATCCCCTAATGCCTGGAGAGTCATAATAGGGTCCATAGTCTTATGGAAGGCTGTCCACCACTCAGACCTTCCAGTTCAGGTCTTCGTAGGTTGTTATGTCCCTTCCTCGGCCAAAAATCGTCTGAGCTACTACCATTTTATAGCTCGGAAGCCTGAGAAGAAGAAAATGCTTCAAGTAACTCAGACTTCCAACCATAACTGGAAGCCTCGGTATTTCTTTGCTTCTGGGCCATGGGAATTTGGCCCATGTGTTCCCTCATCTATTCTAGAGCCGAGGATGCCCCTAAGGTGGGGTAAAGTCACAATGTCTGCGAGGGCTGACCCTGGCCTGAGCCCATCGAACCTTCAGAAGGTGAAAGCCCTTCAAGATCAGGGGGTACATGGTCTATTAGTCAGGTTCGAGCACTTGATGACTCCCCACTACCTCTCTGGGACAGGTCTAGGTGGAAGTCCCCTTGCCGAGCTTGGTAAGCATTTTTGTTTTTTAAGTTTAACCTCTGAGTTTATTCATATCTGATTATCTAACCCAGATCTGCTAATTTTTTGCAGAGCGACCATAGGATATTTCGGACGAGCTTTGGGAGATGGATGCACCCAGCTTTATGAGACTTGCCAAGAAAGTAGGCCTTAACGCCCCTCCCCCAGCTCCCTCTGCCTCTAAGCCCCCAGCCACAAAGAAGAGGGCTCCAGAAGGTCATGCCCCTGAGGATCAGAGGCCGAAGAAGAAGACTACTGACATTGCCATCCCCATCTCTTCAGCTGATGCCCTGTCGGCTCGTCTAGATCAGTTAAAAATAACTGACAGCATAGTTGGCCACAGTCTCCAGGCCTTAGGTATGAGATCATCTAAGCATGATGTCTTACCTCAAACCTTGTCACCAAATTATGATGTTATAAGGTCTGAGGTCATCACCTAAGATGTTATCCCCATAATTAGTCTCACCAAATTAATGATGTTAAGGGTCTGAGGTCATCTACTATGGTGTCTGACCTCAGACCTCGTCACCACTGAATGATGTTGTAAGGGTCGGAGGTCATCACCTAAGATGTTACCCTCAATTAATCTCACCAAATTAATGATGTTAAGGGTCTGAGGTCATCACCTAAGATGTTATCCTCATAATTAATCTCACCAAATTAATGATGTTAAGGATCTGAGGTCATCCCATTATGGTGTCTGACCTCAGATCTCACCACCACTGAATGAAGTTGTAAGGGTCTGAGGTCATCACCTAAGATGTTACCCTCATAATTAATCTCACCAAATTAATGATGTTAAGGGTCTGAGGTCATCGCATTATGGTGTCTGAGCTCAGACCTCGTCACCACTGAATGATGTTGTAAGGGTCTGAGGTCATCACCTAAGATGTTACCCTCATAATTAATCTCACCAAATTAATGATGTTAAGGGTCTGAGGTCATCACATTATGGTGTCTGAGCTCAGACCTCGTCACCACTGAATGATGTTGTAAGGGTCTGAGGTCATCACCTAAGATGTTACCCTCATAATTAATCTCACCAAATTAATGATGTTAAGGATCTGAGGTCATCCCATTATGGTGTCTGACCTCAGACCTCGTCACCACTGAATGATGTTGTAAGGGTCTGAGGTCATCACCTAAGATGTTACCCTCATAATTAATCTCACCAAATTAATGATGTTAAGGGTCTGAGGTCATCACATTATGGTGTCTGAGCTCAGACCTCGTCACCACTGAATGATGTTGTAAGGGTCTGAGGTCATCACCTAAGATGTTACCCTCATAATTAATCTCACCAAATTAATGATGTTAAGGATCTGAGGTCATCCCATTATGGTGTTTGACCTCAGGCCTCGTCACCACGGAATGATGTTGTAAGGGTCTGAGGTCATCACCTAAGATGTTACCCTCATAATTAATCTCACCAAATTAATGATGTTAAGGGTCTGAGGTCATCCCATTATGGTGTCTGACCTCAGACCTCGTCACCACTGAATGATGTTGTAAGGGTCTGAAGTCATCACCTAAGATGTTATCCTCAAAATTAATTTCTGACCAAAGAATGAAGCGAGAACTGTCATGGGAACTGATCTTTATTAATAACCTCTTCATAATAAGATGGTACATTTACATAAAACTCTATGCAACATCATATGTAAGATCTCTTTAGGTGATCAGCATTCCATGGGTTAGCGAAAGGTTCTCCTTCTAGGTTTTCTAGCCTGTAGGTGCCAGGCACAACCTCTTCTATCACTTTGTAGGGTCCATTCCAGTTTGGGTGAAGCTTATATGCTTTCTGCAGGGTCTTCTTTAGCACTAGGTCTCCCACTACAATGGGTCTTGACTTCACCCTCTGGTTGTAGAATTTTGCTGCCCTCTATTGGTAGGCTGCTTGTCTGACCTCTGCATCCTCTCTTCTTTCTTCGATAAGATCTAGGTCTAGCCTCCTCTCTTCTTTGTTATTTTTAGGGTCATAGGTCTGAATCCGATGAGTTGGGAGCCCTATCTCCGTTGGTATGATGGCCTCTGAGCCATGTGCCAACATGAACGTGGTTTCACCTGTTGGTGTCCTTGCCGTTGTTCTGTAGGCCCATAACACAGCATAGACCTCTTCAGTCCATCTTCCCTTCGTATATTCTAACCTCTTCTTGATTCTATCCAGGATAGTTCAGTTTGTGACCTCGGTCTGACCATTTGCCTGAGGTCGGCCAGGAGATGAGAAGAATTGCTTAATCCCTACTCTTAGGCAATACTTTTTTAAAGAGTAGTTCTTGAATTGGGTCCCATTGTCCGAGATGAGAGTGTTTGGGAGGCCATATCTGCATATGATATTCCTCCAAATAAATTGGAAGGTCTTCTGCTCTGTGATTATTATCATCGGCTCTGCCTCCACCCACTTTGAGAAGTAGTCTATGGCAACTATCAAGAATCTATAGCTATTGACGGCTCTGGGTAGGGGTCCAACTAAGTCAATCCCCCATACTACAAATGACCATGGAGAGGTGATTGACGTCATAGGCTGATGGGGCTGATGAGGGATGGTGGTGAATCTCTGACATTTATCACACCTATTTACATAAGCTGCGGTGTCTTTGGACAAAGTTGTCCACCAGTACCCCTGTGTGATGATTCTCTTGGACAAGGGTCTTCCCCCTATGTGGCTTGAGCAAGAACCCTCATAAACCTCCTTTAAGACCCGGGAAACTTCCGTGGGATGCACACATCTGAGGAGAGGTAATAGAAATCCCTTTTTCTACAAGACGTCTCCTATCATCGAGAACTTGGCAGCCCTATATCTTAATTTTCTCCTCTCTAGCTTGGACTCAGGTGGCTCTCCCCCTCTAATGTACCTGATGAGGGGGTCAATCCATGAGTCTCCTAGGTTCAAATTGTGACACGGGTTACATTCCTCTTCTTCCTCGATGGCTGCCTTTCTCAAGACCTCGATTGGAATGGTCCTTCTAACATCTATCTTCATTGTCGAGTCCAGCCTTGCCAATGCATCTGCGTGACTGTTACTTTATCGAGGCACTCTCTTCAATTTTTCCTCTTCAAAATATTCTAACAACTTTCTTACCCTCTTCAAGTACTTGGCCATCCTTTCATCTTTGGCCTCATAGATCCCCAGCACTTGATTGACAACCAGCCTTGAGTCGCTGTGGAGTAGGAGTCGCTTTACCCGAAGAGTGGTTGCCAATAAGAGACCTGCTATCATGGCCTCATACTCGAACTCGTTGTTTGAGGCCTAGAAGTTGAACCTCAGGGCGTATTCAATGTTCGCACCATCCGGAGCCGAGAGTATCAACCCCGCACCGCTTCCACTATCACAGGAAGAGCCATCAACGAAGAGGCTCCAGACGTCTGTATCTGATGAAAAGGCTCCTTCTGTCATGACTCCTTGTCTGAAGAGATATCGATCCTCCTCGTCCTCCACAATTCTGCTCATAACTTTTTTAGATGTGACCTCTTACAGATTTCGAAAGACACTTGGTGTCGTCTCTTCCTCCGCTCAGAAGACACTGCGATTTGTCTCTTCCATGCCCCCCAGGCCTTTCTCTGCCTCGGCCTCTTCCCATGTGAACTCAGCAACAAAATCTGCGAGGGCCTGCCCTTTGATGGCTGTCTTAGGTTGGTAGGTAAGATCGTACTCCCCCAACTCGATGGCCCAGGTCATCAACCTCCCGGATTTCTTAGGTTTGTGCAGGACCTGTCTTAGTGGGGAGTCAGTGAGGACTACCATGGAGTGAGCTTGGAAGTAGGGCTTCATTTTTCTTGAAGCATGTATCAGGGCATAGGCCAACTTTTCCATGCGAGGGTAATTCTGTTCAGCCCCTTGAAGGGATTTACTGTTGAAATACACAGGCCTTTGGATCCCATCGTCTTCCCATATTATGGCCGCACTAATGGCTGATTCGGAGACTGCCAGATACACATACAACTTTTCTCCAGTGACGGGTCGAGATAGCAATAAGGGGGATCCCAAGTAAGATTTGAGTTGGTTGAAGGCTTTTTCACACTCTTCGTCCCATTGGAAGGCCTTTCTTATAACCTTAAAGAATGGAAGACACTTGTCCATCGCCCAAGAAACAAACCTGTTAAGGGCAGCTACTCTCCCCGTAAGTCTTTGGACATCCTTGATACTCCTAGGAGTCTTCATGTCAAGTAATGCCTTGATTTTCTCAGGGTTCGCTTCAATTCCTCTCTGGTTAATGATGAATCCTAGGAACTTACCCGCTCCTACTCCGAAGACACACTTCGCTGGGTTGAGTTTCATTCTGTATGAGTCCATAACATCGAAGGTCTTCTCAAGGTCTGCTATGTGAGTGCAAGCTTTCAAGCTCTTTGTTAGCATATCGTCTACATACACCTCCATAGTCTTACCTATTTGCTCTTCTAACATCTTATTGACAAGACGTTGGTACGTTGCCCCTGTATTTTTCAGACCGAAGGGCATCACTTTATAGCAGTACGTCCCTTTGTCAGTAATGAAGGCTATCTTCTCAAAGTCTTCACCATCCATGAAGATTTGGTTATAGCCTGAATACGCGTCCATGAAGCTCATGAGCTCGTGTCCCGCCATCGCGTCCACCATCTGATCTATCCGAGGTAAGGGATAGCTGTCTTTTGGACAAGATCTGTTCAGGTCAGTGAAATCCACACACATTCTCCACTTCCCATTGGCCTTAGGCACGATGACTGCATTTGAAAGCCACTCCGGATAGGTGACTTCTCTTATGAACTTGGCCTCTTCCAACTTTTTGACTTCTTCTCGGATGACGTCGTATTTCTCCCTGGAGTAGACTCTTCGTCTCTGTTTGATAGGCTTGGCATCTCTGGTCACGTTGAGCTTGTGACTCATCACCTCAGGGTCGATGCCAGGCATGTCTACGTGACTCCATGCGAAGACACTCTGTCTCCTCCTGAGAAAGTTTATCAGCTCTTACTTGGTTCTTGGCTCTAGGGATTTACCGACCTGGACGGTTTTTTCGGCTCGTCCTCTTTAAGGACGATGGATTCTACCTCTTCCGCGGCCTCTCCCTTCTTCAACTTTGTTTTATCTCTTGGGTCAAGAGTGTCAATGCTATAAGTTGTGGTTACCCCTTATGGGCTTCTCTCTCTTCGGTCGAGTTGAAGTAACATTCTCGCGCTGTGGTCTGGTCACCTTGCACTTCCCCTACTCCATAAGGAGTCGTGAATTTTAGCATCTGATGGACCGTTGATGGCACAGCTTCAAACTCTTTAAGGGCCACCCTTCCTATGATGAGTTTATAGGCCAAGAACATGTTCTCGTCCATGATGAAAAAATTTATCTTCTTGGTCAGCCTCTTAGGCCACTCATCACCCATCCGTACGTCCATCTTATACATGCCCAAGGGGTGGACCTTTTCTCCACGGAAGCCTATCAATGGGTGATGATAGGGCATCAGCCTTGCTCTGCTAAGACCTAGGCTCTTGAAGCAAGGCCAGAACATCACGTCCGCTGAGCTCCCCCCGTCTATGAGGATCCTTTGCACCTCGCACCCATGCACCCTTGTTGTTATGACCAGAGGGTCATCATGGGGGGCTAAGATACCCTTGAAGTCGAGTCTGGAGAACCCAACTACGAGGGTGTCCATGTATACTTTCTTCCTCTTCTGCGCTATATTGGAAGACGTTAGATTCACAACTTCAAGCTTGGCCACTGACCTGGCCTCTGCTACGTGAGCCTTCCTATCAGCTACTTCAGATCCACCTCCTGCAAATCCTCCACATATGGTTTCAACACCAAAGGATATCATACCGACCCTCTTCACCGGGGTGTTGTCATCCTTCGGTGGAAGATCCGGATCGTCTTCGTCATCTCCTTCTGAACCATCGTCTCTTCTGGCCGGGACATTGTCATGGAATTTGTCATTTCTCCTTTTCTTAGGGTCATCTCTTTCGCCCTTTGGAGCCTTACCATCCACATACTTACTCAACTTTCCAGATTTCAACATCTTTTCAATCTTATCTTTTAAAGCGAAGCATCTATCCGTGACATGGCCATGATCCTGATGGAACTCGCACCATAGGTTTTTGTTCCTCTTATGTGGTGGGGCCTTCAGTTTTTCTGGCCATCTCAGAGTCCTGTCAGTCTTAATCTCATTGAGGATGTGCTCGCAGCTTACAGTCAGAGGTGTATAGTGAGCAAACTTGTCATCACCCGACCTCTTCTTCCCATCTTTCTTGCTTTGGGACTTTCCACTGCCACCGCGGTTCTCGTCCTCATACTTGGCGGCCATTGCCTCTTTCGCATTCATTACTTTCCCTGTGGTTGCCAGCAGCTCTGCCATAGACTTAGGGGGTCTTCCGCTAGTTTCCACAATAGCTTCCCCTTCTGGAGACCTCCTATAAGGGCGGTCATGGTTATGTTCTCTTCATAATCTTCGACCTCTAAATTTTCTTTGTTGAATCTTGCTATGTAGTCTCTTAGGCTCTCACCCTTAGCCTGCTTGACATACAGCAGGTGGGTAGTCTTCTTTTGAGGTCTCACCCCAAAGCAGAAGTTGTGGATGAATCGCTCAGCCAAGCCTTTGAAGTTCTCAATTGAGTTCTTCGGAAGGGAGGTGAACCAACTGTGCGCTGCCCCTATCAAGGTCCCAGAGAAGTCCCTACACTTCATCTCATCGGGTATCGAGTAGATGTCTGCTGCCGACTGGTACATTTCGATATGATGCACAGGGTTAGTGCTGCCATCATACTTGGGAGACACTGTAGGAGGCTTGAACTTAGCTGGGGTTGGGAACCCCACTATCCTAGCCACAAATGGGGAGCCCTCTTAGTAACCCCTTTGTAATGGGTCCCTTCTTTTAATGAGGTCTCCTATCTTCTCCTCAAGGCGTTGGATAGAATCATTCCATGGTCTTCTGCCATCGACTTGGCCGAGGTTATCCCCTGCCACCTCCATGGGATGGACCGAGGGTTCCCCTACCGCGACACGTCGGCTATTGACCTCTTCCTATTCCCTATCTCTTCTTTCACAGTGTCGGCCTTGATCTGGCCGACCCTGCATGTTCCCTCTCTAAGAGCCTGCTGCGCTCCTTGATCTCGACAGTCTCTGTCTTAGGTCATTCATCGAGCCCAATCTCTTAAAGGCCGACCCTCTGCTCAACCTATTAAAGGCTAACCCTCTTTATTGGGCCTCTTCACCTCTTCGGCCGACACAACCTTGACTTTGCCTAAGAGGTTGTACAGTGTTATTTGACACCTCATACGGCTCCCAGCAGTCTTCTGAGGCTTCTTCCGCCTTTAGATCATCATACCTGCCCTCTGGGCAAGGGTTTCCCTACCTCCCCAGGCGTAAGCGCCTAGGGTCAGCAACGTCCCTTCTCCCCTGGGGTGCAGGCTGGTCGTTCATTGGTGCCTGGGGTGGTCCCCTGGCGTTAGGATGAGGTTGACCTGCCGCCTAAGTGATCATGTCTGGTGGGACTCTAGGTGGCCTCATCATAGTTTGGCTGAGCTGTGCAAATTGCTCCTGCATGGCTTGTTGTGTTGCAGCTAGAGATCTCAAGGCTGCAGCTACCTCCGCCATTTCGGACTGGGGGGCGCCTGACTGCAACTAGGACCTCCACCCCCAGGTGGCGGAAGAGGCGGTGGTAAGTCTGGTGCCATACATTAACACTATAGAGCTTGAGTAGCAGGTGAGCTTAGTACCTCACATGACCTCTTTCAATGGTGAAACAGCTCCGCGCTAAGGGGAGGAATGGTTCACCACCAGAGTCTCCGGTGAAGTTAAGCAGAAAAAGAGGAAGAGATAGCTTCTCGTTCCCACAGACGGCGCCAAAATGATGATGCTGGAATTAGCACCACCAGATAAGGTGTTTTCAAGCTCAATCTAGGAACAACAATGGCAGCACAGTTATGTAAAAAGTAAGAGAATGAGATGAGGAGAAGAGGAGAGAGCACTAGGATATAAGTGGTTCAGCCTAAATTGGCCTACATCCACTGTGTGTGTGTGTGAATAACCTCACGACAATAAGTCACTAATGGCCATGGATACAATCTCTCAAGCTCTCTCTCTCTACTGTGTATCTAGACAGAGTTTCAGCTAGGGTTGAATATCAGGGATCCTTTGCAAGGTAGAGGATGACCTCTATATATAGTACCTAGTGGGTGTAATGTACCCCCATGCATGCAATGATCATGTGTGTGTTTGCCTCACCAATATGGGAAAGTCATCTGTCACTGTCACATGTAGAGAATGATGATGCAATATTCTCCCCACGTGTGGGGAATAATCTTGTTATAACTGATTTGTGTCCACGTTCCCTTATCCAAATGTCAGCAGATGCTCGGCTATCGCACCTGGTGTATGACCTCGGCCTGGGAGAGGCCGAGGTTGGTAAGTTTAGGTACTTGTTCGATCCGAGTATTCCATGGAGGTCTCGGCCCAACCCCAGCCGAGACAATGCACGAGGTCGGCCTGAGACGAGGTTGAGCTGGAGTGTTTGGAGTATCGACTAATGTCTTGATGAGGTTGCTGGTGGCTTTTTGTAAGCTCGGCCTATGGCTGGATGAGGTTGCCATTCCAAGGTATACGAGAATGCTGCTGATCCTTATGATGTCCCTTGGAGAGGCTCACGGCAGTGTCGGCCTAGGCCGACCTCACTATGGCCGAGGGCTGGTATCGCGTGTCTAAGATGTCCAACTTCGGCCATAATCTCGGCCGAAGTTGGTGCCTCTGGGCCGAGGTCACACTTGGGCATATCACCTAGGACTACGCGGTTAGTTCTTACGAGTTACATGGGTCCCGTGCGATGTGTTCGTGCCTCCTACGGGGTCGTTTGGGGGCTGGTTTGGGTTATCACCCTTTAACGGCATGTTTTTAACTCTAAGTGTTGATTTTGGAAAATTATCATCGTACTCTCAAACCGAGAGACTCGGGACTATGCGGTCAGTTCCTAGAAGTTACATGGGACCCGTGCGAGGTGTTCGTGCCTCCTACGGGGCCGTTTGGGGGCTGATTTGGATTTTCACCCTTCAACGGCATGTTTTTAACTCTAAGTGTGATTTTTGCCAAATTATCATCAAACTCTCAAATCGAGAGACCCGGGACTACGCGGTCAGTTTCTACAAGTTATATGGGTCTCGTTCGAGGTGTCCGTGCCTCCTACGAGGTCGTTTGGGGCTGGTTTGCGTTTCCACCCTTTAACGGCATGTTTTTAAGTCTAAGTGTTGATTTGATAAATTATCGTCATACTCTCATATCGAGAGACCCAGGACTACGCGGTCAGTTCTTACAAGTTACATTGGTCCTGTGCGAGATGTTCGTTCCTCCTGGGGGTCGTTTGGGGGCCGATTTGGGTTTTCAACCGTTAATGGCATGTTTTTAACTCTAAGTGTGATTTTGGCAAATTATCGTCATACTCTCAAATCGGGAGACCCGGGACTACGTGACAGGTTCTTATAAGTTACATTTGTCCCGTGCGAGGTGTTCATGCCTCCTACGGAGTCGTTTGGGGGCTGGTTTGGGTTTTCATCCTTTAGCGGCATGTTTTTAAGTCTAAGTGTTGATTTTTGCAAATTATCGTCATACTCTCAAACCGTGAGACTCGGGACAACGCGGTCAGTTCCTACAAGTTACATTGGTCCCGTGCGAAGTGTTCGTGCCTCCTACGAGGTCGTTTGAGGTTTGATTTGGGTTTTCACCCTTTAACGACATGTTTTTAAGTCTGTGTGTTGATTTCTGCAAATTATCGTCATACTCTCAAACCGTGAGACCCGGGACTACCCGATCAGTTCCTACAAGTTACATTGGTCCCATGCGAAGTGTTCGTGCCTCCGACGAGGTCATTTGGGGGCTGGTTCGGATTTTCACCCTTTAACGTCATGTTTTTAAGTCTAAGTGTTGATTTTTGCAAATTATCATCATACTCTCAAACCGTGAGACCCGGGACTACCTGGTTAATTCCTACAAGTTACATTGGTCCCGTTCGAGGTGTTCATGCCTCCTACGAGGTTCTTTGGGGGCTGGTTTGGATTTTCATCCTTTAACGGCATGTTTTTAACTCTAAGTGTGATTTTGGCAAATTATCGTCATACTCTCAAACCGGGAGACCCGAGACTACGCGATCAGTTCTTACGAGTTACATGGGTCCCATGCGATGTGTTCGTCCCTCCTACGGGGTCATTTGGGGGCTGGTTTGGGTTTTCACCCTTTAACTACATGTTTTTAACTCTAAGTGTGATCTTGGAAAAATTATCCGCATACTCTCAAATCAGGAGACCCGGGACTACGCAGTCAATTCCTACAAGTTACATTGGTCCCGTGCGAGGTGTTCGTGCCTTCTATGGGGTCGTTTGGGGGCTAGTTTGGATTTTTATCATTTAGCGGCATGTTTTTAAGTCTAAGTGTTAATTTTTTTAGATTATCATCATACTCTCAACCCGTGAGATCCGGGACTATGCGGTCAGTTCCTACAAGTTACATTGGTTACGTGCGATGTGTTCATGCCTCATATGAGGTCGTTTGGGGGTTGGTTTGGGTTTTCACCCTTTAATGGCATGTTTTTAACTTTAAGTGTTGATTTTGGCAAATTATCGTCATACTCTAAAATCGAGAGATTCGGGACTACGCGATCAGTTCTTACAAGTTACATGGGTCCCGTGCGAGGTGTTCGTGCCTCCTACGGTGTCGTTTGGGGGCTGATTTGAGTTTTCACCCTTTAACGGCATGTTTTTAACTCTAAGTGTGATTTTTCCAAATTATCATCAAACTCTCAAATCGAGAGACCCGGGACTATGCGGTCAGTTCCTAGAAGTTACATGGGTCCCGTACGAGGTGTTCATGCCTCCTACGGGGTCGTTTGGGAGCTGGTTTGGGTTTCCACCCTTAAACGACATGTTTTTAAGCCTAAGTGTTGATTTTGGTAAATTATCGTCATACTCTCATATCGAGAGACTCGGGACTACATGGTCTATTCCTACAAGTTACATCGGTCCCATGCGAGGTGTTCGTGCCTCCTACGGGGTCATTTGGGGGCCTGTTTGGGTTTTCAACCTTTAACGGCATGTTTTTAACTCTAAGTGTGATTTTGGCAAATTATCGTCATATTTTAAAATCGGGAGACCCCGGGACTACGCGATCAGTTCCTACAAGTTACATTGGTCCCGTGCGAGGTGTTCGTGCCTCCTACGGGGTCGTTTGGGGGCTGGTTTGGATTTTCATCCTTTAACGGCATATTTTTAAGTCTAAGTGTTTATTTTTGTAAATTATCATCATACTCTCAAACCGTGAGACCCGGGACAACGCGATCAGTTCCTAGAAGTTACATTGGTCCCGTGCGAAGTGTTCGTGCCTCCTACGAGGTCGTTTGGGGGTTGGTTTGGGTTTTCACCCTTTAACGGCATGTTTTTAAGTCTAAGTGTTGATTTTTACAAATTATTGTCATACTCTCAAACCGTGAGACCCTGGACTACCCGGTCAGTTCCTACAAGTTACATTGGTCCCGTGCGAAGTGTTCGTGCCTTCTACGAGGTCGTTTGGGGGCTTGTTTGGATTTTCATCCTTTAACGGCATGTTATTAACTCTAAGTGTGATTTTGGCAAATTATCGTCATACTCTCAAACCGGGAGACCCGGGACTACGCGATCAGTTCTTACGATTTACATGGGTCCCATGCGATGTGTTCGTCCCTCCTACGGGGTCGTTTGGTGGTTGGTTTGAGTTTTCACCCTTTAACGGCATGTTTTTAACTCTAAGTGTGATTTTGGCAAATTATCGTCATACTCTCAAACCGGGAGACCCGGGACTACGCGGTCAATTCCTACAAGTTACATTGGTCCCGTGCGAGGTGTTCGTGCCTCCTACGGGGTCGTTTGGGGGCTGGTTTGGATTTTCATCCTTTAGCGGCATGTTTTTATGTCTAAGTGTTGATTTTTTCAAATTATCATCATACTCTCAAACCATGAGACCCGGGACTACGCAGTCAGTTCCTACAAGTTATATTGGTCCCGTGCGAAGTGGTCATGCCTCATACGAGGTCGTTTGGGGGCTGGTTTGGGTTTTCACCCTTTAATGGCAGGTTTTTAACTCTAAGTGTGATTTTGGCAAATTATCGTTATACTCTCAAATCGGGAGATTCGGGACTACGCGGTCAGTTCTTACGAGTCACATGGGTCCCATGCGATGTGTTCGTCCCACCTACGGGGTCGTTTGGGGGCTTGTTTGGGTTTTCACCCTTTAACGGCATGCTTTTAACTTTAAGTGTTGATTTTGGCAAATTATCGTCATACTCTAAAACCGAGAGATTCGGGACTACGCGATCAGTTCTTACAAGTTACATGGGTCCCGTGTAAGGTGTTCGTGCCTCCTACGGTGTCGTTTGGGGGCTGGTTTGGATTTTCACCCTTTAACGGCATGTTTTTAACTCTAAGTGTGATTTTGCCAAATTATCGTCAAACTCTCAAATCGAGAGCCCCGGGACTACGCGGTCAGTTCCAACAAGTTACATGGGTCCCGTGTGAGGTGTTCGTGCCTCCTATGGGGTCGTTTGGGAGCTGGTTTGGGTTTCCACCCTTTAACGACATGTTTTTAAGTCTAAGTGCTGATTTTGGTAAATTATCGTCATACTCTCATATCGAGAGACCTGGGACTACGCGGTCTGTTCCTACAAATTACATCGGTCCCGTGCGAGGTGTTCGTGCCTCCTACGGGGTCATTTGGCGGTCGGTTTGGGTTTTCAACCTTTAACGGCATGGTTTAAACTCTAAGTGTGATTTTGGCAAATTATCGTCATATTTTCAAACCGGGAGACCCGGGACTACGCGATCAGTTCCTACAAGTTACATTGGTCCCGTGCGAGGTGTTCGTGCCTCCTACGGGGTCGTTTGGGGGCTGGTTTGGATTTTCATGCTTTAACGGCATGTTTATAACTCTAAGTGTTGATTTTTGCAAATTATCGTCATACTCTCAAACCGGGAGACCCGGGACTACGCGGTCAGTTCCTACGAGTTACATTGGTCCCGTGCGAGGTGTTCGTGCCTCATACGGGGTCGTTTGGGGGCTGGTTTGGGTTTTCACCCTTTAGCGGCATGTTCTTTACTTTATGTGTGATTTTGGCAAATTATCGTCGTACTCTCAAACCGGGAGACCCGGGACTACACGTTCAGTTCTACGAGTTACATGGATCCCGTGCGAGGTGTTCATGTCTCCTACGGGGCCGTTTGGGGGTTGGTTTGAGTTTTCACCCTTTAGCGACATGTTTTTAACTCTGAGTGTGATTTTGCAAATTATCGTCATACTCTCAAATCGGGAGACCCGAGACTACGCGGTCAGTTCCTACGAGCACTACACCAAAATGGACAAATTGTCACCTTTCAGCCGGCCAGCCTTGTCAAGGTCATTGACCGTGACAAAAAACATGCGTTTTTTGTCACGGTCATTGACCTTGACATGACCGTGACAATTAGTTGTCACGGTCAATGACCGTGACAAGACCGTGACAAATTTACTTGTCACGGTCAATGACCGTGACAATAATTTAAATACTTGTCACGGTCAAAGACCTTGACACGACCGTGACAATGTTCGCAGCAAAAAACCTAACCCCCTTCTTTTTTCCCTCCCACGTCGTTCCCTCCATCTCTCTCTCTCTCTCGACGCTGCTCTCTCTCTCTCTCTACTTTCAGGTCGATTGTCTCTCTCTCTCTCTCTCTCTCTCTCTCTCTCTTCCATTTATATATATATATATATATTTGTGTATATTTATGTGTGTATGTGTATATATATATGTGTGTATGTGTGTGCATGTGTGAGGGGTGGGGCAGGGTGGGGGTAGGGGGTGGGGTGGGGGAGGGGGAGGGGTGGGGGAGGGGGTGGTGGAGGGGGCAGGGGGTGGGGTGGGGTGTGTGGGGGGGGGGGGGGTGGGGGAGGGGGGGGGGGTGTGCGTGTGTGTGTGTGTGTGCGCGTAGGTGCGTAGGTGTGCGTGTGTGTGTGTAGGTGTGCGTGTGTGTGACTCATTCAAAATAAATATTTCATTCAAAAATATTGGATAATAATTGATATTTTCATTTAAATTGATAAAAAATTTATTCATGAAATTAATTCAATTAGGTAAAACCCTAGATAATTTTTTAACAGAATTTGATTATATTATATAAAGTTTAGTAAATTCACAAATTGTTGCCAATTGTATGTTTTTAGGAATATCATTAGTTAGAATCCATATACATGCATGTTGTTAGAAATTCTTAACTTTAATTCTCACTTTAATTTGTAGAATCTCTGTACTTGGTTTGATTTATCCCTTATTGATAATGAAATTTATGCTCCAATTATAATTATCTCATGTCATAATTTTATTGATAAACAATATATGTAGTTGTCACGGTCGTGGTGGGGTGTGTTTGTGTGTGTGTGTGTGTGTGTGTGTGTGTGTGTGCGTAGGTGCGTAGGTGTGCGTGTGTGTGTGGCAGGGGGAGGGGGGCAGGGGGTGGGGGTGGGGCATCCATTTAATAACTTTCAAAATATTTGGAAAAAACATAATATTACAAAATTGAAACGAAATGGTATTGACGAAACTTACACATACGTTATGTACTGTGCTCTTACGTTGAAAATTATTAGATAGAAAAAGAAAAATATAAATTGAGATAACCTTATAATCTAATTAGGCTAATACATGAATTTATTTTTCCTATAGAACAGCTTAGATAGTGTGTGTGTGTGTGTGTGTGTGTGTGTGTGTGTGTGTGTGTGTGTGTGTGTGTATGTGGTCAATACATGAATTTATTTTTGTATTTGAATTAACCCATGAATTTATTTTTGTATTTGAATTAACCCATTATATGAAACATACTTGAAATTTAATAAAGTGCGCATAGATACTAACATTCTAGTTCTTATGCGTACGCATTCAATAGCCCTTAGACCCGTTCGAGAGTCATTACCCCTGTAATGAGATCTCTCGAATTGTCCCGTTTGGACAGTTTGAGACTGTATAATTTCTGTATAATATTCTTATTGGCTTAAAGTTGTTACTTTTTGAGGAAGTTCTGCAGTCGTATCTTAATGTTCTCTGGGTACATACTAGATTGACAAGTGTGACTGTTATTTTAATTGACCAATTGAAATAACACTCACACCTGCCAATCTACGTCGTGTACTTGGAGAACTAAGGGGATATGCTGTCGAATTTTTTTCAAAGCGTAACAATGTGCATGAGCTGTTAAGTATATTACAGAAAAATGCATTCTTGAATGGGATAGGACCACTTACCCTTTAATAGGATAATTAAACATACTATAAATCTAAGTTTTGTTTACCTTTAATAGGTGTTTAGTTGTGGTAGCTGTGATGGGATATCCGAAATACAAAGAGTGGATGGGTGAGACTAATAGAATGGGGGATGTGTTTCGCAGAGGTGCTAACGAATTTGTGAAATATGCAAAGAGATGTCGTAATGATGAAGAGTTTCCGTGTCCATGTGCTAGGTGTAAGAATGGTAAGGTGTTTGAGTGGAAAACAGTTGAACTACATTTGTTAAGATCGGGTATGCAAGATAGTTATCGATTTTTGAGTTTTCACGGTGAATTGAAAGTTCCTTTTGTCCCCGACCAACCTTCACAACAACCTTCAACAAGTAGAATAGATGAAGAAGGGGACGACGTAGATCATAATATGTTAGAGGATTTAGTTGATGATGCATACGGAGTTTATGAAGGTGAGGAGAATGAGGTTACTGATGATGTAGAATATTCAAGTGCTCGTGAAGATAACACGATAAAACTTGACGATGACTACCAAAGTTTAAAATTTAAGGCGACCCAACCGTTATACTATGGCTGTGAGAAAGATCAAACAACTTTACATGCCATGGTTGGTTTGCACAGTTTGAAGACGCAGTACGATTTGTCTGGCAATAGCATGACGGGAATTCTGAAATGGGTGAAGGGCTTATTACCCAAGGTGAATACACTTCCAAATAGCTATCCTGTTATGAAGAGCAGTTTGAAAGGTTTGGGAATGAAGTATAAATCGATTCATGCTTGTGTGTATGACTGCATACTATACCGAAAGGAGTATGAAAATCTCGATCGTTGTCCGGTATGCGATGAACCTAGATATGTCCAATCTACTAGTAAGGAAGGCACAAGCTCAAAAGTGCCTCAAAAAGTATTGAAATATTTTCCCGTTGGGCCTAGATTAAAGCGATTTTTCACAGTACCATGGATTGCAGAGGCAATGACTTGGCATGCTAGGGCAGAAGTAGGGTTAATATCATGCGTCATCCTATTGATTCTACTGCCTGGCGGAGGATGAATTATGAGTATCCCGATTTTGCTCGAGAACAATGCAACATTCGTTTGGCTATATCAACAGATGGTTTCAATCCATTTGGAAATCTAAGCACCAATCAGGGTGTATGGCCAGTGATCCTAGCCCCACTCAACCTCCCTCCTTCACAGTGTATGAGACCTGAATTTTCGATGATGGCTTTATTGATACCTGGGCCAAAGGCACCAAGTGAAGACATTGATATCTACCTGGCTCCTTTGGTAGAAGAATTAAATGAGTTGTGGGAAGAGGGTGTGCAATTATTTGACTCTTTTAGAAAAGAAGAGTTTACGCTGAAAGCTATGTTGATGTGGGCAATTCATGATTTTCCAGCTTATGGGACATTATCCGGATGTGTAGTACATGGTTATTTGGGGTGTCCTATTTGTGGAGAGGAGACTGAATCTCTTCGTTTATCCTCTAGCTTAAAAAATATATACCATTGCCACATGAGGTTTTTACCCCCAGCTCATAGTTTCAGATTTGAGAAAGGTTCCAATTTTTTATTAGGCGGAGTTGAACATAGGCTACCACCGAGACAACTTTCGGGTTCAGAAATTGAAAGTAAATCTTCTGAATGTGGCCCAAATATGCCAGGTAAGAATCCCAAATTTAAGAATGTCAAGCATAAGAAGACCCCAACTGGGAATGAAACTGAGATAAGAAAGGCATGGTCTCGGAGATCAATTTTATTTGACTTGCCTTATTGGAAGAAAAACCTGGTGCGCCATGTATTGGATGTGATGCATGCAGAACTTCGCTGAACATATTGTGGGTACTTGCCTTGGGGGGAGTCATTCGAAGGATGGAAAAATGCACGAAAAGACCTTAAAACGTTAAAACTAAAACCACAACTATGGTTGAAAGAAGATAGTAGGGGAAGGACAATAATTCCATTGGTGCGTTTACTTTGACGAGTGAGGAAAGGAAGGTGCTTCTAGACACAATATATAATTTGAAGGGCCCATCTACTTTTTCGTCCAACTTGCAAAGGATTGTGAATTATGTTACTCATGATTTACATAAGTGTAAGTCCCACGATTGGCATGTGATCATACAATTGGTTCCTTTATTGTTTAAGCACTGTTTCTCCAAGCACAAGGATTTGTGTAGGTCTATTATGCAAATTAGTATTACCTTCTCCCTCTTGTGTGAGAAGGTAGTGAATCGAGAACACATAGTGGCCGCAAAATTGGCTGTGAACGAAGCGATTTGTGTATTGGAGAAGTACTTTCCCCCAGCATTCTTTGACATAAGTGTTCACTTGTTGGTACACCTATGCGACGAGGCACTTCTTTGTGGTCCAGTTAGATATCGGTGGATGTATCCGTTTGAAAGATTGATGAAAGTTTTTAAAGATTACGTCAAGAATATGCGATATATTGCAGGATCAATTGCAGAGGAATACATCACCATGGAGTCATCAATATATACTCGGGAATATATGACTGACTCGACCAGCGTTGATGACACTGATGAATTCCTCGATGTTGGTGGTAATGTGATGGTAAAACGAGTGAAATTAACGAGTTTGCAACATGAACAAGTAGCTCGTTATCTATTTGACACACATGAAGATATCGAAGAATGGAAAAAGTAAGTTTCGAATATTATAATGTTTAACATTATTTTAGATTATTTTATACATGATTAATTTTGTAATATGCAGTAAATATGAAGCCTGTGAGAACAATAAAAGACGAAAAATAGTGGTACAATCAGACAGCGAATTTAGGCTATGGTTGACACAAGAGGTAATTATAATGAAAACAGTTGTTATATAACGTTACATTATACTCAAATTTTACCACTAATATAATTAATTTATCTATATTCTCAGCTCCTAAAGATGGGTGATGCGACATCAAGGCTTGCTCGTCTAGCCACTGGACCCTTGTTCGTGGCACAAGAGTACAAAAAGTATCGATTGAACGGTTACATTTTCGACGCTAAAGTGTACGAGGAAAGTACAAATGTACATAACTCGGGAATTTCATACAAGGCTCTTACTTTCTTTCGAGCGAGTGCAAAAGATAAAAACCTCATTGAAGCTGAAATGACTTACTATGATGTAATCCAAAATATATTTCAATTGGATTATATAAGCTTCAAAGAGGTTGTATTTTACTGTGAATGGGTAAAAGTTGAGGATAAAAATGCTTGTAAAGTTGATCCTCTCACCAATTTGATCATGGTTGACTTGTCCAAGTTGAAGAGCAACGACCACGTGAGCGATGAGCCATTTGTTTGTGCATTTCAAAAGGTTAAGCAAGTGTTTTACTCGGAGTATATCAAAAACGAGCCGTGGTCAATTGTCCAACACGCGCCAAGGCGTCTAAATAGTAGTGTGGATGACTTGGCTGCTCCTACCGAATATCAATCCATTTTTTATGATAACCCGAATTTGAAACAATTTTTCAATTTGTAATAAATATTTCAGTTTGTACCGAAACATCCATTTTTAATGCTTTTACTTGATCTGCACTTTATCATTTTCACTCTTGTGTAGTGTGCGTGTGTGGAGAGGAGATTAATACATAAATATTACAACTACATCTAAGTTTTGTTTATACTAATCCATGAATATACGCTTCTTACCTTTAATAGGTGATTAGTACATAGTTATTTGGGGTGTCCTATTTGTGGAGAGGAGACTAAATCTCTTCGTCTATCCGAACACTAAGAAATGCCATAATCCTATGGAGCGATGCTCTGCAAATTCCTCCCAACCGTTATGTAGCCAAACATCACCAGTTGAAGTTGTCAATTCCACTTTCCATACCCCACCACTTGGAACTTCTAGCAAAACATGGGAGACCATTGAAAGGTGGAATTGACAACTTCAACTGCTGATTTTTGGCTACACAACGGTTGTAAGGAATTTGCAACGCATAACTCCATAGGATTATGGTATTTCTTAGTGTTTAGATAAGAAGAGAATTATAATTGACACGATTACACGGGGTACATTAGTTGGAAGGAGGTGCCATATGAGCTCAAGTTATCTGTTTGAGTGACACTAAAAGTAATGTATTTATATTTATATGTCGATTTCGATTTCAATTACGATTTATATTTATCTATATTTGAGGGGCGGATACTAATTTTACTTTATTTTAATTCAGGGGACAGGGAGTGGCCCTAAGGGTAGGCCACATATGCTCTATACTTATGTGGCTATTCGAACGAGAAGGGAAGGATAAGGAGGTGTTCCCGAGCATCGCGGTACAAAATCTCTTTTCCATGCAAATAGTTTGTAGATTTGAGATAAAATGATGGTGATGTTGTTTCTTTTTAAACAGTTTCTTATTTGAATATATATTTGCATTATCTTTAGTTTGTTCGGATATATGATGTTTGGAACAGGTACAACGTTGCTATAACAGGTATAAATATACTGCTGGGCAGTGGCAGTGGCCATACTGCCCAGCAGATTTTTTTTAAATTCTGCCCAGAATTTTCACGGTCAATGACCGTGACAATTTTTTTACTAAGGGTTACGGCTTTGCCACGGTCATTGACCGTGACAAACGTATCACGGTCATTGACCTTGACACGATCGTGACACAAAACGCGAGTTTTGTGTCAAGGTCAATGACCGTGACACGACCGTGATAAAAAAAGTTGTCTCGCCTCGAAATGTCACGGTCATTGACCTTGACAAGGTGGATTTGTCAAGGTGAATGACCTTGACAAATGGGCAGATTTGGTGTAGTGGAGTTTCATGGGTCCCGTCCAATGTGTTCATGCCTCCTATGGGGTCGTTTGGGGGCTTGTTTAGGTTTTCACCTTTTAACCGAATGTTTTTAACTCTAACTGTTGATTTTGGGAAATTAACGTCATACTCTCAAACCGAGAGACTCGAGACTACGCGGTCAGTTCCTACAAGTTACATCGGTCCCGTGCGAGGTGTTCGTGCCTCCTACGGGGTCGATTGGGGGCTGGTTTGGGTTTTCACCCTTTATCGGCATGTTTTTAACTCTAAGTGTGATTTTGGCAAACTATCGTCGTACTATCAAACCGGGAGACCCGGGACTACGCGTTCAATTCTACAAGTTACATGGGTCCAGTGCGACTTGTTCGTGCCTCCGACGGGGTCGTTTGAGGGCTGGTTTGGGTTTTCACCCTTTAATGGCATGTTTTAAACTCCAAGTGTTGATTTTGGCAAATTATCATCATACTCTCAAATCGAGAGACCCGGGACTATGCGGTCAGTTCCTACAAGTTACATGGGTCCTGTGCGAGATGTTCGTGCTTCCTACGGGCTCATTTGGGGGCTGGTTTGGGTTTTCATCCTTTAACGGCATGTTTTTAAGTCTAAGTATTAATTTTGGAAAATTATCGTCATACTCTCAAACCGAGAGACCCGGGACTACGCGCTCAGTCCCTACAAGTTACATTGGTCCAGTGCGAGGTGTTCGTGCCTCCTACGGGGTCGTTTGGGGGCTGGTTTGGGTTTCCACCGTTTAACGGCATGTTTTTCAGTCTAAGTGTTGATTTTTGGAAATTATCGTCATACTCTCAAACCGAGAGATCCGAGACTACGCGATCAGTTACAATAAGTTACATGGGTCCCGTGCGAGGTGTTCGTGCCTCCTACGGGGTCGATTGGGGGCTAGTTTGGGTTTTCACCCTTTAAAGGCATGTTTTTAACTCTAAGTGTTGATTTTAGCAAATTAACATCGTATTCTCAAACCGGGAGACCCGAGACTACGTGGTCAGTTCCTACAAGTTACATTGGTCCCGTACGTGGTGTTCGTGCCTTCTACGGGGTCGTTTAGGGGTTGGTTTGGGTTTTCACCCTTTAACGGCTTATTTTTAATTCTAAGTTTGATTTTTGCAAATTATCATCATACTCTCAAATCGGGAGACCCGGGACTACGTGGTTAGTTCCTACAAGTTACATTGGTCCCGTGCGAAGTGATCGCGGCTCCTTCGAGGTCGTTTGGGGGATGGTTTGGGTTTTCACCCTTTAATGGCATGTTTTTAACTCTAAGTGTGATTTTTGAAAATTATCGTCATACTCTCAAACCGGGAGACCCGAGACTATGCGATCAGTTCCTACGAGTTACATTGGTCCCATGCGAGGTGTTCGTGCCTCATACGGGGTCGTTTCGGGGTTGGTTTGGGTTTTCACCCTTTAAAGGCATGTTTTTAACTTTATAAGTGTGATTTTGGAAAATTATCGTCGTACTCTCAAACCGGGAAACCTGGGATTACGCGTTCAGTTCTACGAGTTACATGGATCCTGTGCTTGTTGTTCGTGCCTCCTACGGGGTCGTTTGGGGGCTGGTTTGGGTTTTCACCCTTTAACGGCATGTTTTCAACTCTAAGTGTTGATTTTGGCAAATTATCGTCATACTCTCAAATCGAGAGACCCGGGACTACGCGGTCAGTTCCTACAAGTTACATGGGTCCCGTGCGAGGTGTTCGTGCTTCCTACGAGGTCGTTTGGGGGCTAGTTTGGGTTTTCACCTTTTAACGGCATGTTTTTAACTCTAAGTGTGATTTTGGCAAATTATCGTCATACTCTCAAACTGAGAGACCAGGGACTACGCGATCAGTTCCCATAAGTTACATGGGTCCCGTGCGAGGTGTTTGTGCCTCCTACGGGGTCGTTTGGGTACTGGTTTGGGTTTCCACCCTTTAATGGCATGTTTTTAAGTCCAAGTGTTGATTTTTGCAAATTATCGTCGTACTCTCAAACCGGGAGACCCGGGACTACGCGGTCAGTTCCTACAAGTTACATGGGTCTCGTGCGTGGTGTTCGTGCCTCCTACGGGGTCGTTTGGGGGCTGGTTTAGGTTTCCACCCTTTAACAACATATTTTTTAAAAGTGTAATTTGGGAAATTATCGTCATACTCTCAAACCGGAAAACCCGGGACTACGCGGTCAGTTACTACAAGTTACATGGGTGTCGTGCGAGGTGTTCATGCCTCCTACAGGGTCGTTTGGGGGCTGGTTTGGGTTTTCACCCATTAACGGCATATTTTTAACTCTAAGTGTTGATTTTAGCAAATTAATGTCGTATTCTCAAATCGGGAAACCCGAGACTACGCGGTCAGTTCCTATAAGTTACATTAGTCCCGTACGAGGTGTTCGTGCCTCCTACGGGGTCGATTGGGGGATGGTTTTTGTTTTCACCCTTTAAAGGCTTGTTTTTAACTCTACATGTTAATTTTGGCAAATTAATGTCGTATTCTCAAACCGGGAGACCCAGGACTACACGGTCAGTTCGTACAAGTTACATTGGTCTCGTGCGAGGTGTTTGTTCCTCTTACGGGGTTGTTTGGGGGCTTGTCTGGATTTTCACCGTTTAACGACGTGTTTTTAACTCTAAGTGTTGATTTTTGCGAATTAACGGCGTATTCTCAAAACGAGAGACCCGGAACTACCCGATCAGTTCGTATAAGTTACATTGGTCTCGTGCGAGGTTTTCGTGCCTCCTACGGGGTCGTTTGGGGGCTGGACTAGGTTTTCACCCTTTAGCGGCATGTTTTTAACTCTAAGTGTGATTTTGGCAAACTATCGTCATACTCTCAAATCGGGAGACTCGGGACTACGCGTTCAGTTCTACGAGTTATATGGGTCCCGTGGGACTTGTTCGTGCCTCCGACAGGGTCGTTTGAGGGCTGGTTTGGGTTTTTAACCTTTAACGGCATGTTTTTAACTCCAAGTGTTGATTTTGGCAAATTATTATCATACTCTCAAATCGAGAGACCCGGGAATACGCGATCAGTTCCTACAAGTTACATGGGTCCTGTGCGAGGTGTTCGTGCCACCTACAGAGTCGTTTGGGGGCTGGTTTGAGTTTTCATCCTTTAACGGCATGTTTTTAAGTCTAAGTGTTGATTTTGGAAAATTATCGTCATACTCTCAAATCGAGAGACCCAGGACTACGCGATCAGTTCCTACAAGTTACATTGGTCCAGTGCGAGGTGTTCGTGTCTCCTACGGGGTCGTTTGGGGGCTGGTTTGGGTTTCCACCCTTTAACGGCATGTTTTTCAGTCTAAGTGTTGATTTTTGTAAATTATCGTGATACTCAAAAACCGGGAGATTCGAGACTACGAGGTCAGTTCCAACAAGTTACATGGGTCCCGTGCGAGGTGTTCGTGCCTCCCAAGGGGTCGATTGGGGGCTGGTTTGGGTTTTCAACCTTTAAAGGCATGTTTTTAACTCTAAGTGTTTATTTTGGTAAATTAACGTCGTATTCTCAAACCGGGAGACCCGAGACTACGCGATCAGTTCCTACAAGTTACATTGGTCCCGTGCGAGGTGTTCGTGCCTTTTACGGGGTCGTTTGGGGGCTGGTTTGGGTTTTCACCCTTTAACGGCTTATTTTTAATTCTCAGTGTGATTTTTGCAAATTATCGTCATACTCTCAAACCGGGAGACCCGGGACTACGTGGTCAGTTCCTACAAGTTACATTGGTCCCGTACGAAGTGATCGCGCCTCCTTCGAGGTCGTTTGGGGGATGGTTTGGCTTTTCACCCTTTAACGGCATGTTTTTATCTCTAAGTTTGATTTTTGAAAATTATCGTCATACTCTCAAACCGAGAGACCCGGGACTAAGCGGTCAGTTTCTACAAGTTACATTGGTCCCGTGCGAGGTGTTCATGCCTCATACGGGGTCGTTTGCGGGCTGGTTTGGGTTGTCACCCTTTAGCGGCATGTTTTTAACTCTAAGTGTGATTTTGGCAAATTATCGTCGTACTCTCAAATCGAAAAACCCGGGACTACGCGTTCAGTTCTACAAGTTACATGGATCATGTGCTTGTTGTTCGTGCCTCCTACGGGGTCGTTTGGGGGCTGGTTTGGGTTTTCACCCTTTAACCGCATGTTTTTACCTCTAAGTGTTGATTTTGGCAAATTATCGCCATACTCTTAAATCGAGAGACCCGGGACTACGCGGTCAGTTCCTACAAGTTACATGGGTCCCGTGAGAGGTGTTCGTGCCTCCTACGAGGTCGTTTGGGGGCTAGTTTGGGTTTTCACCCTTTAACGGCATGTTTTTAACTCTAAGTGTGATTTTTATCAAATTATCATCATACTCTCAAACCGAGAGACCAGGGACTACGCGGTCAGTTCCTATAAGTTACATGGGTCTCGTGCGAGGTGTTTGTGCCTCCTACGGGGTCGTTTGGGGGTTGGTTTGGGTTTCCACCCTTTAATGACATGTTTTTAAGTCTAAGTGTTGATTTTTGTAAATTATCGTCGTACTCTCAAACTGGCAGCCCGAGACTACGCGGTCAGTTCCTACAAGTTACATGGGTCCCGTGCGAGGTGTTCGTGCCTCCTACGGGGTCGTTTGGGGGATGGTTTAGGTTTTCATACTTTAACGGCATGTTTTTAAAAGTGTGATTTTGGCAAATTATCGTCATACTCTCAGATCGGAAAACCCGGGACTACGCGATCAGTTCCTACAAGTTACATGGGTGCCGTGCACGGTTTTCGTGCCTCCTACAGGGTCGTTTGGGGGCTGGTTTGGGTTTTCACCTATTAACGGCATATTTTTAAATCTAAGTGTTGATTTTAGCAAATTAATGTCGTATTCTCAAATCGGGAGACCCGGGACTACGCGGTCAGTCCCTACAAGTTACATTGGTCCCGTACGATGTGTTCGTGCCTCCTACAGGGTCGATTGGGGGGATGGTTTTTGTTTTCATCCTTTAAGGCTTGTTTTTAACTCTAAGTGTTAATTTTGGCAAATTAACATCGTATTCTCAAACCGGGAGACCCGGGACTACGCGGTCAGTTCGTACAAGTTACATTGGTCCCGTGCGAGGTGTTTGTTCCTCCTACGTGGTCGTTTGGGGGCTGGTTTAAATTTTTACCCTTTAACGACATGTTTTTAATTCTAAGTGTTGAGTTTTGCAAATTAACGTCGTATTCTCAAATCGAGAGACCCGGGACTACACGGTCAGTTCGTACAAGTTAAATTGGTCCCGTGTGAGGTTTTCGTGCCTCCTATGGGGTCGTTTGGGGGCTGGTTTGGGTTTTCATCCTCTAACGGTATGTTTTTAATCAATTTATAATGTTTATTGATTTTATAAAATTTTGACATAGTTTCATTTATTTTTTCGTTAAATCCAACATGTTTTAACATTTAAAATAAACTCAACATCAACAATAAATTCCAAAACCAAATCACCAACAATCCCTTCCTCCAATTTAACTAAATAAGCTCTAAAGTAAGCCATGAAGTGATTTTCGAAGTTTAAAAGGAATGATGAGATATAGAATGAAAAAGACAAAATATAAATGTTGAGTAGAAATAATTCATTGCATTTTAAAAGGTTAATAAATGGGTACTAAATAATAGTTACCTGTAGTAACTTGATTGAGATTGGATGGGACTGGCTTGAGTTGAACCTTTGTAAAACAAAACTAAACAAATCACTGGCAACCTATGCTGGCCTTTTGATCTCCAAACTTCCCCAATACCTGCATTCAATTCCCACCCAACACTGGATCAAACTCTTTAATATTACAGTACCCATATATGATTATACACACACGTGTGTGAAATTGATAACATGTCCCTTTTATTAAAAAAATGGACCGAAAATTCTAAACCCCAATTTAATACTGAACTCATCAAGAATTCAAGGTTGGAACAAATATCAAACATTTTTTTACACGTAGCTCGAACTAGAACTATTGTTATCCTACTCGAATTACTTTAGAGACATTTTCACGAGAATCTGAAAAACTATTAAAGGCGCAAACATGGAGTAAAATACACTAAGACTTGTTGTATCATTAGCAAGCCAATAGAGGAACAAGTTTCTACACCAATGGATAAAAAAACTCCCATAATAAAAAATAAACCGCATCTTAAAAAATCACATGAGAATCAGAAATAACTAAAGATAAACAAACTCACCTTGGCAAACAAATAATCTCGAATAAATCTTTCAAAAAAGCATCAAAACAATCCTTAACAAACAATACCCCAATGACACATCCTCCGACCCCCCAAGAACACTAAAACAAAGATAAAATCAACCACACATCTCCCAATCAGCCTTTAAACGAAGAAATCAACCATTAAACCAAAACAAACCACATCAGAAGTCACAAATCCCACCAAAAGATAAGCAGGGCGAGAGAGGGATCATTGAAATCTAAAATCATAGCTCGAATTTAATGAATTCGAGAGAATTCTGTTTGTAAAAATCCAAGCAAAAGCAATGTCCCACTCTATAAATTAATAATTTGATATCTCGTTGGCAAGAGACGAATTTCTTAAAAATTGCACTGAGCAACATATCAACAAAATACATCTCATATTTTAACCAAAAATTATTTGGTGTAAATCGTTTGACTAGAAACGATTTGACAGACCACCTCGGAGGCCTAGATAAAAAAGAACAAGAAAAGTCAAAAGAGATGTTGCAAGTGTGAGCTAATGTGGCAAAACAAAAACACATTCACAAGAGATCTTGGAAACGATTTCCACTAAGACTTGAAATTCAGGGTCCGTTTGGCAACCGAATTCCAAACCATAAAAATGGAATTGAAAGACCAATTTTAATTCCACGGACTTGAAATAGGCCTTCCAATTCCAATCCTTAGAATTGAGTTGCCAAACGAGTCCTCATTGGCATCAAGCTTCTGAACTCTAAGCCATTTGACAAAAGTAGACACTACCAACACACTTGCACATTTCTTTGAAGCTTTTAGTTAATTGTGTGTATTTCATTAGTCCGTAACTTATTTTGACAATCTCAAAAAGCTTAGAAACAGATAAAGAAAATTGAATTAATAACCTCAAGCGTTCTGTAAGGCATTGCGGACATTAAAAACAACTGCATATAGTGTACTAGGGCTTTAAATTAAATATACAGGCCCTGTCATGTTTGGGATACAACCTTTTTCAGCAAAGTATAAACGAAACGGCAAAGTAAGTTACATTTCATAAACTAAGTATTCACCCAAACCAAACCAAAACCCATTGTGTTGGTTTGGTGAAAATACATCTCAGATTACAGAGTTTTGGTTTGGTTCTGAGAAATCATTTGATCGAAAATGATTTGATCTATCAGTTCTTACCAGTGTTGCGCCGGAGAGGTATGAACGGCGACGGGGAGGTCTGAACGGCGTAGAGAGAGAGCGGCGCAGAGAGCGAGTGGCGTAGAGAGAGAGCGAGCGCAGAGAGAGTGAATCGTTTTTACCAGTATTGCGCCGGAGAGGTATGAACGACGACGGGGAGTGATGAACGGCGCAGAGAGCGAGCGACGTAGAGAGAATGACGACGGGGAGGACTGAATCGTTTTTTTCTTTCAAAGAGAAAGCAAGGATTAGGTGAAAAGCGGGAGGGGGAATTGGGTGAAGAGTGAGCTGAATGAAAAGTCTTTTATTTTAGTATTTTTTTTTTAATTTGGAACGATTTTCGCACATTTTAAAACCGTGACAGATTTTGGCACAGTTTAAAATTGTGCCAGAATTTTAAGAAGCCGTGCCAAATTTTGGCACAGTTTAAAACCGTATCAGATTCCCCTTGTCCACGTGTGCCAGATTGACAGTTTTGGTGTAGTGCATGTGCACTAATTAAATCATTATCACCTCACTACATTTAGCAGAAGCGGAGCATTCTTTCTCTCCATCAATTACAATGCACGTGTGAGCATGGGACCTCAACCTCTCTTTTAACTTCCTATTTTTCTATAATGGACTAGCTTTGTACCCCCTAAGTGGATATATCAGCTATTGTTCTGTTAATCTCAAGGGGTTGCTTGAGTGGTAGTCAACCAGGACTAAGGAACTTGCACCCCCGATGTACTGAATTCGATTCCTCTTACTAGCTAAACCTTAGGGCCAGGACCTAAGGAGTAATATCTATTGTAATCTCTTGTCGGGGTGAAGGGAATAATTTGATGTGCACACCTGCTCGCTCGGGATAGATAATCCTTCGCAACCCAAAAAAAAAATTGAGAAAACTATTGTTCCGTTTAATTACTAAATTGATAGTAAAGCACAGAGTAAAAGAAATATCATCCTATACAAAGCTTCCATGGAACTCATGCCTGAGTGATAATGAAATGCATCTCACCTCTAAACATAGATATAGACATAGACAACTAAGTTGGTGTTGAACCATGTATATCCCTTGGTGTCTCCTTCATTTATTTATGTCTACCTAATATGAGCGTTATTCTTATTTGTTGAGTAGTTATGGTTTCTTAATTATGGAAATGATATTTTAATTTATTTATTTTTAAATAAACTAAACTAACACTTGCTTGCACATGACTAATTTGTAAAACCTAACCGAAAAGTTTAAAGCGAAACAAGTAATAAATTAATAAGAAAAAGTGAGAGGCAAAACAAGCGAGGAGTATTTCCCAGTTTAGAAAACATTTGACGTGAACTCACAGTAAAGAGTTGGCACAGAACGTACGAGTTCCTTCCAGAATGGGGCATAAGCAGCAATAGGATCTCAAAACGTGTGCCCTCCAGCTAGTTGTGATGGTAACGTCACGTTAGGGGACGAGTACAGGGGCGGTTGCCATACTCGCAAAGGTACGCCGACATTGGCCCATCACTTTCATTTTCAATTTGATATGATAGGACATGAAAGCCATTGGATCTCGAATTATCCTACATCTTGACGCCTCCCACGGTCGCATTTGTTTGTCATATTGTTAGTTTGCTAACTAACTTGACATGACTTTTTGACTAATACTCTTAGTTTGCTAACTAACTTGTGGACTATTTTTTTTTAAAACTTCTTATGGACAAAAACAAATTCTAAAATTTGAGGTAATTATAATTCTTATTTTAATGTTTTAATTTGACATAATATATTCTTAAAGGAATTGATGTTAACAATTGGATCCTCATATTTAATATCAATAGTTTGACCTAACATCAATTATATGTGGTGCTTATGTAACGAATTACATGACACGGATTGCCACTGAACCCAATAAAATGATGTCATGTGAAAAATAACGTGAAAAAAATTAAAGTAAAATAAAATAAAGAAAAAAATTATAAATACAACAAATGATTTTAAAATTATGAAAATTTATGTAAATCTAAAAAAAAGTAACTAGGCAAAAAATATATATAAAAATGTATTTCACAATTAGAAAATATTAAAAGAAAAACAGAAGACTATAAAAAAGGAAAAAAACACTAAAAATTCAAAAAATACTAAAAATGGTAAAAAGAAACTAATACATTTAATTTAGAACATAAGAAAATTATTTCTAAAACTAAAACATAAATGTACCAAAAAAATGGAAAACAAAATAGACCATAAAAACCTAAAAAAATGAAAAACAAAAAAAATTAAAATAAATTAGGGAAAAAACTGAAATAGTCTAAAAACTGAAAAATAAGAAATTTATAAATCCAAAAAAAAGTTAAAAGAACGAAGGAAAAAGTATATCATTACCTATGCCCCCAATCCTCCATTTCTATGCCCACCCCACCCCACGCCCACCGCTACCCCACTTTTCTCTCCCTCTCTCATAGTTTTTTTCCTTAAAATTTTCATTTACTTTGATTTATATCTTCAGTGTTTGAAAAAAATGATTTTATGAGCATTTTAATTTTTTTAAAGTTTTTTTCCTAAATATTTTAAATTTACTTATTTTTCTTTTTAAATAAGTTACCGACTTTTTAATGTTTTAAAGATTTTTATTTATTTTTAACTTTTAGGGAAAAGGACACATTAAACCCTTAAGTTTGGGATACTTAATAACTTTTACCCCAATTTTTCAAATTGGCACAGTAAACCCTCGAGTATATTTAGTAGTGCAATTAAAACCTCCAAGTCAGTGTCAACGCAATGCCATATCAGAATTTCATTAACTTCAAGTAACCGAGTTACCCTTCGAGGTTGTAATTGCATTCATAAATGTACTTCATTTATCATGCCAAATTGAAATATTAGGGTAAGAATTGCAAATTATCCAAAATGTAGAATTATACACAACTACTTTTTTGGGTTATTCTTATTTCCACTATTATTTAGTTTTTAAAGTGACAAAAATTAGTCATTTGACTCATAAGAATTAGGTTCCAAATGTAGAATTATATACAACTACCCCCCCGGGGGGGGGGGGGGACATGGTGAAAATTTTTTACTCTCCAAAAATTGAGATTAAAAGCACTTGAAAAAACATATTTTTTGATAAACCCATATAAAAATATATACTAATGTATGTGTGTACTTGTGAGAAGAAGAAAATATTCAAAAGTTTGTTGTTAATATTAGTTTCAATATTAAAAATCGGGAAAATGCAAAACTATCACTCAGGTTTTGGGTCAATTTGAAATCTAGGTCAATTTGCAATGTCAACCCTCCATCACATCACCGTTAGGAGACTTAAAGAAATTGGTGACAAGGCATCTTACGTGGCAACAAGTTCTATCTTGTCCAATTTTTAACTTACACGTGCTTTTAAAATCATACAAAAATACAAATTTTAAAAAAATAATATTATAATAAAAAAATGCATTAGAAATTCTAAAAAAATCTAAATATTAAATTGTAAAAAGATAGAAAATTTGAAAAAAGGAATTTGGGATGAACTCCAACTCTTGTCTCCCAACCCCTCCCTTCCTCCCTCGCTGCGAAGAGCACCACCTCCTCCCTCTGTCCTTTTCCCTCATCACCACCACCTCCTCGTTCGCACCATTACCATCTCTCTCTCTCTCTCTCTAACATACTTATATTTAACATATTGATCAATTAGTTTGAAATTCGTAAAACTCAATAACACAACCCATAATCCTATACCTCTCAGAAAACTTTCTCACCATCTCAATGTCAAAGTCTCACCGGAGCTCTCTTGCCAATCCCATTCACTTACAATAACAAAGTATCATTGATGGTTTTATAAGATTTTAAGTCCTAAATACCAAATTTGTTATTGCTCTTAACAATTTTAATTTTCTTAAATTCCAATGCTTAATAGTTTAGGAACGCCATTTTCTAATTGCAAATTTTAGTTCTCAAGTGGTTTATATGTTATTTTAGATTATGATTCACTATTAGTGTTTAGGTTGAAATTGGTGTTTTGTTGGCAAGAAGAATTGAAGGGGCAATGGCACTGAAATGAGGAACTTTTGGTGGCAATGGTGGTGAAGGGAGAAACTACCAGTGGCGACATCGAGAAAGAGGGAGTGTCGGGGCGGTCATGGTGGGTTGGTTTGTGTGTGTATGAGAGAGAGAGAGAGAGAGAGAGAGAGAGAGAGAGAGAGATTTCAAAAAAAAAATAGCTTACTTTTTATTTTTATTTTTTATTCAATTTTTAATTTTTTTCTATTCCTTAGAAGAAAAATTAATTTTTATTTTTTTTAATTCAGTTTTATTATTTTTTACAAATATATTTTAACCATGTGTCATTTTTTCATTAATACAAATAACATATTTTGTCCCACATTATTCCTGTATAGGAATCCTCGTCACTGATTCCATTAATTCTGCTAACGAAGATGTGACCGACGATTTACATTTAAAAAATTAAGAACATGAGAGCTAACACTGCAAAAATTAAAAAATTAACCTAGATTTCAAATTGACCCCTAGGATTAATTTTGCATTTTCCTTCAAAAATATTTACTCTTAAAGTTAATTTCATCGCAAATATTTATTGTGAGTTAGTATATAAATAATTTTTTTTGTTTCTCTCATTTTCATTATTATTTACTATCAAAGTTAACTTTACGTAGTAAATACACAAATTATATTTAGACTCAAAGTAAGTATATACATTTTAAGTATTAACTATCTTCCACTTATTCTTCGTATAATATTTACATTTTAATGCATAAAAATATACCTAATTTTATAATCAATGGCATCAAATCTATGTTCATCATTTAAAGAGTGAAAAAGTAGAAACAATGAGGTATATGTGAGATCAACACAAGATTGTAGATACCCCATTGCGCTGCCTATTAGGTCCGAAAAAACATGACAAAAGTTGTCATCCTTTGGATCTCAAACAAAATCACAAAGACTTGGCAACCCAAGGAATGATCCAAAAACACACAAAACCATCCCATAAACAAGACCCATATTCAAGGCACATGCCCATGATCGGTCGGTCTATTATGAAGCGTGCCGGGACCGATCGATTCTAAGCCTCGGTTAGTTTGCCTATAAAAGGAGGCCTGACTAACCATTTTAAACACACTTAGCTCTAACTCTTAAATGCTATGTCTCTTTTGTGTTTATCTTTCTCTTTAGAGTAGCCTTAAAATTCTTTCATTTTGCATTTCAAACTCCTTTAGAACTAAACCCTCAATTTTTTATCCAAAAATTTCAATTTTCTTTCCTTCTCACATAGATCCAAAAAACCAAAAGTATATTTTCATTTTATTCTTAAAAGAAGTACTTTCCTTCTAAAGAAGTCTTACATTTATCTTATAAAATATTTATTTGTGCACGTGTAACATCATAGGTACGTTCTTCCTAACTATTTTATTTTGAAAGTCTAAACTTTGAAAAGGTTGGTGTTGTACTGCAACACCACCCATTATCATGTACTTCTTCTTCTTCTTCTTCTTCTTCTTCTTCTTCTTCTTCTTCTTCTTCTTCTTCTCCATTAATAAATTTTCTCTAAAGGTCATGTCAGAACTATGTTGACTCTAATTTCACCTACGGTGGATACGTAGACGTAATAGGGAATTCACTCCCAAAGGTCAAGTCAAATCTTGTACATATTTATATGTTTATACTCTTTATTTTTATAAATATAAAAAAAAAACAATAAGATTCAAAACCATAATAAATACATAAATAGGTTAGAGGATCACTAGATTTGGAGAATTTACTTATTATTTTGTTCTTAATGGTGTTTTGGGAGTTTGGGGATCATTAATGGTGTTTGGGAGGAAATTCTTAAATGAAACCTGTAGGTCAAATTTACAGTTTTCTGGGCAAGAACTGCTTGATTGAACGATCGACCCAAGAATGTCGATCGATCGATGATCGATCAATCGACCCCCTTTCCTCAATCGATCGACCCCTCCTGGAAAACTGCATGTTTCCCCCTTTTTTGTTTAATCTGGATAAAATACGTAGGAACCCTTGAATATCATTTAAAGAGTATAGTGGGTCATGAAGAGGACCAGTAGGGTCTAAGTAGACTCCGTTGAGTGAAATTTTATACGGGATGAAATCGAGGGCTAATGGGGGATTTCGTTACATATTGGAAATTGTGCGTACGTTCACTAAAGAATTGAGATACTCGTGAAAGACTTGGACCAAAATGTTAGAAATGGTGTACCTACTGAAATTATCTCTAGTAAAAGAGAATACTTTGAGGGATGAGAAGTAAGTATGAAATGATTATAATTGAGAATAAAATAAATGAATCCTTTATGTGAGATAATTGGGTAAATTGTACTAAGTACGGTTAATAATAATTATTATGGGTCGCGGACGAACCTAATTCAAAAATATGAATATTTATATATATGGTCGTGTGACTGTCTGAATATACTAATAATCATACCCGCACTATTTGTTATCACGGAGGTTATCGCGCCGAGACAATCTTATCTCGATGGGACCTTTATGGGGGATATTGACTTGTACCCTAGAACATAGAATTTCTTGGTATAGGCTATCTGAGAATGATAGTCAGATGGTCCTAAGAGACGTGAAGGGTACGTTCTGACCTCTTAATGACTTGAAACTATGCTTCACCTCCATTTTGTATGTATTGTGTTAATACAGTTCGAGAGTGATTCCGAACTAGTATTTCTCTTAGTACGAGAGATATGGTGACTTGATAGTAGAGTATGCCAGCACCATAGATTTTATGTGGGGTGTCGATAGTATATATATTATATGAGTGATTAATATATATATATATCTATGTGGAAACCTTACTGTGCATACAAGTAGTGAAGAATTGAATAAATGCTCCAAATTTTCTAGTAAGTGTTCGGGAACTTTATAACGTTACAGAGATATACTAAGTAATGTAAGTAATCATTAAGAAACTGATCTCTAAACTAAATATCATAGTCTTGTTCCCTCTCGAGATAGAATTTATGGGAGGTAAGTTAGATAGTCTTATGAGGCATTTAGTAGTACGGTAGGCGTGCACGCTACATGAGAAGTGAGAATTCTCAAGAGAGTGTTGCGTACTAACATGGTTGTTACATTAGCCGGTAAGCATTTTAAATACTTGATAAACTATTTTTAAAACTGTTTTACACTTTGTCTTTGACCCGTTTTCTGTTATTTCTCTCTCTCTTATATATATATGTATGTATTACGGGTGCCCAGCCACAGGGGCGTCAGGCATAGGTTCTTTGGATTGGAAGTGCTGCAGCTTATGTGGGAGTTGCAGGCCCTTGTTTTAGACGACCTCTTCCCTGACTCATCTTTTGATTTAGTACTATATAGCTAGGGCACGTGTCGCCCGATTTCCTATTTCAGTTTAGACTCATTAGACATTTTGTATTTATTTCTGTTTTCATTATTCAGTACTCATTGGGAGTTAACTCTTGTCAGGATAATTTCATTTATGGTTATTTGATTTGGTTTGGTTGATCTAGATGGCTTAATTATTTTGCGCTGATTGCTATCCTTAGAATTTATGTGATTTTTAAACTGACTTTTATTTAAAAAGGTTTTCACGTTGGAATTTAATAAAATGGTATAAGGCTTTAAATTGTTTTGACACTTAGCTTAATTATTTAGGGTGTTTAATTTGGAAATATTTATTTTGTGACAGTGATGCTAAGAATGAACCAACCGTTCACCTTGATTTTAATTTAATAAAGGACTGATCACCCAATATTTAATTAGGCGAGATATCACATATGCTTTGTGTAAAATAGATTGTAGGCTCTATTTTTTTATCAATAGAGAGTGAAGGGTGACCCCATGTCATTGTGAACGACCCCTTCTCTACACGTCTTAGGGGAGAGACGTTTCACTTGGATCTAGCTTTTCACAGTGGCAACTCCGCTGAGGAATTTATTTTCTAAGTGTACTAAACTTATTTTAAAGTAGTATTTATTTTGCATGTTATTCTTGTATATTCTATTATCTTTTGACTCATTTTTGTTTCATTTATAGATACTTAACTAGATAGAAAAATACTGGTATTACACGCTCCCATAGGGATAAGATTACACCCTAGGCATTCCTTGAACTTTTTTTGTGATATATATACCAAGATACATAATAATATCAAGTGAAATTGGCACTTTTAAAAAATAAATGACATTCTAAAAGACGCACATGACTTCACCATATAACATTTTCATGTCACTACATACTCCATCACCCATTGGAAGCCTAGCGATAGGTTTTTGGGTCTAAACAACGCGGGTTCCTAGTGACATCTTCGATTTTTCTTAGCCTCTTACCCTCATGTATATAAATTGGTATGTTCTCGGTGAACATCACTCAAGTAATTCAAGTATATTGACACGACCATAAATGTGTCTAATGTGCGTACTATTTAGGCTCAAGTGCAAGCCTGTCGCTCAAGTAATAATCCCGATAAGTTGGGTATCAATCCTCAGGGAAACATGACAAACTAAGTCGTGACGACGTTGGAAAGATTGAAATAAGCCTAGCTTTAACTCTAAAAAGAACGAAAAGGTGATTTTGGAAATGATACAACTACAACAAGATGCAAATTGAGAATGATTAATTACTGAAACTAGAATGAATAAAATGCAACTACGCTAGTTAATCGAAAAATTGATGGCGATTGGACTGAGAAACTTAACTATGAAATGAAAACAAATAGATCGGGTTACAATCCCCCATGCCCTAGTAATTTACTTCGTAGGATACTAGATTCGGAATTAGAATTTTAAATAAACCCGGTCTTTAGTACTCCCAAGTATTACACATATGAGGGATCGTAGCCCGCACAGTATGTAAGCAAAGGACGAGTAAAGTGGTGTCGCACTAACCAATATGTGCGTCGCACTCTTAAGCATCCCGGTTATCTAGAGAAAACGAGATCAAAAGTTTTACGACCGTTTCACCAGTTGTACAACACGATTCATCTAACATTTTAATTCAAAAAATCTATTTCCACTATCGTGAATTACATCGGGTGGGGTTCATGCACCCCAACCCGTAGAAAATTAGCTAGACATAATTAACTTAGAGAAAGACATGATTTTTCAGAAAGAAAACATTAACTCTAAAGAGACTAATTGAAAAGAGAATTTCAGATTCAAAACCAGCAATTAAACTTAATGAGCAATCAAAAATTAAAGGAAAGGTGTTACTTAAATTGCAGAAATTGAACTCAAATCCTTACAGCAGAGCTTCTTATTGAAAACTAAGGTTTTTGACTACAAAAATCCTCTACTCCTACTTAGCTAACCTAAAAATCGAACTTCTTTGTCTGAAAATAACTAGAGATTAAATACATCACGAAAAATCTAGAGTTGTAGTTGAATCAAACTCTAAAATCGGAACAAAAAATCAAGTTTATCTTCGGCGGACCGGTCCGTGCCTTCAGTGGCGGATCAGTCCTCTAGTCATTCCTCTATCTTATCCAAATACTCAAATGTCATGGGTGGAGGTAGTGGAAACGTACAATGTGGAATGAAAAGACATTCGTCACCAGGTGGAAATGCTCGAATGATTTTTTCAACCATCTCATCAATAATAGATAAAACCTCACATTTCAGCATACTCTCAAAAGGCTCGGGTTCACATTCATAAAGAAGGAGTTGATTTATCCTAACATTCTAATTGCTCTCATCTAAGTGACGAAATGAGTCCAATAGTGATTGGACTTCAACAGTGAGATCCTAATCAATTAGGTTTATTTCTTTCTCAAACTTTTCATGATTCATATCTAAATACAAATCAGGTGGCGATGCATGTAAATTAGTTGTCTCACTATCTCGTGGGTAGTGACATCATTCACTTCTTGAATGTACTTGAATTCATTATCACCTAGCATCTCCATCATCACACTCATTTCAAAATCATACTTTGAATGCTCTCTTTCCTTCTCAACAGTCATCACTAAACACGTCTCTAGTGGATCCTCAAAATTATTACCCTCAAAGTGATCTTGTACTAACTCCCCGATAAGATTCGCATCGTGTAAATCGTCATCATAACCCATTTGTTTAGTGATTTTTAAGATATTCGTTTCAAGTGTCATGTTCCCAAATGTTAGTTGCATTTTCCCATTATGCGTATTGATCAACACATTAGCCGTAGGTAGGAACGGGAAGCCAAGAAAGACAGGAAAATGATGGCTTGATGGGGAGGAGGGTTTCGTGTCCCAAATGAAAAAATTTATAGGGAAGTAAAAAGTATCAACTTGGATGATCACGTCCTCAACTACCCTATAAGGAACTTTCACGGAATGATTCGCAAGTTGAAGACTAATTTTGTAGGGCTTAACATCTCCCAAATAAAGATTTCTATAGATGGAAAATTATAGAATGTTGACACTCACCCCTAAATCTAATAAAGCTCTCTATTTTATTTTCTCCAATATACACAAAATGGTGGGGGTTCCCAAATCTTTATACTTTGGTGGGAGGTTGCTCAAAAGTATCGAACTAATATTTTGGGATAAGAAAACCTTTTTATTTACCTCACATTTTCATTTAACCATGATCAATTCTTTTAAGAACTTAAGATACGCGAGAATTTGATTTATAACCCTGAGAAAAGGTAGGTTTAGCTTCACTTGCTTAAGAACCTCCAAAATGTCGTAACGTGAGGCCCCTTTAGGAGGAGGGACCAACCATTGAGGGTATGGTGAGGATATCAGGGGTTTTACTCGTACTTAGGGCCTAACTATGTTTTCTTTGTAACTCTCTTTGAAAGGGGCATCTTAGATCTCTTGCGTTTCAGGTGAACCCTCCTTGTCTTTTTGTACGTCTTGGGGAAGAGGGGACAAGTTAACAACTTTTCCACTGCGTTGAGTTTTTACAACTTTACCTTGGTCTTGATTTCAACGAGGATAGTGCTCACACAGTTTTGACCTTAGGAACGTTGTTTGCCTTAGGTGGGAAACATTACCTTCTCTTGGACACTCATAGAAGATTGCAACTTATATAGTGATGCCTTTAGGTCGAAATGTTTTGAGCATTTTTGGCATTAATCGCTAACTGAGCTTGCATAAATTAGGAAAGAGTGTCCTTGAGAGTATTTCATTATGGAATCACCTCAGGCGTAGGAGTAGGCATTTTTATTTGTGGCGTTTATTAAAAAGGTGGGAGTGGTTGCGATTGTTGGGAAATGTGTTGATTTTGGTTCAGTGACGCGTTTGGTTGCCCATAATTAAAATTGGGATGGTTTCACCATTAAGGATTATAATAGTTATTGTGAGGGGCATTAAAATATCCTTTATAAGCTCCCACAGTTTCAACTTTCTCTTGAAGCATAATTTTGTAGGCAGGGAGAGTTGGATAATCCTTCATTAAATGTATTGCCTCACAAATAGCGTAACTCTCCTCTTTTAAAGCTCGAGATGGGCCGAATGTATCTCTCCACTAGCTTCTACCAGGTCTTCTAGACTCTTGGATAATCGATTAATTTAAAGCCTCAACGCAGCTTCCTTATCCAATTGGTAGAGTTCGGACGTGAATGGAGCTATTGATGTAATTCTAGCCTTGGGTAGGGTGTTCAGGTCCGATGTGTTTTAGTATTGAGTAGTCTTGGTGACATACTTATAGTAGGCCTCCATAACGTCTGCATCTAACCCGAAGAACTCTACGGATTACATTTTTTTTCTATGAGTTGCTTTAAGCTACTGTAAGCCCATCATGGAAGTGGATATGAGTCTCCACTTATCAAAATTGTGATGTGGGCAGAGGCTAGCCAACTCGTTGAACCTCTCCCAACACCTATCGAGGGGTTCATTATCATTTTTCTTTAATTTCTGACTTTGAGACCTAGTAGAGTTGGTCCTATGAGCGAGAAAGAACATTTGGAGAAATTTAGATTGCATGTATCTCTACGTATTGATAGAGCTTGGTGCTAAGGACCAAAGACAAGTCTTGGCCTTGTCTTTAAGTGATAAGGGGAAAATCTAAGACGTATGACATCTTGGGTGCAAATTTGATTGTTAAATGTTTCTTACGCCTCCTCAAACTCACAGATGTGGAGATAAGTCTTTTGCAACACCATGCCATGAAAAGTAGGAAGAATTTGGATCATTTCGTTCCTAAAGTGAAATTGCCCCGCATTACACGGGTGCATCCTAGAGCGAAAGTTCGCTCTAGGTATAACAAATATCTTATAGGGTGATATCGCATCTCACCCTCTTCCGTTATGAAACTAGAGTTGTTTGAGATTGCATTCACACTTAAAGAATCACTACCCTCACCGGAGTTTCTGGAAGTTCTACTCGTGGTGTGACTACTCGGTGTAGGAGGTAGGACCCAAAAATTTGGAGTGTTATTGCTAGGAGAAGGGGGATTCACTAGTGGCTCGAGATTTGAAGTGGGCTGAGTATTTCTCATTTAAAGACTTGAGAGATATTATTTTTGCTATTTTTTTCCATTTTTTTTCTGATTTTTTTTTTTATATTTGGGTTTTCTTTTTTCTTTTTTGGTGTATTTTTAGGATTTATGGTTAAAAGTCAAATTAAGATCAATTCCACCTAACCTATAAACTACTACGCCCCGACAACAATGCTAAGACTTGAAGCGACGCATATAGTATGTGCTACATATGTACTTATGGCTTAAGTTTAACTTAGTCGCTAAAGTAATAACCCGAAAAGACGGAGTCAAATCCTCAGGGAAGAAGTCATAAAACCATGATGAATGCATGGTTGGCTTCTTAGATCTACGTTTCAACCCGCGAAGGAAAGAAAAGGGTGATGATTTTATAATTTGAGAAACTTATAATTATCTATGTAAATAAAACTAAGCAAGTGCAAATTAAACTACTAAAAGCAAAAAACTTGAACTTTTGGTTTTGAAAACACTTTTGGGAAAATGGGATTGAGATATAATCCCCCAAACCATAGAATATCTCCACTAAATATAATGTTATACAAAATTATTTAATTACTTAAAAGAAGAGCACAAACTAATTCAGAGCACCAAATATGATTGGGTGTTACCCCGTGCGATAATTAGTCAACAAATTAATTATTGCGGATGATAAATTTATCGATATATATAGTGAAGCCTCAAACACTCCGGTTGCTTTCATGAAACAGAGTTAATATGCCTACAATATTGGTTTCGATTATGAATTAAATTCCAATGATTAATTATTTAATTATGTTGAACTTTACATTTAACGTTGGCAACCCTATGTTGGGTTCGTGTTCCCCAACCCACTCATAGCTTAGCTAGACATGGATTCAAATTCTATGCTAATTATCATCATCATGCAAATGTTGATAATTAAATAACAAGAGAAAAGAGATGAAAATCTTATACCAAGTATGAAGAAACAAATATGCAACAATAAAGCTTGACACCAATGGAAGACTTTCGAAAAGTAGCAAACTTCAATTAATTTGATACCAAAAGATGCAAAAAAAAATCTCCAATGAATATTAATTAATTAGTTGCATAAAAAGTGTAAATTATTTATAATTAGGATTCTAAATAACTTAAAAAAATTCCAAAACTCGATCAATGATGTAAGAATTAACCCAAACTAATGTAGCTAAAATATAGGAAAAGATAAGAAATCCCGTTGGAAACCAAACCTTTAGACCAAGACGAACCCTCAGGCAAAGAGAACCAATTAGTTCCTAGAACCTAACTCGTTTGGTGTAACACCCCGTATTTTGAATGATTTGAATAATTATGTGATTAATTATTTTGTTGGATTAATTGAATTAAAATGCGAGAATTTAATTGTTAATTAATTCGGATTTAAAATAAATATTAACTAGGGTGCGAAGGGTTAATACTTATTGATTTAATATTATTGTGTGATATGTAATATGGAACTATACACTTTGATAAATTATCGAGAGTGAATAATACGACAGTTTGGTAATATAAGTCTGACGCGCGTGTGAATCGTGTCGAGACTAATTGATTGGGATAAAAAGATAAATTATTTTTATTAACTTGTATGGTCATTTTGAGTGCGCCGTTGAGTCCGGAAGGGTTGAGACAGTCATAAAACACTACCCGAGTATTCTATTTGGACTCCGGGAGATTTTAGGCCAAACCGGAAACCCGTAGGGGTAGTTTTATAATTTGAATATTTGGGGAGATTAAATGGACGAAAATTAGAGTTTTATTATATCAGTTACGTGGGAGAAATTAGGGCTCACATTCACATAACTCAAGAGAGAGTCACAGAGAGTGAGGGAGAGCAAATCCCAAGGAGCCAAAGCTTTTAGGCATCATCTTCCACCACCGTGGCCACCAACGCGTAGATTGAGAGGAGAGGAACGTGTCTACACCAACATCACCAAAGGATTCAGACCTTTGATTTAAGGCAAGTGTTTATTACTTGCTTTCTTTTAGCAATAATCATACTCATCTTAGAGTAGGTGAAATTAATTATGATTTACATGTTAACTAGTTGAAAATTTGAGGTTAAATGACGATTACAGGCTGGGTTAATTAGTTGTTGATATTCCTTCATGTATGTAGAGGATTAATCACAAAATTGAATCATATATTGATGAACGAATCTGGGTTGATTAGTTTCTTTAATTGAAATTTTGGAAACTAGGGTTCATATGAATTAATATGGGGATTTTATATAATTATGATGATTGTTGACGAATTAATGATCATAAAATGTTAGAAATGATTTATAACCTATCATATGTTGATTGGGATTGATGATGAGGTGTTGGGTGATGAATCTTAGAATTTTTTAGGGTTAAAAATGGTGAAAATGTAACTATTGCAGAACAGGTCTGACGTAACGGAACCGGTTCCATTTTTGGGGGATTCGGTTCCATTTGGTGAAAACGTAACTGTTGTAGAACAGGTTTGACATAACGTAATAGATTCCATTTCTGGGGGATTCGGTTCCATTTCTACAGATTTCCAGTGCCGCTGCAGAACCTTGGAGAACCTGGAAATTTTTCTTAGAGTCCAATTTTGAGTTTACTGATTTATTGGAGAGAGAAATTATCACATAGTAACCTTAAACAAGAGAGAATTGCGAGAAAGTATGTGAGGATTAACACTTTACTTATTTCGGTATGAGAGAATGTACCTTGGAGATTACGAGAGAGATAGTAATCTGAATATTTATACTATACATAGTGATGAGAATGAAATATGTATGAGAAGTGTATGATTAGGTTGGGAATGTGCCTATGAATCTTAATAGGATGTGTGTATGCCTATTATGTGATATTATTATTAAGAGCACTAATGGATGATAAACCGGGTGTGTAAGAATCTTATTGTTAAGCGCACTAATGAGTGATAACTCGGGGGTGCAGGAACTCTAATGTTAAGTGTACTAATAGTTGATAACCCAAGGGTAAAAGAATATTATTGTTATGTACACTAATGGGTGATAACCCGGGAGTGCAAGAACATTATTGATTAAGTGTACTAATGGGTGATAACCCCAGGGGTACAAGGATATTATTGTTAGATGTACTAATGGGTGATAACCCGGGCGTACAAGGATGATTATTGTTAGGCGCACTAATGGGTGAGAACCCGGGGGTGCTGGATTATTGTTGATAGGTGCATTAATGGGTGATAACCCGGGGATACATGATTTTCTTGATAGGTGCACTAATGGGTCTTAGCCAGGGGGTGCAAGATTAGTATATATATATTTATAGGTATGATGTGACTATATATATATATATATATGAGTGTACTTGGGGAACTTTCTACTTTGTGAAACTAGTAGATAAAGTGTAAATGAGAAATAAAATAATCTTATTGGATAAAAGATTAACTATTCGAACGGGAATAATGAAACTTAGTATGTGAGATAAACTATCTGAATAGAGTATTGTATGGGCGATACGAAAATACTACTAGTGAGCATAGTTAGTATTAGTATGGTTTTTGACTAGTTAGACTGGGTGGTATAACTAGGGGAGATTAGATGTACGTTAGGTGTGCACAATAGATGAGAGGTGAGAAACTCATGTGAGAGTTCGATAACTAACATGCGTATAAGACTTGTTTTAAGAACCAGTTTTAAATACTTGCTAAATCATTTTTAAACCTCGGGCTCTGACCTGTTTCTTGTATCGCTTCTCTCTTTTGCTATATATATATATATATATATATATATACCAGGTGCTCAGCCACAGGGGTACCAGAATTAGAGATTGGAGTGTCAGACGTGCTGCAGCTGTTGTGGAAGCTGTAGGTCCTTGCAGTAAACATATCTATCTTTTCCATTCAGTTTCATCTAGACTTATCATTTAGGGCATGTGTCGGTTGCTTCTAGTCTTTTATCAGAGATATTTTATTCAGTTTACTTTATGGCTTAGAGTTTTGAACCGGGAGGTTTTACCCAGTCTTATTTATTTCAGTACTTGATTCATGTTCAGTATTTATTATATTACTATGTGTGGTGAATGGTTTATATTATAAGACTGAATGAAAATGGATTTACTTGGTTTTAATAAAATTAGAAATGTTTTGACACCTAGCTTAATTTTATATTAGGTGATTAATATGTTAAAAAAAATTTCGACAGTGATGCTAAGAATGAACCAACTGAACATTCTGTTTTAAATTGGTACAGGACTGATCACCCTATATTTAATTGGGCGGGGTGTCACAGGTGGTATCAGAGCATCATGTTATAGTGTCCTTAGTATCTGTGCGGCTTATTACGTTTCAGCGTAACATTCTTTGATGTAGAGCCTTATTATAGGATTGTTGTGTTCCTTTACATATGCGACTTACGTTCTCCTGCTATGGATCATAATGGAGGAAACTCATTATATAAAATCGTGTGTGCTTCGAACACCGAACAGTATAGGACGACCAGCGAGGGCCGTAAGAAGTACTGCAGGAGAAGAAGCCCAACAGAATACATAGAGTAATCGGTAAAGAGTGATCATGACAAAAATCACCATGAGGGTTACTTAAGCAAGTGATAATAGAAAATCCAAAGCAATTGTGTAGAGTGGGGTGTGACGACACTCAGAATAAAATTTGGTGTTAAAGTTATAGCTCTTAGGAGCGACATTAAGTGATTAGAGTCAATCACCAAGTTTAGAAAGTATGTTCGAAATTTAAAGAGAAATTTGAAGTACAATTTGACCATGGGGTCTTCCATTTGATGTCGTGATAAAGATGCAAGTGAAAATTTAAAACTTAGCACAGTGAGTAAGCTAGAGACCGATCGTGAAAGAAAGGTTGAATTGCATAATGAACTTCGTACCTGGCAGAGGGGCATAAATTATCCAAAGAGCCTATAATTGATAAAGATCTCGTGAGTAGAATACAAGCATGGATGAGAAATCCATCTAGGATGACTAATGTTGATGTTGTCAAGGTTATACGGTTGCTAGTTATTGCAGTCTTTCCAGAAGAAGTGAGCAAAGGGGGTTAGAGAATCTGGCCGAAGGGCAGAACTGAACTTAATAGTGTTAGTGAGATACCACATGAGAGTATACCCAATAGGGAACTCATTTAAATGATTTTGAATGATTAACTTCCTACAAAGTGATGATGAAGTCAATGAGGGTTGTGGAGGCCAACCAGAGTTCCGAAAGGCCAGCGTAGACAAAGGGACAATGGAAGAACAATTGTGAGTTAAAACTACCGGTTCGAGGGAAGGACATTTCAAAATGTTCATTGGGACCAGTGACGGGGAATTGGCTCATGAAATTTCCCTATGTGAAGAAAGTAAAACTACAAGGGTTGAATGTGTCCACAATTGATAAGTGAGATCGAAAAGATTAGAAATGGTAAACCATGCCAGTTAGGCATAACAACTAGAGGAGTGAGACTTCCAGCGAAAGAATTTGGGGTCAAGAGAATTAGGCCCAGGAAATTTACAACCCGAGAGTGATGGGTTCAGGATGGACTAGTAGAGTCCTCGTTAAGAGTAGCATACGGTATACCAGGGTCGACGGCGCCCGGGATGTAAACGGGAAGTCATTAAATCCATAATTGAGGCCTAGAGATTTCTGGCCAACGTTCCAATAGTGGGCGTTAAATCCACATATTGTAATAAATTATCCACGATGAGAGGGGATAACTATTAGATGGAATCTTAAATGCATAACGATTGCAAATGTTCATGGGTCGTGTTGGCAACCACGTGCGGGGACCCTATGATTAGGCGAGAATAGTGAGGTTTTGCTCCATCCTTGTGAGTAAAGGATTAATTGAAGTAACATTAGTTCTAACAGTCTTGTTACCAACATATTTCTCGTTGTTATAATGACATTTTGATGTTGCCCGTGAGTGAACCGGGTGGGCCCTAAGAATATGTTTTGTTGTTATAATTTACTACTGCATTGAGTCAGCTTTAGTGGAGTTTATTATGGTAATGTATAGTGACTAATTACCGTATGGTTAAACAATAGTAAATTGAGTGATATGACTGTCGTTCCGGATACTCCGGGAGGAGTGGTCTTAATTTTGTGCAGCGCCACCTGAAATAGGGTTAGGCCCAAATATATGAATATAAAAAAATTTCATGGTATTATAGACCTCAGCGAATATGTTGTCTAGTTATATGTGATTCTAGTGCGTAAGAATTTATTTTACTGAGGAGACATAAGATACTTTGTGTTCTTTACCGAGCAACGAGATATAGCTCGTTATATATATGTAGCGCCGAGTACTTGGGGTAGTAAGATCGCCATGCTTCATGTTATTATTAGGGACATGAGAGTGGACGAGCAAACTTTTATGTGCACATAAGAAGATTGTGAGAAGGTACATAGTATGGACTGAGGGCCTTACGAACCTCGACAACCAACTAGGTTAGATAGTAGTGTATCGGGAGGGTTCATTGTTTGGATTTCGCTTTGTGAGACATCCCACGCATGAAACTAGCAAACGTCAAAAGTTAGAGAGAAGTTTGGTCGATAGTATATAAGTTTTGTACGTTGGTTATTGTACCTATAAAAGAATATAATTGAGGATTGAAAATTCTTTTATGACTTAAGGCTAGTAGAGTTGCCTACCCTTCAGTATCATTTTAAATAGAGCAATGATGCCACTGGAGGAGGGATTAAGTTTTGACTAGTGGGGTGGTTGAGTGCACCTCTACCACATTAGCATACCGAGTGTGCAAGAATTAAAGTAATAAAATTTCATGTCATTTGTATAATGATGCGCAAGGCATAGCGTGTATGGGCACCCTAGGTTATTGAATCAGGCAGTGGATTTTGATTAGCATGGGAATTCGATAACATGTAGTCGGCTAAGCCGAAGCTTATTCACTAAGATTTGTCAGATACTTACGTTTCAAGATAAACTGAAAATTTATTCAAGAGATTACAAAATGTATCAGGATACAAATAATAGTGATGGGTTACGATGTAGGGTAATATTGCAAAATTCGTCTTACAGTGGGTCACCTGACTGTTGGAAAAAGGGTGGACAAATCTGAAATTAGCAGAGGTTTCTTCCACCAGTGAATGGGAGAGTATTCCCAAGGATCTTCTCATGAAGTACTACTTTCTAGAGTGGTCATGATCTTATATATGAGATAAGGAACGGTGGAGTGAAGTAGCTCACGTTATGCTAATTGGGATGATCATACTACGAGACAGTATGCATAGAATCCTTATGAAGCCAAAATAGTGAAGCCATAGGTACCAAGATGCGATTGAGTACGGCCTACCAACCGCAGAGGGATGGGCAGGACAAGCAGTCAAATCGGATGCTAGAGAGCAAATTTTTTATGTACCCTTAAATCTTAGGGGAGGACGAGAGCAGTACCTTCCACTAGTGGAGTTTGTGTCTAAATAACTCTTATAAGTTCACATTTGGACAGAGTGCCAGTAGAAGTATGGCACGGTAAATTTTGTTGTGTCCTACTTGATAATTAAAGGTGGGGGACCAGTTCTGATTACAAATATCGGAGAAGAACTGATATTATCGTATATATTATGGGTCAAATATATATTTCACAACCAACTCTCTCGTATGAACGACACGAGGTGAGGTCGCATGTATGTAAAAGGATGTTAAATCTACTAAAGTGAAAATAGTAGGAGACTAGATAGTGAATATCTAAGATATATTTTAAGTAGTGAGACTTTATCAGTAAGGCGTGGGGAGGAACTTACGTGACAGGGTAACCTGGAGTTTAAAACAAACACATGTGAAGTGTTCACTATTATGGGCATTCGATAGCGTACTATATGGGTGGTATGGCGTAGTTTACTTACGAGCATAGGGGTGCGATGCGTAATACATATACCTCGTTGTTTGTACTTGGTATACTTTTTTCGAATTTCGGTACGAAATTCCGTTGTAAGGGGGAAGTATGTAACCCCCCGTATTTTTAATGATTTAAATAATTATGTGATTAATTATTTTGTTGGATTAATTGAATTAAAATGTGAGAATTTAATTGTTAATAAATCCAGATTTAAAATAAAAATTAACTAGCGTGCCAGGGGTTAATACTTATTGATTTAATATTACTGTTTGATATGTAATATGGAACTATACACTTTGATAAATTGTCGAGAGTGAATAATACGACAGTTTGGTAATATAAGTCTGACGCGCGTGTGAGTCGTGTCGAGACTAATTGATTGGAATAAAAAGAGAAATTATTTTTATTAACTTGTATGGTCATTTCGAGTGCGCTGTTGAGTCTGGAAGGATTGAGATAGTCATAAAACACTACCCGAGTATTCTACTTGGACTCCGGGAGATTTTGGGCCAAACCGGCAACCCGTAGGGGTAGTTTTGTAATTTGAATATTTGGGGAGATTAAATGGACGAAAATTAGAGTTTTATTATATCAGTTACGTGGGAGAAATTAGGGTTCACATTCACATAACTCAAGAGAGAGTCACAGAGAGTGAGGGAGAGAAAATCCCAAGGAGCCAAAGCTTTTAGGCATCATCTTCCACCACCGTGGCCACCAACGCGTAGATCGAGAGGAGAGGAACGCGTCTACACCAACATCACCAAAGGATTCAGACCTTCGATTTAAGGCAAGTGTTTATTACTTGCTTTCTTTTAGCAATAATCATACTCATGTTAGAGTAGGTGAAATTAATCATCATTTACATGTTAACTGGGTGAAAATTTGAGGTTAAATGATGATTAAAGGCTGGGTTAATTAGTTGTTGAGATTCCTTCATGTATGTAGAGGATTAATCACAAAATTGAATCATATATTGATGAACGAATATGGGTTGATTAGGTTCTTTAATTGAAATTTTGGAAACTAGGATTCATGTGAATTAATGTGGGGATTTTATATAATTATGATGATTGTTGACGAATTAATGATCCTAGGATGTTAGGAATGATTTATAACCTATCATATGTTGATTGGGATTAATGATGAGGTGTTGGGTGATGAACCTTAGAAGTTTTTAGGGTTAAAAATGGTGAAAACATAACTGTTGCAACCGATTCCATTTCTGGGGGATTCGGTTCCATTTAGTGAAAACGTAACTGTTGCAGAACAGGTTTGATGTAACGGAATTGGTTCTATTTCTAGGGAATTCGATTCCATTTCTGAAGACTTCTAGTGCCTCTGCAGAACCTTAGAGAACCTGGGAATTTTTCTTAAAGTCTAGTTTTGAGTTTATCGATTTATTGGAGCAATAGAAATTGTCAGATAGTAAACTTAAACAAGAGAGAATTTCAGGAAAGTGTGTGAGGATTAACATTTTACTTATTTCGGTATAGAGAGAATGTATCTTGGAGATTACGAGAGAGATAGTAATCTGAATCTTTATACTATACGTAGCGATGAGAATGTGTAAGGACGCAAATTTTCAATTGAGTCCTTTGTTGTTTTGGCTCAATTCCAGACAAAAACGTTTAAGTCATAGGATAGAGTATATTGATCATATTTCAAGCCTATGACGTGTTTGTTGAAGATGTAGTGGCCAAGTGTATAAAGCTTCATCAAAATGCCGTGGTTTATGTGCCTTATTTCAACGTCATCAACAGTGGTTCCATGCTCCCAAGGTATGAATGCATTACATATATATAGGAGCTTGGAACAGTTTATATTGGGTATTAGGTTTTTAAAACTGCGCATTATTTTCAGAATGGTTTCTATTAAAACTTATAAAGTATATAAAAGTTTCTGGGCTTAACAAAGAATTTTTGAACATTCTGTGAGTTCGTTCGAAGTGTCGTTCGAACGAAATTGTCGTTCGAACCACAAGTCGTTCGAACGAAATTGCCAACGACTTCCTATTATGGCATACTGGAAGTTTGTTCGAAATGTCGTTCAAACGAGATGGTCGTTCTAACGAGATTTCTAACGAGTTCATACTGGAACTTCGTTAGAAGACTTGTTCGAACGAGAATGTCGTTCGAACGAAATATAGTTCGAACGAGATTTGGAGGGAACAATTTTTTTTTGGCAGTTTTAAGCAGTTTTCTCCCACTTCCCACTTGTTTCTTAATTGATTTTTCTCAGACTTTATTATGTGCGGGAAATCATTCTTCTAATCCATCTTTTTCATATCCTTCTAACTCTTAGAGAGTGTTTAGAGAGAAAAATCATAAAGAGAAAAAGATCACGTTTTGAGTGTTAATTTTCAAAGAGAAAATCATTTACCACTCTAGTTTCACCCATAGTTTTATGTATCCAAGTTCATATATATACATCTTACTTGGAGTTTGGCACCGAGTTTATCTCTACACCGAATTGAAGAGAGTGTTTGGGTTTGCTTCTAAATCCCACAAAGAAGAAGTTGTTTATGTTGATTTACCCACTTGGATAAAGGCTCCTAGTTCGGGTGACGATGACCATATAAAGTCCGATCAGTGGATTCCGAGACCGCGGTGGAGCTCCAAGGTTATCTTGTAGGAAGAGGTGTCTACAAGAAAAAGCGTCGGGGCTTGAGAGGGATCGAGTCGTGTGATGTAAGTCTTTTGTCTTGTATTTGTAAAACCGTATCTAGTGAATTTGTGGCTAGGGTTGTCCGAGGTTGTTTCCCGTCTTGGGTTTTTCCTCGTACATTGTGGCGTAGTGTGATTGATTTATTTTTATCTTGCTTAATGACTTAGAACTCATGCTTAGGATAATTCAAGATAAAAATTGTTTTAATTGTCACACTTAATTTTATTTGATGCATAATTAAATTTTGGGTAAAGTTTATTTAATTCAAGTAATCATTTAAAATTGGTTTAGCATGTTCTTTACCATGCTTACATAGAGTAGTTGGATTTTGTGTTGATTAAATGGATTCTATTTTTATATGACTCTATTCACACATGCACGAGCTCATTTGAAATTTTAACTTCATATATATATTTGAGCTTTGTGAGGTGTTCTCCTACCAATCTTGTCATCTACATATTTGTGACCTAGGAGGACTAGTGCATGTCAAAATCCGTTACACGTGATATTTATGTGAAAAATGAAAAAAATGATAAATATAAATGTGCACGGGGAAGGTCTCTGAAAGGACTTAGTTATCCTTTGCGATTGTAAGCCACCATTTTGAATGGACCTAAAAGAAATACGTGGTCCAAAGGCCTAAAAACAATATGGCATTAAAAGAAAAATAATTGCCAAGGCCTATGTTTGATTGATATATTCATTCAAAATTTATATAAATGCTTATTGAGGGAGATTGGATGGTATATCAACGGTTTGCACAATGTCCGTTTATCCTAGTTGCGTATCTTATGTCATGACTCTATTGGTTTGTAGAATCATCAATATGCTAGGCTTGTATGCATTGTGTATGTTAGTTCATTGAGTTCAATTTATATTGTCACATGAGGACATATTCAAATGTGATGAAGTTTACAATCAAAATGAGAACTCCGTGAACATGTTTTTAAGTGATTGGGTCTAAATTTAATCGTTACTAGTTCACACCCCAACACTTCCGTTTCCATATGACACATTTTTGCCATACGAGTGTGAAAGACTCCTATTATATTTTGTGTGTGTCATTTGTGTGTCTATATATGTATACTCACGTCTATTAGTTATATCTTATGTATACATATTTGATATTTTTGTTTAGTCTTTGCCTTGATTTTTAATCCATATATGCTTTAATTCATACTTGGTATCCATCTTATTGCATTCTTTGTTGATATCACATGCTTACGACATTTATATATCCTATTGGTATCATTTTATTGCATCCTAGTTGGTATCCAATGTTGTTTGTTGGATTATTTGTTGCCCATATGCTTTATTTGGGGGAAATAAGTCAATATTTGATTCTTTAAGCCTTTGTCTATTCCTGAACAAAAAGGGGGAGAATGATAGGGGGATAAATGGTATCTGAAATTGTATCTAATCCTATTATTATCGTATCTTAGTTTGGGGGAGATTTATCTTTGGGGGAGACGTCTTTCTAAGTAGGTCATTTATTTGATGAAGGGGAGAATTAATTTAGGGGGAGTAATTATTTAATTGCATTTAATATTTTGATATTTTGATATTCCCTATGCGTTTGATAGTTTGCTTAAGTGTGCAGGAATACTTCAAAATGGCAACATTCAACATCGGCAAAGATATTGATCCTTGGGTTGTTTGAGTCAAGCATTGTATTTTTATTTTGGGTGGGACATTGCTTTTTGAGTCTAGTGAACTTGACAGCCCTTTAGGATATTTGTATAGGTTTTGTCCCAGAATAGCCAAAGGGGGAGATTTGTAAGGACGCAAATTTTCAATTGAGTCCTTTGTTGTTTTGGCTCAATTCCGGACAAAAATGTTTGAGTCATAGGATAGAGTATATTGATCATCTTTCAAGCCTATGACGTGTTTGTTGAAGATGTAGCAGCCAAGTGTATAAACCTTCATCAAAATGTCGTGGTTTATGTGCCTCGTTTCAACATCATCAACAGTGGTTCCATGCTCCCAAGGTATGAATACATTACATATATATAGGAGCTTGGAACAGTTTATATTGGGTGTTAGGTTTTTAAAACTGCATTTTGTTTTCAGAATGGTTTCTATTAAAACTTATAAAGTATATAAAAGTTTTTGGGCTTAACAAAGAATTTTTGAACATTCTGTGAGTTCGTTCGAAGTGTCGTTCGAACGAAATTGTCATTCGAACCACATGTCGTTCGAACGAGATTGCCAACGACTTCCCATTATGGCATACTGGAACTTCGTTCGAAATATCGTTCGAACGAGATGGTCGTTCTAACGAGATTTCTAACGATTTCATACTGGAACTTCGTTAGAAGACTCGTTCGAACGAGAATGTCGTTCGAACGAGATTTGGCGTGAACAATTTTTTTTTACGAGGAAGTTTTAAGCAGTTTTCTCCCACTTCCCCACTTGTTTCTTAACTGATTTTTCTCATACTTTATTATGTGTGGGAAATCATTTTTCTAATCCATCTTTTTCATATCCTTCTAACTCTTAGAGAGTGTTTAGAGAGCAAAATCATAAAGAGAAAAAGATCAAGTTTTGAGTGTTAATTTTCAAAGAGAAAATCATTTACCACTTTAGTTTTCACCCATAGTTTTATGTATCCAAGTTCATATATATACATCTTGCTTGGAGTTTGGCACCGGGTTTATCTCTACACCGAATTGAAGAGAGTGTTTGGGTTTGCTTCTAAATTCCACAAAGAAGAAGTTGTTTATGTTGATTTACCCACTTGGAGAAAGGCTCCTAGTTCGGGTGACGATGACCATATAACGATCGGTGGATTTCGAGACTGCGGTGGTGCTCCAAGGTTATCCGCTAGGAAGAGGTGTCTACAAGAAAAAGCGTCGGGGCTTGAGAGGGATTGAGTCGTGTGACGTAAGTCTTTTATCTGGTATTTGTAAAACCGTATCTAGTGAATTTATGGCTAGGGCCGTCCGAGGTTGTTTCTCGTCTTGGGTTTTTCCTCGTACATCGCGGCGTAGTGTGATTGATTTGTTTTTATCTTGATTAATGACTTAGAACTCATGCTTAGGATAATTCAAGATAAAAATGGTTTTAATTGTCACACTTAATTTTATTTGATGCATAATTAAATTTTGGGTAAAGTTTATTTAATTCAAGCAATCATTTAAAATTGGTTTATCCTATTTTGTTTAAATGAAAAATATGACTTAGGCAAATTCTAGGACTTGAATTAATTGGTTTAAGTGAAACTAATATGTGTGTGTGGTTAATTAATTCTCACTTGTGTTTAATTTTAATTTGTTTAAGAAATTAAAATTTGCTTTATGTTGAACCATCACAACTACGCCTCCGCATCTGTTTCATAACAAGGAAATCCAATTTTAACAGAATTTAAAAAAAAAACGAGGGGGTTCTATGCTTTTCCAGAATGAAATATGTATGCGAAGTGTATAATTAGGTTGGTAATGTTCCTATGAATCTTAATAGGATGTGTGTATGCCTATTATGTGATATTATTATTAAGAGTACTAATGGATGATAACCCGAGTGTGTAAGAATCTTATTGTTAAGTGCACTAATGAGTGATAACTAGGGGGTGCAGGAACTCTATTGTTAAGTTTACTAATGGGTGATAACCCTGGGGTACAAGAATATTATTGTTAGGTGCGCTAATGGGTGATAACCCGGGGGTGCAAGAACATTATTGATTAAGTGTACTAATGGGTGATAACCCGGGGGTACAAGGATATTATTGTTAGATGTACTAATGGGTGATAACCCGGGGGTACAAGGATGATTATTGTTAGGTGCATTATTGGGTGATAACCCGGAGGTGCTGGATTATTATTGATGGGAGCATTAATGGGTGCTAACCCGGGGATGCAGGATTAGTATATATATATATGTATAGGTATGATGTGACTATATATATATATATATATATATAGTACCATCATCCCTATATATATACACTAATCCTCCACTATTAGGTTAAGACCACTTGACGCAATGTAATGATTATTATTCTTACCAAGTCTACTAATTTCACACAGTAGAAATATTTACAAATTATTATTCTTACCAAGTCTACTAATTTCACACAGTAGAAATATTTACAAGTTCATACATACATACATACATATATATATATATATATATATATATATGAGTGTACTTGGGGAACTTTCTACTTTGTGAAACTAGTAGATAAAGTGTAAATGAGAAATAAAATAATCTTATTGGATAAAAGATTAACTATTCAAACGAGAATAATGAAACTTAGTATGTGAGATAAACTATCTGAATAGAGTATTGTATGGGCGATACGAAAATACTACTAGTGAGCATAGTTAGTATTAGTATGGTTTTTGACTAGTTAGACTGGGTGGTATAACTAGGGGAGATTAGATGTACGTTAGGTGTGCACAATAGATGAGAGGTGAGAAACTCATGTGAGAGTTCGATAACTAACATGCGTATAAGACTTGTTTTAAGAACCAGTTTTAAATACTTGCTAAATCATTTTTAAACCTCGGGCTCTGACCTGTTTCTTGTATCGCTTCTCTCTTTTGCTATATATATATATATATATATATATATATATATATATATATATATATATATATATATATATATATATATATATATATATATATATATATATATATATATATACCAGGTGCTCAGCCACAGGGGTACCAGAATTAGAGATTGGAGTGTCAGACGTGCTGCAGCTGTTGTGGAAGCTGTAGGTCCTTGCAGTAAACATATCTATCTTTTCCATTCAGTTTCATCTAGACTTATCATTTAGGGCATGTGTCGGTTGCTTCTAGTCTTTTATCAGAGATATTTTATTCAGTTTACTTTATGGCTTAGAGTTTTGAACCGGGAGGTTTTACCCAGTCTTATTTATTTCAGTACTTGATTCATGTTCAGTATTTATTATATTACTATGTGTGGTGAATGGTTTATATTATAAGACTGAATGAAAATGGATTTACTTGGTTTTAATAAAATTAGAAATGTTTTGACACCTAGCTTAATTTTATATTAGGTGATTAATATGTTAAAAAAAATTTCGACAGTGATGCTAAGAATGAACCAACTGAACATTCTGTTTTAAATTGGTACAGGACTGATCACCCTATATTTAATTGGGCGGGGTGTCACATTTGGTCACTCGGTTTGATAATTGTTGTTTTAGCTTGCTTCTTTCTCTTCTTTGTAGTTTTACCCCTAGACTTCTCTTCAACTTTAAATGGCCATAACTTCATCACCGTAACTCTAATTGAGGCACCGTTTCTTCCCATGCTCTCGTAAACTAGAGATATTAAACTTTCACGTTGGCTCCTTCTCCGGGTTCTGGCTAGAATTTTACTATTTTTCCCTTCATTTTTTTCTAGCAAAGTTTTCATCGTTTCGGCTTTTCTCTTCTATCCAATTGCATTACTTAACTGTTAAACACATCAGAAATTTACGAAATTGAAATTATTTCCAAAAAGGGTAGTTACAATAAATACGAGATAAATTCGGGATAAATGTGATGTTCAGGATCATAAAAATACTAAAATTAGAGGGATAAATATGGAATATTCCCGATGAATAACTTTTTGAAGAGTAAAGGTGTGTTTCTTGTCTAATCTGCCCAAAATTTTCAATATCTTGTTCTCGGGAAACATTCAAAATTTGTGAACCCTGCAGAAATTAAATTAGAAACTTATAAAATTAGACGGATATCTTGTAATTTTTTTGTATTTTTCATCAACTTTGTTTTCTTTCTCTTTTCCATTAATACTATTCTTTACCTTTTTCTTTCAAACTACTTGTTCAATCTGTGATTGCTTCCTCTTGATAGGTGGATGATTTTTACCACATACTACCCTTGGAATATGAACATTGGCATTTTTTTAGTTCTCTGGGTCTTAATCACCTCTCTTTACTGATAAAATTATATCAATCTTTCTCTAATAAGGGCACATTCTCATGTCCACTGTCTTCAACTAAAAGTGAATTGAAGTTCTTTATTGGTGGATACCTACCTTGTCATTCATTTTGAGCCTCCGTTTAATAGAATGACTTATGCCACGGTTGTTTTTGTAATATCTTATTTTTTTAGGGCTCAGACTATGATTTTGATCATAGTTTACCACTGTCACCCTGCACTTTCCATTGGAATAAAAAACTATCAGTGCTCTAGCTTTACAATCTGTTTTAGTAACTGGGCGCCTTTTAAAAATATTTTTTGAAGTGATTTTAGGTTTCCCATCATAAGGGAATACCACCACAACATATATGACATCCCCATCTCTATTCTTTCCCCAAGATCTTCTTTTCACAGGAAAACCCCTTTCATTATCGTGTTTTTGGAAATTGTAAAAAAACTCTTCAAATGCAACAAATTCCATCCCTACTTCTGGATATTTTTCTCTATTTTCTCGAACTATATTTTCAATTTCATCATCGCTAAGATATATATCATCCATATCATTTTTATTAGTGTCATTTCCATGCACTGTTTAATTCCACCACTAGAAGATGCCATTTATGAGGTTGTAATTAAATGTGTTAGCTACGATCGGTAGGAATGCACAAAAAATTAATTAGTTGCCAATATTGTAATAAATATATTATTATTATTATCATTAAATGATCATAAAACACTTAAAAATATATTAAATATGTTGAAAATGTATTCTATGTATGGTAAGAGAGAAAGAAAAAGAGAGAGAGAGAAAGAGAATGAGATAGATGAAAGTTTCCGTAGAGAATCATGTCGGTGGAAGGCAGGGACAACGGTGGAAAGTAGTCGGAAAAAGGTGTTGTGTGTTTGGATTTTGAAGGGAGTTAGATGAAAAAAAAACAGAGTGTGTTTGGGATTTTGAGGGTTACATGGGTAAAGGAAATGTTTAATGTCTTTGTGTTGGAGGAAAAAAGCTGAGTGTTTCGGCTTTGTTTTTAATATGGAGAAAATAAGTGGTTCCTTGTAATTTTTGTCTTTTTCTATGGGTATAGCATTTTGGTTCTTGGGTGTGTCCAGGTAGTTTTATTATTTCCTATAATATTATTAAAAATCCAAATAGAAACTTCATTACCATTAAATACATTATTGTTACTTTTTTCATTTTATCTATAATCGCTCTATAGTACGTCCAATCTCTCATGACATGGCGCGTGGTTTCCACTTGTACCGAGAATTTAATAACAGTTTGATCCTTGACACGAAATTTTTGGACTTTAAAATTAGGATAACAATTTTCCAAACACCTAAGTCCCTTAAACACCCATTTATCCAATACTATTTTATGTTTAAAGGTCCGCGCTAGCCCCCCCCCCCCCAACACACACACACACACACACACACACCAATCGGAGCTTTGTTAGTGGGGGTTGGGTGTCGCTAGAAGGGACCTTTAAAAATAAAAGAGTGTTGATTAAATGTTTGAGGGACCAAGGTGTTTAAAAACTTTAATCCTAATTTTAGAGTCCAAAAATTGTTTGCTAGGAACTACAGTGTGTGTTCCACTACAAATATCATCATGCGATATACCTCGTTCCTTTATCAAAACTTTTATGGTGATATTTTCATGCCTAACGAGGCATAGAAAGTTCTTAAATTTTTTTAAAGCTTCAACTTTCACATTTCCCCCCATAAAAAAGGCTTTTTCTCTTGATGGGCGTTAGATCTCCCTCTAACCATATGATCTATTGGCTAAGAACCCTATGGAGACTATCCATGTTTTAATTCCCATTCCCAGTACAATACTGATCCACCACTTCATTCGTGTCGTTGACCACCCGATCAACCACATTTATAATTAAGGTGATTTTGACCAATCCACGAGTCCTTCGAAATGGTATTCTTATACCATTCCCCCTCCACTTTGTGCCTATTTGAAGGATATTATCACTCTATAAGATCCCTCTCCAAGTGTGCGAGTTATAAGTCATCTTTTCAATGTTTAATAAATGAGGGCGCACGACGAATTATCCCCCTTTATAAGCCACCATACAAGATTAGCAGTAAACGCAAGGTGTCTCTATATTCTCTCACACCCAACCCATGTCTCCTATGATGATATATAGTGTCCAAATTTACTAGATGGATGGGAGCCTGCTATAAGTTCCCCCAAGTAAGATATTTATTCATTTTACCTAAATGTTTATAAATACTCTATTAGGCAGAATAACTTGGGATTGACATTTAAATGGTGGAAAGATTTTAGCCCTAAAGATCTTTCAATAATCGTGCATTGAAAAGAAATGAAGAATAAGGTTTTAAAGATTAAACCTAGGGTTTCAAGAATAAAACACCTTTGCGAATCATGTTGTGATTCGAACTAGCAAAAAGTGATAAAATAAGGTGAAATCCTTGCTGCCCTCCAACATCTCCGAAAACCTTGTTTAACCTTCTATAAAGCATAGGTCTTCAAGTATTTGATGCTCCCCAAAGATAGGTAGGTGTGTGGTCACCTTTAGAGATAAAAACCCTTCCTTATGAGTGAGATATGGTGGTCACTCTCTAGGCATGTTCATAAAAATATGAATAATATTTTATCTCACCCCTTTCAAACCGTAATAATGAATCATTGCTAATGAAACCCCTTTCCACACGCTTAAATACAAGTACAAAAGCTGGGCTTGGCCAAGATGGGATTCTTGAGAGTCTTGGGCTAACTACTTGGGTATATGGACTACACTACGGACCCAAGACAAGTAATTAAATAATCTCCAAATAAATACTCGAAAATCACAACTGCTATAATCGCAATTTATTTCCTTTAATTATTTAATCATAAATAATTCCATCAAATAATTATGGCTCCACTCAATTTTAATTGTCTCAATAACTCGGATATAATGAGGTCTTATTTGTGAAGTGATTATGGTACATAATATGATTCCCTACATTAAGTGTCGGATACCCGCTTCGTCAAATTAATTTACTATTAATATATTTTAACCAACACCTAATAAATTCCTTGATTCTCAAACATGACATTTTCACTACTCCACCAGGAATATAAAACAATCCACCGGTCGGATTTTACTTGGTGTAAACAAAACATATAAGTCTATCAAGGGGATATCACAATCCACAATATTTTCTGGACACAGATTCCTTTGAATTACGATCTCAGACCTACTCGCACAACTGCCACTTAATATACCGGAATCATTTTAATCAATATAAAATTATAAATATTTCAAATTTTAGCGAACATTTTTAGGGTATCTTCGTCTTTCCCTTTGCTAGCTGCCGTAAACTCAACCGTCGTTCACTTTAATCATTACTTTTCCTAGTTTTTGAGGTAACTTATAAAAAGGGCGATAAAACTTCGATCATCTCTTACCTCTTAATTCTGATTCTTTTATTGTGTTCTTTGAACTTTCGTGCGATTGTTTTCATTTCTGTCTTCAGTTCTTGCTGAATCCTTAAAATTTTGTAAGAATTTTTCTTCTCTTCTTCGTTATTTTCTTTATCACGGTACATTCAATCGATTCGCTTGGTAAATTTAGAATTGAATTTAGCATTCCATCTTGGGTTGTATTGGAACATACCACCTTTCCTTATAATTTTTTCTCTCTTGCTGAAGGACATTGGTTCCCTTCCATCTTTATTGCTGAATGTGGGTTCACATTTCCTCCCAATCCCCTATTTTTGGAGTTTTGTCAATATTTTGACATTGTTCCTGCAAGAGTGACTCCTAACACATGGAGAGTAGTGAATGGAGTATATAGGTTAAATAAAATCTATTGAACCCATCTAGAGATTCTAGAAATAATGTTTTGTTATAAATGGGTAACTAGTGATACTACTTATTATTTGAAAACTAGGGCAGTTAGTAAAGATTTAGTAATTGACCTCCCTAATTCTTATAAGGATTATTTTGATCATGGGGTAGTTGTAAAAAATTGGCAATATGCCCCTTTAGTTGGATGTGCTAAATATGAAGGACCTAGATGCCCGCTCTTTGGCAATGGAGTAGGTTTTTTTGTGTTTTAGTAATTTTGCCCTGTTTATATTTGATAAAATGTCATACTGACTGTTGCTTTGTAAATTAAATTGCAGTTGACCATAAAAGAAAATTCCCCAAAGAGAGTGAAGTAAATTTGAAAGAATTGAAGTTTATTTGGGGGCTTCGCAAGACAGTTGTTGAGGAGCACGTTAGGTTCACTTCCTATTTGCTTCAATACAGAAATACTATTTCTTCCTTTATTGCCAGACCTGTTGTTTCTCCTATTCTGGTGATTGATCATGATCAAAAAGTTGTTGCTGATCTAGACACTCCTCTTTCTAAAATCATGAAGAAGAGAAAGTTCCCTGACCTTCTCAGTGGTAGTACTTTTGGCTCCCAAGCACCTATTGAAGGAGCCAAGAAGAAAACATGGGATGTAATGAAGCCCCCAGTTCCCAAAGACCCAGCCCTAAAGTCCTAGCCCCCAAAGATGCTGAAGTTTGTTTGAGGAGACTTAGGAGAGGGTTTGCAGAGAAACAGGTCGACCAGGTGACTGATCAACTATCCTTGGTTGAATTACCTTATATGATATTGTTCCTCGGGCAGCTATTACTCCTAGTTTGTCCAGGAAGTTGATCAATCCTAGTATTTTTCCAGACCATAGGGGTGGATGCCATACTCCCTCGAGCGAGGGTTTCTGAATTGGCCGCTCAGAGCCTTGCATCAGTAAGCGGATTCCATTTTCTTGGTTTGTTTATCTTTTATATTTCTCACATACTCATCTTGATCTTCATCTCTTGCTATACTTGGTACACTTTAATAATATGCTGGATAAGGATGATGTAATTAGGGATTCTTCTTCTTCAAATAATGTGGAGGAAGCCTTAGTTGGCCTGAAGAAGTCTTTGCTCGAATATCAACAAGCCTCGAAAACTGAGAAGAGTACTTGGTCGGATAAACTAAAGACAACTGAGATAACTCGTCATACGTCTGATGAAAATGCCTTTGAAGCGGAGCGTGGGGCAAAGGAAGATACGCGCATGGCTAAGGAAGCTGAACGTAAGGAAGAGGAAGCATAGCACAAGGCAGATAAAGCTGGGCACAGGGAAAAGACTGTTGAGGATCTTGTGTCCTCTAAAAGTTCTAAGAGGAAGTCTACAGTTAAGACATCCTTCAGTACTGGTTGGTACAAGGGCTGGAACAAAGACATTTCTCACTCCTCTTCTCAAATTTAGTATGAAAAACAAAAGCATGCCAAAGATGGTTGGGTTACTGCCCTTCAGGAACTAAAAATTGTTGAGGGCTCTGAACATTTTCAGAGACATACTCATGTTCCTCCTCTAGTAATTGAGGATGAGGTTGAAGATAAAGCTGGTTTTGGAGAGTCTTCCCTAGTAGTTGAATCTTCTGCAGACTACCTAAAATTTATGAGTCTTTTCTTAGTCCAGGTAAGCAAACCGAGTAACTCTAGTGTGTAGCCTCTTCTTCTGAGCAGGACAAGAAGGTTAAGAATGATAGGGAGAAGGTGTAAAGTTATTCGACATTTGCCCTTTTTCTTTTTTGTTTCTTTTTTCTTTATTTTGATTGTACTTGAACTCTTTGTTATCAATAAAAGAACAGTTTGTTCCTTTTTATATCTTAATTATACATGGTCTCCATTCTTATTGTTGGTTGGTGATTATTTCTTCTTGCTAGTTTATAGCGAAAATGGAACAACTGTCTTCAAATGATACTGAGTTACTGAAAAAGTGCATTGATTTTTTCAAAGCAGGACAAACAGACTTATCGAGAGAAGAAATTATTCAGTTTCTTGGTGATGATGCATTAGAGCAGGATAAAGAAGCCTACAAGTATTTGAAGTACTTACTTGATCGGGCGGTAGCAAACAATGTTGCCAACTATGATATGATAGAAGAACTTTAAGATCAATATAAAGAATCCACTGGGTTGTTGTACCAGAGCTATAAGCTTAAGTGTAGGTCGGGTTTTTGATAATTTTGTTTCTATTTAAAATAAAAAGGAAACTTTACTTAAGCTTGAAGTTGAAGAAACTAGAACTGTTACCAAACTTCTGGAAGAGGAGAATAATAATTTGAGATATGAAGTGAATCTTTTGAAGTCTGCATCTGGAGATGTTTTTGCTACTACTGGTAAAGGTTACTCCTTTTTAGAGGTTGAAAATGCAACATTAAGGGATGAGTTGGAAGCTTAAAAAAAGATTAAGCCTGCATCTTCCTCCCGAGAAAGAAATAAGCATGGGCGAGGAACCACAGAAGAAGTTACCACTCAATAGGCCCTTGTTATTCAACATGCGCAGTTAAAAGGTAAGGACTGAGCTATTATTGGGATGTCTGAAGATGGAGTATTGTAAAAGCTGTGACTAAGAGAGGTTTGGATGGATGGGTATAATGAAGCTCTGGGGCATCTTGATGATAGGCTTCAACAGGCTAAGAATGAGTCCTATAAATGGGGTTGGATGAATGCTTTAACTGTGATGAAGGTAGATCAAAACAACTCTTTATGGGATTGGTATGACCCAGGCTTGCTGGAGCTTGACAATCCTCCATTCAAGTTAGATGTTAACTGGATTCTTATTCATCGTATTCCTCAATTATTGATTTCAAAATACTTAGGAGACTATGAGATACATGATGAACTAGATATCTCCTAACCTCCTCATCTTCTTGATCGTCCTAGTAGCATCAATACTAGTATGCTTCAGAACTTTAACTTCATCAACTCCCCTTACACTTTGGATGATCCTCTAGCTGGCATGGATCCTGTTTCTAAGGCTGAAGGAAAACGTCCTGTAGAATAGGGCTTTGTATTTTGTTTTTGCATGTTTAAGTAACAATATGTAATCATTTAATTTAATGAAAAGCTTATTTTACGAATGGATCAACTTTTAGTCAATCTTTTCATATATGAATGTTTCTTTAGTCTTTCACTATGAATGGATCAACTTTTAGTTAATGTTTAGTTTTTCACCGGTTCTATTGATATCCTTAGGATTATCCTAAGTATTATATCAATTACTAATGAATCACTATGGTTCTATTAATGTACCTAGAGTTTTAAGGTAATTGCATTAGTTACCTTGGTTCCGAGGAGTGAGTGGAACATTTATCCATCTTTTAGCCCATTTTAGATGAAAATTATTCATTCGGGTCTTCGTTAACCAACCATTTGGGACTTATAATTTTGCCTTCCGTTGTTTTTATATATTTGACAACCAACTTTGTTAGTGCCTTTATTGATACCGACCAACATTTCGCTAGCGATTTATATTAACGACCAACATTGTTGGTGGTCTATGTGTTGGCAAACCAACATTGTTGGTGCCTTTGTTGATGCCAACCAACATTGTCGGTATTTTTATGTTGACAACCAACTTTGTTGTTCCCGACCAGCATTGTTAGTAATTTTGTGTTGTTAACCAATTTTGTTGGTTCCTTTGTTATTGCCGACCAACATTGTTGGTATTTTTATAAATGCATATGCATAATGTAGTGCATAGTAATAGTACTCCGGAAAAAACAACAATTTTGGGGAAATCGTATTCTCATTAGTATTGAAATGAACTTAAGGCAGCATGATTACATCACTGATAATATTTCTTCAGGTTTTTTGAATTCCATGGGTTCTTGAACTCTTCACCCTCTAAAGTCTCAATTTGATATGTGCCTAGTCGGATGATTTCCGTAATACGATAAGGCCCATGCCAATTGGCTTCCATCTTATTATTCTTCTGAATCACTTTCTTCAAAATATAATCACCCTTTTTTAAGTTTCTCGGCTTCACCCACTTATTGTAGAAACGCGCAGTCCGTGTTGATAGGTTGCATTCCTTAAAGTTGCATCTTCACGTACTTCTTCCAGCATGTCTAAGTCTAGCCTTCTCATCAAATCACTAAATGGGGTATTAAAGTTAAGGACTGTGTGAGTAGGTAAACCTAGATCGACAAGGATTACAGCTTCAGTACTAAATGCTAACATGTAGGGAGTTTCTCCAACAGCTGTTCTAGGAATTGTTCAGTAGGCCCACAAGATAGAATGTAGTTCATTGATCCAATTCCCTTTAGAATTTTCCAGTCTTTTCTTCAACCCATTCAGTAAAGTTCTATTAGTTACCTTTGTTTGTCCATTGCTTTGAGGATGGCCAGAGTGGATTTTTTGGATGTTGGATTAGGCATAATAATTAAAAAATTCGTCATCGTTAAATTGTGTGCCATGATCAATGATAAAGGCGTAGGGCAAGCCATACTTACATATGATATTCTTCCAAATAAACTGATAAACCTTTTCATAGGACATATCGATCATTGGTGAAGCTTCCTCCCATTTAGTAAAGTAATCAACAGCTACAACAATGTACTTGAACCTTCCTCAGGTGGTCGGTAGAGGTCCGACCAAATTAATTCCCCACATAGCAAAAGGACAAGGTGAAGTGATTGGTGTTAAGAGATCTTGTGGAGCCTTACTTATGCTGAAAAACCTCTGGAATTTATCACACTTCTTGGCAAAAGATGCACAATCTGCTCGCATAGTTAGCCAGTAGTACCCCTAGTGTGGATTCTTCGCAATAATATTATTCTTGCTACATGGGCTCCACAGGACCCTTCGTGGACTTCTTCAATCAAATCCTTCATTTCAGCTGGATGCACACACCGTTATAGACAACAGTTAATCCTCTTTTATATAACACACCACTATCTAGCACATATCTCGCGGCTTTGTATTTCATCTTGTTAGCTTCAAGTAGGTCGACTGCAAGAATCCTTTCTTCAATATATGCTCTTATGAGATCCATCCAAGATGGTCCCCTATTGACTGCTATAAAATTAACCATCAGATCTTCATCAATGCTCTTATTATCAAGTAGCTCAATAGGAATAGTTCTTAATAGCTCAGTTCTAGTTATTGAAGCTAGCTAAGCAAGTGCATCTGCTCAAGCATTTTCTAATCTTAGAATTCTGATCATCTGGATAGCTAGCAAAGTGAAAATTATCTCTAAAGCTTTGGCTAAGTATCTTGTCATCAGTTCTCCTTTATCTGCATATAAGTTCAACACTTGATTTACTGCCAACTGTGAGTCACTATATACCACAACTTGCTCGGTATTCAGTGATTTAGCTAGATTTAACCCAATAATCACAACTTTATACTCTGCCTCATTATTAAAGGCTTGAAATTGGAATCATAGAGCATAATCTATATCTAGTTCGTTTGGAGTATTGAGAATGATTCTAGCTCCACATCCAGTTGCACAGGATGACCCATCAACATATAAGATCCACATGGGAATATCGTTGTCAAATGCTTGGTTTGTCAGAATTTTGTGATGGAAAATTTTATCCTTTACCTCCTCATATTTCTTTTTCATCTCCTTCACTCCATCGGAGGGTTCTGTTTGGTCAGTGGTAGCCTTTTGTGCAGTTTCCCTTGCTTGGAGTTGGTCGGGTGTATCTTCAGTAGGTCTGCTGACTCCTACCTATTGCTCGGCTAGAATCCCTTATTGCTCGGGGATCTCTAAGTAAGTGAATTCTATAATAAAATCTACCATAACTTGGCCTTTTAAAACAGTCCTTGGTTCGTATACAAGGTCATATTCTCTCAACTCCACAGCCCAATACATTAATCTCTCGAATTTCTCTGAGTTATGCAAAGCTTGCCTCAGTGGCATGTTAGTGTATACCACTATGGTGTGAGCTTGAAAATATGGCTTCATCTGTCTACTAGACTCAAATAATATAAATTTTAATTTCTCTAGTCTGGGATATCTGACTTATGCTCCTTAAAAAGCTTTGCTACTGTAGTAAACTGGATTTTGAACTCCATTCTCTTCCCTGATCAAGGCATAGCTAACAACTAATTCAGATACAACTAGATATAAATATAACTTTTCTCCCAACACTGGTCGAGATAGTAGTGGTGGTGTTTCCATGTACTTCTTCAATTCCAGGAAAGATTTTTCACATTCATCATCTCATTCAAAGGTTTTTCTGAGTACCTTAAAGAATGGAAAACACTTTTCCATTGCCCGGGACACAAATCTTTTGAGTGCTTCTATGCACCTTGTTAGCCTTTGAACATACTTTTTATAAGTCGGGGATTGCATTTCTATCAAGGCTTTGATCTTATCTGGATTAGCTTTAATGCCCCTTTGATTTACTATATACCCAAGGAACATTCCCTCCTGAACTCCGAAGAGGCATTTGGTGGGGTTTAACTTCATTTGGTGCTTTTCTAATTGACCAAATGTCTGGCTGAGGTCGGCAATACGATCAACAATTTTTTTTCTCTTAGTGAGCAAATAATCAACATACACTTCCATGTTCTTGCCTATCTGCTCCTCAAATATTTTGTTCACCAGTCTCTGATAAGTAGCACTTGCATTTTTTAGACCAAATGGCATAACATTATAGCAATAAGTTCCTTGGGGAGTAATAAAGGAAGTGATTTCTCTGTCTTCTGGTTTCATTTTGATTTGGTTATAACCAAAATACGCATCCATGGAACTCAACAACTTGTGCCCCAAAGTAGCATCCACTAGTTGATCAATTCGTGGCAAAGAAAAGTGATCCTTTGGGCATGCTTTGTTCAAGTCAGTAAAATCCACACACATCCTCCACTTATTATTTTTCTTCTTGACCATAACTACGTTGGCCAACCAGTCCAGGTACTTCACGTCTTCATTAAAGGAAGATTTTTTAAGCTTCTCCACTTCTTCTTGTATAGCCTAGTTCTTCCCCAGACTAAAAAATCTTCTTCTATGCTTCACATGTTTAACCTATTTATTAACATTAAGCTCATAGCATAGGAAATTTGGGTCTATTCCAGTCATATCTTCATGGATCCGTGTGAACACCTGTTTTCTTTATCTCAAGAAATCCACCAACTCCTATTTAAGAACTGGTTCCAATGACGCTCCTATTTTAGTTGTTTATTCTGATTTGTCATCGTCCAGAATAATGCTTTCTGTTTTTTCCATCACTTGGCCTTTTACAAACTCATATTCATCTATTGGATCCAAGGTTTCAACCTCAGATTCACTGTTCGGGGGCTCAGATATATCCACTTAATAAGTGGTTGTTTTCTTCTTTATTTTTAGCATATCTTCCTCCTTAGCAGAGGAATAATAGCATTCCCGAGCTACTTTCTAATCTCCTTTTACTACTTTGGCTCCAAATTTGGTAAGGAACTTTAGGCATTGATGAATAATAGAAGGTGCAACTTTGAATTTCTTCAGACCAACTCTTCCCATGATCATGTTATAGGCAAAATGAACATTTTTGTCCATTACAAAGAATCTCATTTTCTTTGTCCTGCTCACCGTCCATGTCCCGATTACACATCTAGTTTGATTGTTCCCAATGGAAATACTTTCTCTCCAGAGAATCCAATGAGTGGCCTTTGGTAAGGCTCCAATTGGATGAGTTTTAATCCCAAACTATCAAAACGGGGATAGAACATGATGTCTTTCGAACTGTAGTTATCCACTAATGTTCTTGCCACTAATACTTCTTTCATCTTGACTCTGATCACTAAAGGATCATCATGAGGATACAACACTCCAGATAGATCATTTTTGAAAAAACTAATTACAAGCTTTTCCTTGTTAACTTTTCTTGGTTGGTCTTCCTCGGCAAGGTTGATTCGTTGGATATAGGAGCAATGCTTGAGCCTCATTGAGGTAAGCCTTCCTTTCAGCTGTATGATCTCCTCCTCTTGCATCCCCACCTATAATCATATGGAAATCAAAATATCCAAAACTAAGTGTGAATACCTCGTGTTTAGGTTGTCTAGGCTTCTTGAGGAGATCAGGATTGGCTTATGGATCATCATCATGGTTCCTCTTCTTATCTTCTCTAGGCTTAACAGGTGATTTAGATCTTTGTCGATCTCTACCTCCAGCTCTTCCACATGCCTGCCGATCAACAAATCTATCCAATTTTCCTCTTCGGATGAGTGCTTCTGTCTCATTCTGGAGAGAAATACATCGGTTAGTTGTATGACCACGATCTTTGTGAAATTTACAATACTTAGACTTATCCCTCTTATCAGTACGTGACCTTAACTTTTCAGGACAACTCAAATAATTATTGTTCTTGATTTGTTCCAAAATATGATGTATAAGCACCGTTAAAGGAGTGTAATTGGTAGTTTTTCTGAGCTGATCTAGGCTTTCTTTTACTTTCGAATTCCTGCGATCATAGTGATTTTTGTGCTCCTTGTTATCTAACTTCCGTTCTATCTTTGCTTCCACCTTTGCATCTGAATTCTTTTTAGCAGCCATAGCTTACTCGACGTTCATAATCTTCGCTGCTTTGGCCATCAATTCTGTCATCGTCTTTGGGGGATCTTTGGCCAAAGTAAAATACAGTTTATCGGGGAGAAAACCCCTCATGAGGGTTGTGATTGCAGTATTATCTTCATAACCAATGACTTCCAATTTCTCGTTATTAAAACGAGTGATGTAATCCCTGATACTTTCTCCTACCTTTTGTCTCACACTAAGCAAATGAGCTACTCACTTCACTAGTTTTGTTCCAAAGCAAAAATTACTAATAAATAGCTCGGCGAGTTATTGGAAGAAAGAAATCTGCCCCTGAGGAAGACTATTATACCAGATTTAAGCAGATCTAGTGATTGCTCCTGAAAATACCCTGCACCTCATTTCATCAGGAACATCATAGATACTAGCCGCTGCTTGGTATTGTTCTATATGAAAAATTGGATCAGTCTTCCCATCATACTTGGGAGTGACCACTAGAGCTTTAAACTTGGTCGGTGTAGTGAAATCTACGATGGTTTGCACAAAGGGATATCCCTTAATAAAACTTTCCTTGGAGGGGATTCTTGGCCTTGTCTATTTATCCCAACCTATCTTCCAAGCGTTGAATGGAACCTTCCCAAGCATCACTTCCAGCACCAGATCTATGGGTGGAAGATTTTTTATGCCGACCAACTGATCGTACTGAGCTTATTTCTTGCGATCCTTCTCTTTGGATGGACCGACCAGTTCGTTGGGTGTTCAATCTGGATTAGGCTGAACCTTCCCTTAGATTTCTTAGTCATCAAGTATTTCCCGACGCAACCCGTAGGGAATTTCCCTTGGTTCCCAAATGATCGAAAAGAGAGGCTCTACTTAGCCTTTCTAAGGCACTCAACCTTTTTGGGATAAGGGATTGTCCATCAGAGGAATTAGTAATCCTAATAGAAGAAGTTTCTCTAGGAAGGTATGCAGGATCCCTTAAAGTTCGAGAATGGCTATGCCAAATAGTCCTTAATGGGGCAATGGCATACTCCTTTGATTGAATTATGTAGGAACTCCAGCTTATAGAGTTTGGGCCAACTGCCGTATCGTATCTTGCATAGCCTCTTGACCCTTGGACAAGCTAGCCAAAATCCCAGTTAAATCATTGTTGTTTGGAGGGGCGAAGAGATTAGGCAGAATTCCATCATTTTTGGTGCTTGATTTATGAATTTTATCCATAGATGATGAATTAGTGAAAATGTCTAGCAATACATTCCCACAGATGGTGTCAATCTGTTGATGCAAAAAACTAGAGTAGGCCTAATTCATTGATCACGGATAAATAAACAAATAAGATAAAGAGATTTTAAAGTGGTTCAGCTCAATGGAAAAGCCTACGTCCACTGTTGTGTATTGACTGCCTTAATTTATTTTTGATACCTTGCAATGAGGGTGATATAATGTATTTATAGCCCAAGAGGGGTATTGGTAGTTGTCATGTGAAAGGATGGAATTTCTTCATTTGTTATGCATTTACATCAATACATAATGATAATTAAATATATGAATGTTGTCGCTTTATCGACAATATAGGCTGTGAGACTGTTGTTGCTTTATTGTCTATACATGTTGGATTTTTGGCTGTTGGTCGGGCTTCCCAGTTAGTCGGGCTTCCCAGTTGGTCGGGCTTCCCTGTCGGTCGGGCTTCTTTGCTTGTCGGGATTTTGTATCATGCTGACCTGGACTTGTGCCACATTGGATGACACGTGCTGGCTTGTAATTAGTCCACGTAGGGTGGTAAATTTTGGTATCAACACCTATTTGAAGTAATTTCACCGTAACCTGGAACCTTTAGAATGAGTTGAAATTCTAATTTTTGATTCCCGACTCTACATATCGAGCTTTCGTAGATCTGACCATAAATCATGCATTTACTTTAAGAGAAAAAACATCATTATGTCCTTTTTTGTACACAGTAAGAAAAAAGCATATAACGTTGCTATAAAAATTGTAGTTACTTGTAGTGAGAATACTCTCCTTTCGGCTATTTCACTACTGTCGAGGAATATGAACATTTTTAACCCAAACTGTTGTACAAAAGACTTAGACTTAATCTCCTACTTTTCTTTTGAGAAAGAAGCAAAGTTCTCCTCTATAACTAACACCATCCTTTGGTTTCTAATGATCATCACTCCTAGATTATAAAATGGTTTTAGTTTTCCCCATTACGTCTAATCCAAAGAATCCTTTCTTTAGTCAATAATGGAAATCATTTAAAGAATATGGTTCTTTCTTGGTCATCATCAACTAATATCAGTGTTTACAAATTCTCATTAGTCAATTCTTTAAAATTAAACACATACACATAAAACCTCCCTATTGGGGGGACCAAACACAGGTAATACCGAATTTATAATAATTATCATATATTTTAAGATATCGTGATTTTGTAATTAAAATCATCTGATGGGGCCCCAGACGAGTTGACATGAGGAGTTAATCATATCAAAATTTTAAAACATTGATGGGAATTGTTGATTAAAACAGTTTGTTATCCCCTTAAGTTAGAACAATGTCCAATAATCATTTTGAGTCCTTAAAACTTGTTCCAATTAAAACATTAGTACTAAAACCACTGATCGAAAGTTTAATTCTTTTTCGAAATCTTATAATTATAAAATTGAAAAAAATTAATTTCTAATTAAAAGTGATAATTGATTTGATTAAATTTTAAAATTGCATCCCTCTACCGCTAATTAAAAAACTAATCCCGTTGGACTTCCTAGTTCCCTTATAGAGTGAGAATTCTTGTTAGGAGCTTAAATCACCCCACCTTAAACTTAATAAATTTTCATCTTTTATTATGTTACCGAACAATTGAGAAAGCTTTTGGCAAATATAATGAAGAGTTGATGCATTTTTGTCCCATAATTAATGACAATGACGCCATTGGGGAGGCTATTATTAATTGTGTTTAGTTTCATAACATGGATGAATTCCTTAAATCTGAATTCACTCATGAAAAACTTCCCCTATGGGGGAAACCGAACTCACTTACATTCAATTCTTGTAACTATCCCTTAAGAATTTCGAGATATATTGGATGCTCCAATTAAATCCATCCGTTGGGGGGCTCAACCGAAATTGACACATGGAAGTAATCACGTTAGAATTATCAAGACACTAATGAAGACCACGAGGTTTATGTTTAAACCACTTTCCCACTTAATATTTTGAAGTAGAGGCTATTTTGAAAAATAATTCATTCAATTCTAGACAATTCAATGAAATCCTTGTTAATTTCCCCATTTACTTGTACAAAAAAAATTATTCCATATCTCTATTTTAATTTTCTAAAAAATAAAACCAGTTTAAAATTAAAATAAAACCCAGAGATCGTAATTTAATTTATGCCTCAAAATTAATCACGCTAATTTAATTCAATTTATAAACGAATAATTTAACATGGATTTTCCAAAAAAAATAAGTGATCTGGGCTAGTCTCAAAATAATAAACCATGTTATCCACAAAATTGTGTGACCCTAAATAATCAATTAATCAGCACGCGAAATTATGCAACATAATATAATAGTGAGACTTGTAATAAGTAAATAAATGCAATCGAAAATAAAGGGATAAAATTTTCCATTTCCCTCATAGCCTAAAATGCTTCCCTAAGTAGACTCCTTGAATAATGAGGAAGCTTTGAATAAGAGTGGTTTTTGGAGAATTTGTTACAGAAGAAGAATCCTTGTTGAAACCAGGAGAGAGAGAGAGAGAGTTCTTACTTTTTTGAAAAACCTCCCCATCCCAGCATACAAACCTGCATGTGTGAGGTAAATTGGTCATGATCACGGTGTCAACAGCCACACTGGCGCAGCTAATAGCTACGAATGGCGCATTATGGTCCCCTCCTTTTTCTCTTATTCCTCATAAAATAGGGTTCTTAAATTCTTTTCAAAAATTACGTCGTTTTGAACCCATAGCAGCCTTCAAAAATCCATTAAAATACCTCTATTCTTAATTAAAATTAACCATAAACTATGGATCTTCCACCGAATACAAAACCTGATAAAAAATGTAAAATCCTAACATTTAATGATTACATCCGCTCACACAAACTCCTACAAATACATCAATTACAAGAAATAATTAAATATCCTAAATACTACAACAAAATCGAGTCTATGAGAAATTTAACTACGGATAAATCATTGTACAATCCATCCATATAAAAAAAATATTCATGTGACCGTGATGGAAGGGATATAAACATTCAAATCCTACAAAACCATGTTAGTAACAACATTACATCTCCACAAATAATTTTTAACATGAAAACCTAAGATTTAAATCGGTAGAGAATATGGATCTTTCAAACACATTATCAATCCATAATCGAGGGCTCCGATACTAATTCTTGGGGAAAACAAATTGGGGTTGATATTTAAAACACGGAAGAATCATCACTAAGACCTTCAAAAAATCATGTTTTAAAAAGAAAAAACAAGAACTAGGTTTTCAAGAAAAACCTAGTGTTTAGGGTATAATATCATAACGAATCATGTTGTGATTCGTATGAGAAGATACAGGTTGAAGGAGATGAAAATCTTCTTATCCTCCAAGGTCTCCAAAAACCTTGCTAAAATGCTTCGAACACCTCAAATCTTCTAGTATGTAATCCACTTAAAGTAATCCTTATGGGTGGGCACTTTTTGGAGATGACACCATGGTGAAATATGATAGAAATCACATTCTCTCTCCTTATCCCTTTACAAAAACATAAATATTATCTTTTTCTCTCCCTATCTAATCCTCTATTATGGATCATTAACCTAACACCTATCTTACACTAATATAAATAAGTATAGGCCACGGGCTTTAGCCAAACTGGTATCTAGAGAGTTTCGGGCCTACTACTTTGGTAGTGGACTATACTAAGAACCAAGATAAATAATTAAATTAGCTTCCGAATAAATACTCAAAAATCTGAATTACAATTACCGTAATTATTGTCTTTCTTTATTTCATAATGATTAACTCCACTAAATAATCAAAAGTGCACTATAATTTAATTATATCTAAATAACTCAAAATAAAGAGGTCTTGGTTATGGTTCATAATATTATTCCCCGCGTTAAGTTTTCGATACCTATTAGTTAAATCAGTTTACTGCTAATCAAATTTAACCAACCACTAAGCAATCCATGGATTCTCAAACTTACTCCACCATGATTATAAAATAATCCAGCGACCGGGTTTTATTACTGGAAACGAAATAATAAGTCTATCAAGGGGGTCTCATAATCCAATATATCTCCTGAGCATGGATTCCTACCAATCATGATCTCAGTCCTTCTCACACAATGATTGCCTAACTGAAGGGGATTATTTTATTCAATCTATAATCGAACTGCACCCATAGTAGTGAAAGCAACAATCGTGCAGGAATTCCAATCCTCATAATTCTCGAGATTAAGAATCTATATAATCTTTGCAAATGATATGAAATTACCTAAGTCTAATAAAAATACCCCATATGATTAAATCCCACGGGTGGCCCTATTCCATACATTCCTGAATATATAAGTCAAAAATCTCTTTTGAACTATTGCACAAGTTCTTGAATCATCAAACATGTTTCCATAGTTTGAGATAAACAACAGGGATTGTACCACAACTATTGTAATAGGATGTCAACTCCCTATCTAGGTTATAAATTTTCAATTGTACTAAAATCAAAATTTTGATCTCTTGTGATCAAGACAAGACCAACTAATTGCATTTCTTTCAAAGTACAACTGTCTAACGTGTTTATAATATATTTAAAGCAAATATAAGGCATTCTAATTATTATGATTGTTATTTCAAAATGAACTTACTCACATTCACTACAAAGTAAATGTCATACGTGATTTTAAGAATAAATCATCAACAACATGGAGTTTGGAATATTTCTAAGTAGAACAATTATGAGTTTAAGCAAACATTGATTTATATTTGGGTAATCTTAGGTAATGATACATTTCCTATAGAACTCCTCACTTGATGTGAAACCCCTCATTAGGAGTTGAGAAAAGTGAGTGAACTTTCAGATTCTCGAGTTCCAATCTATTTTAGGAAACATTATTAGGGGATACAGTATTTGTTTGAGATATCTCAAAATTTAGAGAATTTCTTGGCTTATCTTATTATTTGGTTGTGACCTAATATTCAAATGCACGAGGTTATGCAAGGATTTTGCCGAGGCTAAAGGTTACCTTGTTTGACTATTACCCCTCATGATATACCTTGGAGTACTTGTGAGAGGGACATTTTAATATACCCGAATGTACGTGAATTGAACCTCCCGATATACCTCATCAAGGTAGTACATGAGAGATATGACTCGATATATGATTAGGCAGTAATTCTTCCAATATTACTCCCTAATTTAGTACCTTTTAGCATCCCGAATAATGCAATTTCTCTTGAATTATCTCATTTATATGCTACTGACCATTTTACATAGTATTGCGAGTTTTGTGCCTTTTTCCCGGTCATTTCCAGGTAGTTATTGATAAGGAAAGAAAGGAGAAAGTCAAAGCAAAAGAATAAGTCAAAGAAGAAAAGTTAGAAGGGCAAAAGCATAATTTCCATCTAAAATCTGGAAGAAGACCCAACATGAAAGCTGAAGATCTCAATTCAACGAGTGCATAGGAAGAAACAACGTCCAATTCCAAGTTCCAGGGAAGAAGTTACGGGGTTCTAAAGATGAGAGAAATGGAGGAGAAATTGAAGAGAATTTAAAGATCAACTGCGGATCGATCCCTTTTCCAAATTAATAGTACCGGTCCGGCCCCTCTAAACCTACTGACAAAGATTACAAAGCGGACCGATCCCATTTCTTAGAAAAAAGGATAGATTCGGCTTTCTATCACGAACTGGAAAATTTGACATAGCGGACCGATCCCATTTTTTAGAAAAAATAATTGATCCGGATTTGAAAGAGGACCGATCGCCACTGAAGGCACAGATCCGTCCGCCGAAGATAAACTTGATTTTTTGTTCCAATTTTAGAGTTTGATTCAGGTACAACTCTGAATTTTTCGTGATTTATTTAATCTCTAGTTATTGTTAGACAAAGAAGTTCAATTTTTAGGTTAGCTAAGTATGAGTATAGGGTTTTTATAGTAAAAAACCCTAGTTTCCAGTAAGAAGCTCTACTGTAAGGATTTGAGCTCAATTTCTGCAATTCAAGTAACACATTTCCTTTAGTTTTCGATTTCTCGTTAAGTTTAATTGCTGGTTTTGAATCTAAAATTATCTTTTCAATTAGTTTCTTTAGAGTTAATGTTTTCTTTCTTAAAAATCATGTCTCTCTCTAAGTTAATTATGTCTAGCTAATTTTCTACGGGTTGGGGTTCATGAACCCCACCCGATGTAATTCACGATAGTGGAAATAGACTTTTTGAATTAAAATCTTAGATGAATCGTGTTGTATAACTGGTGCAACCTTCATAGAACTTTTGATCTCGTATGCCCTTGATAACCGGGATGCTTAAGAGTGCGACGTGCGTATTGGTTAGTGCAACACCGCTTTGCTCGTCCTTTGATTACATACTGTGCGGGCTACGATCCGTCATATGTGTAATACTTGGGAGTACTAAAGACCGAATTCATTTAAAATTCTAATTCCGAATCTAGTATCCTACGAAGTGAATTAATAGGGTGTGGGGTATTGTAACCCGACCTATTTGTTTTCATTTCATAGTTAAGTTTCTCAGTCCAATCACCATCAGTTTTTAGGTTAACTAGCATAGTTGCATTTTATTCATTCTAGTTTTAGTAGTTAATCATTTTCAATTTTCATCTAGTTATAGTGGTGTCATTTCCAAAATTACCTTTTTGTTCTTTTTAGAGTTAAATCTAGGATTGTTTCAATCTTTCCAACATCGTCATGACTTAGTTCGTCCTGTTTCCCCGAGGATCGATACCCGGCTTACCGGGATTATTACTTAAGCGACAAGCTTGCACTTGAGCCTAAATAGTACGCACATTAGACACATTTATGGTCGCATCAAGATTTTGGCGCTGTTACCGGGGAACGAACCCGGGTCACCCGCGTGACAGGCGAGAATACTTACTACTATACTAGAACTTTGACCAAAAATCCAAAAATCCAAAAAAAAAAAAAAAAATTCATCATCTCTCAAAAGCCTTTAATGAAAAATCCTGAAAATACTCAGACTCCTCACAATACTCCAACCAGAATCCACGAAAGCCTAATTGTTGAGTATAACTCTGAAAGCCCTGCCACACCTTGTATTCGACAATTTTGGGTTCCACTTCCTACTCCTGATCAATCTATCGGTAGTTATAGTCTGAGTCAACCCTCGAGTCACACCTCTAGGACACCGAGTAGTATACCGAATCATTTGAAGAGAGCGCGAGCGCGATGTCGGATTCAACAAGTTTCGGCACTGGAGAGGGAGAGTTACCTTATCGTCCCATGAAAGATTTATTCTTTCGTGAGTGAACTGTATTCCCTGGTTGCATTTTACTTTTGTATAATATCAGTCAGTTTCACTTTCACAATGGGATGATACAGATTCTCCCTACGTTTCACGATATGGATTCGAAGAAACCATACTTGCATATCCGTGAGTTCGAAGAGGCGTGCGACACATTTAGTGACCAACCTTGCACCCAGGATACCATTCGCCTAAAACTTTTTCCTTTTTTCTTAAAGGATAAAGCCAAGACCTGGCTATGGTCTCTACCCTCGAACTCCGTAACTTCCTGGAGAGATATGCAATATAAGTTTATCTCAAAATTCTATCCAGAACACAAGACCAACTCTGCCAAAACTCAAATCCAAGATTTCCGATAACACAATAATGAGTCTTTTGACAGGTGTTGGGAACGTTTTCAATAGTTGGTAAGCGTATGCATCTATCACGGTTTTGACAAAAACCTTGTGGTCTCTTCTTCCATAATGGGTTGACAGTAGCTTCCAAACAACTTGTGCAAATAATATGTGAAATACTTTCTTGGAATTTAAACTCCAGCGATGCCGAGGCCCATCTTAAGTATGTCTCAGAGACTACTCAAGCATGGGACACATTTGATCCTAATACCCAAGCCCGGCCTACACAACCATCTATCGCTCCGATTGCATCCGGTCTATACCATTTGGATAGTAATACCTTAATAGACCGCCGATTCAATTAGTTTCAGAGAGATATAAAATAGTGGTTTAATGGCCGGTTGAGAGATATCTCTAGATCCAACCGTGGTTTGAAATAAAAGGTGTGTCAAATTTGTGAGGCAGGCCATTCCACAAAGGCCTGCCAAAAGATTTTTGCCTACAAGGCCATGCACACCGAGCAGGTGGATGCTATAGGAGGATTAAAGGGAAATTTTAACGCCCCGCATGGGAACTCGTACAACCCTTCATGGAGAAACCATCCTAGTTTTAACTATGGATAACCACAAGCTGCGCTGAACCCACATTCACAGGTTGTCCCACCTCCACCACCTCCTTAATACCAACAAGCACCACCACCACCTCCATATGTAACTCCACCGCAGAGGAACCTCGAGGATACAATAAACCAATTCATAAATTCTCAAAGTGCAACCAATGTTAGAAATGAATGCATGTTCGCCAACATAAATGCTCACATCTCCAAGTTGCAATCATCATTGAGTATCCAAGAGAAAGGAAAATTTCCTACCCAGGGACAACGACCTCCCTAAGGTCAACCTAGTGTTAGCTCCACCTCTACAGAACAGTATGAGCATTGCCAAGATGTAACCACTCTTCTTAGTGGGAGAGTTGTTGATTTATCACCTCCCCCACACGACACATCGAAAGTCAAGGAAAATTCTCCCAGTAAGAAAGAGGCCGAAGATATCCCCTTAAACGAGAGTGAAAAAGAAGACACTAGTGAGCCCATGGTAGTTGTGAAGCCACCCTTCGCTATGCCATTTGCTCAAAGATTGGTTCCTTCCCACGAAGGGGCCATAAATGATGAAGTGCTACAAGTCCTTAAGAACATGAAATTGAACTTACCTTTCCTAAATGCAATAAGGAAAGTTTCATCCTATGAAAAAGTCATAAAAGACTTATTAACAGTAAAGAGGAGGATGGAGGTAAAGAAAAATGTGTTCCTAGCACAAAACGTGAGCTCTGTTCTTCTTAACGATCTCCTGCCTAAATACAAAGATCCCGATACACCCACCATTTCCTGCACCATTGGAGAGAATAAATTCAAAAAGGCCTTACTCAATTTGGGGGCGAGTGTCAATATCCTCTCCTATTAAATTTATAGGCACCTTTATCTAGGTGACCTTAAGACCACAAGGATCACTCTCCAATTAACGGATTGAACCGTGAAGATACTGAGGGGTATAGTTGAGGACGTGATAGTCTAAGTGGACACTTTCTACGTCCCAATAGATTTTGTCATTTGGGACACGGAGCCCTCCTTCGCCTCGAAAAATCATGCTCCCATCATTCTTGGGCGCCCATTTTTAGCTACGGCTAACACTCTAATCAATACTCGAAATGGGAAAATGCAACTCACTTTTGGGAATATGACTTTAGAAACAAAACATCTTCAACATAGCCCAACAAGCATGGGAAGAAGATGATCTTCAAGCGGTGAGCTTAATTGATGAGATCGTAGAAAAGCATTTTGAGGAAAATTATTGTGGAGATACCTTATAATCTTTCTTAGTGTTTAGTCATGAGAGCGAGGGAGCTTACACCAAATTCAAGAAAGAGATTGAGGAGTTGAGAGTCTTACTCAATGAGAGAGCGTCGGACGAGGACGCGAGAGATGTTAGTTGGGTTTCTCGATTCGAAGAGTTACCACCAAGGGAGGCACGCATGGTGTCCTCTAGAGATTCATTTCCAACTCTCGAGTTGAAGAAGCTACCCTCCAACTTTAAATATGCTTTCCTAGGTGAAAGTGAGACATTTCCTGTTATTGTCTCCTCTAGCTTAGATGAAGAGCAGGAGGGTAAGTTATTAAAATTTTTGAGGAAGCACCAAATTTCTTTCGATTGGTGTATAGCTGATCTAAAGGGGATAAGCCCTCTGATTTGCACCCATAAGATTCGCCTCGAGGAGGAAGTTAAGCCCTCGAGAGAAATACAAATAAGGCTAAACCCCACAATGAAAGATGCGGTGAGAATCAAAATTATTAAGCTATTGGATGCCAGGATTATCTTCCCAAACTAGGATAACAAGTGGGTAAGCCCCATTCAAGTCTTCCCGAAGAAGTTGGGCATAACTGTGATTAAAAATGCTAAGGGAGATTAGTTCCCCAACGTACCACCACCGAGTGGCGTGTTTGCATTGATTACCGAAAACTCAATGCAGGAACTAGGAAAGACCATTTCTGCTTGCCATTTATCGATCAAATGCTTGAAAGAGTAGCAGGCCACCCTTAATATTGCTTCATAGATGGTTATTACGGATATAACCAGATTGAGGTAAATGTACTTAATTAAGAGAAGCCAACCTTCACTTGCCCCTTTGGAACGTTTACCTATAAACGTATGCCATTCGACTTGTGTAATGCACCGACGACCTTTCAAAGGTGCATGTTGAGCTTATTCAGTGACATGGTTGAGAGAGGACTAGAGGTGTTCTTGGACGACTTTAGTGATTTTGGCACCTCCTTCGACCTATGTCTATCCAATATTGAAAAAGCACTAGCCCGATGTGTGGAAAAGAACTTAGTGCTGAATTGGGAGAAATGACATTTCATGGTAACTGAGGGTATAATTCTTGGCTACATCATGTCATTCAAAGGGATCGAGGTTGATCGAGCAAAAATAGATGTTATAGCTGACCTACCCCCACCAAAATTGCAAAAGGACGTGCGCTCTTTCTTGGGCCATGCGGGGGTTTTATAGAAGGTTCATTAAGGACTTTAGCACCATCGCTAGACCCTTAAGAAAACTTCTTATGAAGGACACCCCATTCGAGTGGAATGGAGCATGCCAAAGTGCTTTTGAAAAAATATAGAGCATGCTTATTTACTCTCCCATCATGCAAGCTCCGGATTGATCCCTACCATTCGAGATCATGTGTGATGCTAGTGATTATGTGATAGGGGCTATTTTGGGCCAATGAAAAGACAAACAGGCTCATGTCATCTACTACGCTAGCCGGACTCTTACCAAACCACAAATCAACTACTCCACCATGGAGAAGGAATTTCTAGTGGTGGTTTTTACTCTAGATAAATTTCGGTCCTATCTTATCGGTTCCCCCATCACCTGTTTCACCAACCACGTAGCATTAAAATATCTCCTTACAAAGAAAGATGCAAAGCCGTGCCTCATAAAGTGGATCCCACTCCTATAAGAGTTTAATCTCTCCATTAATGATAAAAAGGAGTAGAAAATGTCATCACCGATCACTTATCATGGCTTTCGTCCGACGTACCTCGTGATCCTACACCCATAGACGAGTATTTTCCAGATGAGCAACTCTTTGCCACCTCTTCTTTGCCCTGGTTTGCGGATATAGTGAACTATCATGTCACGAGAGTCGTCCCTCTCGATTGGACACCGCAAGATAAGAAGAGGTTCATCACTTGGTCGCGCATGTTTTTCTTTGATGATCCATTCCTTTTTAAATATTGCGCCGACCAAATCATCTGACGATGCGTACCGAATGATGAAATTCTGAAAGTCATCCAATTCTGTCAATCAGAAGCATGTGGAGGCCATTTTTTCATGAAAAAGACAGTTGCGAAAATTTTCCAAAGCGGTTTGTACTGGACACAATGTTCCAAGATGTAAATAATTGTTGCAAATATTACGACAAATGTCAAGAGATGGGAGCAATTACCCGATGAGAGATGATGCCATTAACCTCGATTCTCATCATTGAGGTTTTCAATTACTAGGGTATTGACTTCATGGGCCCTTTTCCCCCGTCCTTTGGATACTTATACATCCTAGTCGCGGGAGAATATTTTTCTAAATGGGTTGAAGATATAGCTACCAAGACTAATGATAATAAAGTGGTGATAAAGTCCCTTCAGGAACACATACTTTCTCGCTTCGGTGCACTAAAAATGATAATTAATGATAATAGCACGCACTTTTGCAACAAGCTGCTTGAGAAAATTATGAGAAAGTATGGGGTCGTTCACAAGGTTGGAACGACCTATCACCCACAAATGAATGGGCAGGCCGAATTGGTAAATCGTGAGATAAAACACATACTAGAGAAGGCCATTAATCCCGAACGAAAAGATTGGTCCCTTCGATTGAACAATTCACTATGGGACTACCGTACCGCATATAAGAACCCACTCAAAATGTCCCCATTCCTCTTTGTGTATGGAAAATCTTGCCATCTTCCTATTGAGTTTGATTACAAAGCGTATTGGGCAATTAAGAGGGTGAATTATGATACGGATAGAGTCGGTGAAGCTCGAAAGCTTCAACTAAATGAGTTAGAGGAGATACGCAATGATGCATATGAGAATGCTAAGATTTCAAAATCTCGGATGAAACTCGCGCATGATAATTTTATTTAATGAAAAGAGGTTCATCCCGGACAAAAGGTACTCCTCTATAACTCCCGGCTTCATCGATTTTCGAGTAAATTGCGATCCCGTTGAACTGGCCCATTTTTTGTGAAGACCGTTTTTCCCCATGGAGCTGTGGAGTTTGATGATCCAAAAGGGGGGAACACGTTCAAAGTCAATGGCCAATGCCTAAAGCCATATGTAGAGGCATGCGTAGAATATATCGATACCATTTGGTTGTCGGACCCCGTTTACGGGGTAGAGTGAGCTGAATTTGAGAGGTCGTCGCACCCCCGATGTGTATGGGGTGAAATCTTATGAATCATAGATGTGATTTAGTTAGGGTTGTTAGAGTCTTACTTTTGAGTTTTGAGAAGTTAAGGGTAAGCACTAAGCACCAATTCCGAAGAGCATTCCTGTAGTTGGAGGATTCTGGAAAAAAAGGGAAGACGGACCGATCCGCCCCTGGGCACGCGGATCGATCCGATTCATGCAACTCTTCAAATCCCTAAATTCATTACCCCAATCCATTTCATCCCTTCCCTCTTCCTAACCCGATTTCCCTCCCAAAAACCAACTCTTTTCCCTCCCAAACCTTTCCCTCCAAAATCCCAACCCCTCCCCTTTCCCCACCTATAAATACAACCCTATCTAACCCTCTTCCACCACACTTTTATTTTATCCAAACTCTCTCCCTCTCTATTCCACCCTATATTTTCCAACGACATCACCCCTCATGTCTAACCAACCACCCTCAGAAAAATACAACTCCACGGTCATCGCCGAAAATCGTTCGCTCCCATTTCGTTACTACGAGGAGCAAAGTTGGTGTCGCCGCTTCTTTAGTCACGCCTGCAATTTCAACATCGAGCGACAGGTTCTGTGGGAGGAGGTTCCCGCCAATGTCACTACCCTATTCATCACAAAGGGGTGATGTCGTTTCCTCAATGAGCCGTTCGATACCATTTGGGATAACGAGGTGCGTTCCTTCTATGGGTCCCTCATACGTACTGGAAATTTTCAAGCCGAGTCATACGTAGACCAAACACCCATGCCATTCTCCCTCGACATACTCATCCCCAAGCTGACGGAGAAAGATGTCACTCACCTATCCCCTTTCCAATACCCCAACAACAGCCCGCCCCTAGACAAGGATGTCTTCATGGCCCGTATTTCCCCTGGCCATCAATGGCTCAGAGGCCCTTTTCCCGTCGGCCACCTGGATGGCAAAGCGCGCATCACTTTCCAAATTATTTACGCCAACATTCTCCAAATTTCAAACGATTCCATCATGTGCCCTCGTGAATCCACCCTTGTCTACCACCTATATGACACAAACTCTACTATCCACTTGGCCCGCACCACATACCAAGATATTTTTCATGTCGCCATGGATGAAAAAGGTGCTGCCCCACTCCCTTATGCCCGGCTCATCTCATCTCTTCTCGCCGACGCTGACATTGAGCCACCCACCGAATTTCCGCATCTGCCAAATCCTTTTGGACAGCTCACCCTCACCAAAAGTGCATCGCAAAGGGCCATTCACCAAGATAGACAAGCTGCCACTGCTAGTGACGATAGCGCTGAGGAGGAGTCCACCAATGAGTCCTCGGACGATGAAGTGGCAGCGGATGACATGAGCATGGCCGAGGTCAAGGAGCCCGAATACCTGGAAGAGGAAGATCCTGACTATGAGCTTTCGGGACGCCACATTGATGCGCGCATTTCTGCTCTTGAAACATAACTCTCGGGGTTCATAGCACGCTACGATGATAATAGGGAGGAGGAACAATGTCCTTATAGGCATGACACGAGCATGATGTATAGGCTTCAGGCTCAGATGTTTGAGATGTCCTTCAATGCCTCTCCCCCGTCCTACTTTTATGACCCATATGACCCTAGCACGCCTGGTAGCTCTAACCCCCCGCCCCAGTGAATCATGTATTTGGTGATTATGTCGGTTGGAATTTTGTTGGTGTGCTTATATGCTTGGATGCTCTTTCCTTTTCACGTACCACGGTCATTATGAATAAAAATCTGCATTTTCTTCATTTGTTTGTTTTATTTTTCGCACTCTTATTTTGCCTTATTTAAATTTTAGTCCTTTTGATTGGGGACAATGCAAAAGTCTAAGTTAGGGGGTGACGAGTGCGTATTTATAAAACTTCACAAATTCTCAAAATGCCAAAAAAAATAGAAGACTTCAAAATTTCCAAAAAAATTGAAAAACTAAAAAAAAGCCAAAAATATTTTTCTTCAAAATAAATAAAAACTGGGATTTAGAATTTTCAAAAATATCATTAAAATCCGGTTTAAAGTATCAAATTGTAAAAACATGGTACACAAAGCCAACAATGGACCAAAGATGGAAATTTAGTGAACATAGACAACTTAACAAATAAATGTGGAGATTAACTAACCCAGTGAGATTCGAGCCTATCATTTTTTAGAGTGTATAAATCAATCTGAGTTAATAATTAACTCAAAGTTCTGATTCAACGTCTAAAAAGTCATCGTGATCTCAATACCCTTGTTTTGATCGGTTAAGGGAATAGTGTGTAATGTTGCCTCGAAAAACGCACTGAGATGTCTCTTAACTTAAAACAATCTCGAAATGCATATGGTAATGCAATTAGTAATTTGGACAATGAAGTAGGACCTCGTTTGTCACCCAAAAATGTTAGCCAAAAAAAGTCGTGAAAAAGTATCCCTCTTTGCAACCCGTTTTGAGCCAAATAAAAATTTTCCTTTCTTTGGATAACCCGAAAACACCCAATTGACCCAGAATTGAGAAAGTTGGAAAAGTCAAAATTTAAGTCCGACAAGTGTAACAAAAAGGGGCAAAAGAATAGAAATGCTCAACAAAAATAACAAGAAAAGAAAAGCGTGAAAAACAGAAAAATAAGAAAAAAAAAGTGAGCAAAAGCCCGGAAAAGAACTAATGGACATCTTAAGAATAGTTTCCAATTTCAAATTTTTCAAACCCATTTCCTTGTACCCATTACACCCTAAAACCCGAAAAAGTCCTAACCGAATCCAAATTGCAAAATTGGTTGCCACGTGGAGAGCTAAAACACAAAAAGATAATATGATAGATTAAATGGTGTGAATTTGAGGCGATGTTCCCGTTTCCCTATAATCTTAATCCGGTGATGAGATCCATTTACCAGAGAATTTCGTCTTTCTATATGTGTGCGTGAACTTGATTCCAAAGAATTTACTCTTTATATCACGCACACCGAGAGAAATAGCCACACCTCCGAGAGATTCGTTTGTGAGAGAACTCCGTGAGAATTTGAATCAAAATGAATTTTTGAATAAGTAACATAATGGTCAATCAGTGGAAATTCGAGGTTAAATTTATGGCTTCACACACACGCACTATGATTTGAGACTCTTGAACGTGAATTGATGATGACTGTTTTTTGGAAAAGTTTGAATTTTACAAATTTTGAGTACTTTGAGTTTTTCCCTTGAGTCCAATTTTGTGGGTATATTCACTGCAAACCCTCACAAGACACAACTCGTCCTACTGGGGTAACCTAGGGGTTTAAAGGCTTGTTGCATACGCTAAATTCAATCGCTTGCCCGCGAAAGTGGTACTCTAGCCTAATAAAATTATTTTCACGAGTTGAGATATAGTTGAATCCTTTTACATTACTCAGGGCGCGCAAAGTTCTAAGTTAGGGGGGTTTGATTAGGCAGTAATTCTTCCAATATTACTCCCTAATTTAGATCCTTTTAGTATCTCGAATAATGCAATTGCTCTTGAGTTATCTCATTTATATGCTATTGACCTTTCTACGTAGTATTACTATTTTGTACTTTTTTCCTGCTCATTTCCAGGTAGTTATTGATAACGAAAGAAAGGAAAAAGTCCAAGCAAAAGAATAAGTCAGAAGGGCAAAAGTGTAATTTTATCTGAAATTCGGAAGAAGACCCAACATAAAAGTTAAAGATCTCAATTCAATGAGTGCATAGGAAGAAACGACGTCCAATTCCGAGTTCCAGGGAAGAAGTTATGGGGTTCTAAAGATGAGGGAAATTGAGGAGAAATTGAAGATAATTTAAAGATCAACAGCGGACCGATCCCTTTTCCAAATTAATAGGACCGATCCGGCCCCTCTAAACCTACTGGCAAAAATTACAAAGCGGGCCGATCCCATTTCTTAAAAAAAAGGATTGATCCGGCTTTCTATCACTCACTGGAAAATTTGCCATAGCAGACGGATCTCATTTCTGAGAAAAAAGGATCGATCCGGATTTGAAAGAGAGTATCATCGGATTTGGAGCCCGATTTATAAGTTTTCGAGTTTGGGGGAAACCTAGGCTTAGCACGTCATTTAGAATTTTAGTATGATAGTGTCATTAAGTCTGACCATTTATGTTCTGATTTGAGGTGCATCTCGATAATTTCACTCACCGCATTCAATATGTGCCTTCATGTGTGTACTTTTTAAATTGGGTTAACTCCCAATTGTTCAAACTTTTGATTTATAATTTTGGGGAGGTGGAGACAATTCTATTGTCGAACTTCAAGTATGGGGATGGTTATAGTTCAGACAGAGGTTGTCACACCCCCAATTTTTATGGAGTGAATGTTTGTTGTATATTTGAGTCGTGTAAGTGAATCGTGTGCATTTTAGTGAGAGAGGAAATTTGTTTTGGATTTTTTAGACATGTCTCGAGAGTGAAAAATGAGTCTGAGATGATTTCGATGATTTTTGGTCAAATAAGTGGAATTTAGGTTTAATCCCGAGAGACTTTTAGGAAACCCACCATTGTACCCGAGGGAATGTGAAACTTACGAGGAAAAGGAGCAAACGCGAAAAATGTGTTCAAAAAATCGCACCTTCAACGAAGGGGTTTGGTCCCAAAACCGAACCCTTAGAGACAAAGGTTTGATTTTGGCAGACATTAAAATAGAACCGGTTCAATTCGGGAGCAAACCAGTTTGCTGATCGAATTGATTCTACCTCTAGAGTGAACCGGTTCACTTTTTTGAGTGGAAAATTTTAATTTTGAGTTTTGTCTCCTATTTTCCCTCCCAACCTTTCACTTTCCCGCCACCTAAAAACCATTCTCCTTCCCTCTAACCATGAAAATTAACCCAAAAACACTCCCTCCACCTTTATAACTTTTCATTTTCCCAAAACCATCCATTTCCCACCGAAACACTCTTTCACTTTCCCACCATTTACTACGTTTAAATACCCCGTCCACCATTCCTCCTCACACTTTCAACATTCTCTCATTTCCTAGAATTCTCTTCAGTTCTCCCTAACTTCCATACCTTCTCCAATGGCCCCCAAGATCTTCTTGAAAATTACAAGTCAACCGATGTAACCGAGGGTGACAATCAAGAGACATTTTGTTCCCCCCAAGAACAGAATTAGTGCAATGCTTATTTCGGCGTTTGGCGTATGTTGTTCATTGAAAGAGAAAATGGTTGGAATAACAAGCCTGATAATTTCGTCTCTCTTTTCTCGCGCTTTGGGTGGAAGAATTGGTTTGCCAAAAATGAGGACCATGTTTATGAATCCATTATCAAACAACTTTACGGGTCCCTCATTTGAACCTCCAGTGGCAAATACGAAGCATACATTAATGGAGCCGTGATTACTTTCTCTTTTCAAATTCTCAAATGCAAAGTGAAAGCAGCGGGGGTCAAGTATTTCTAGTCTTACAACTACCCTTACCTATGAAAAGACAACCCTCGGCTTGAGCTTTCTAGTTTGTGGGCCACAGGCTCCGCTTGGACGAGTGAGACCTTCCCATTTGAGAACCCTTCGACCCGTACTAGGTTAGAGAATATCATAAAATGTGGAACTATCCTCCCGACTAAGAATTATTTGACAATTCGGTTATAGAACGAAATTTTTCTTTACTTCTTATTCGACATGGCGTAAAAAATAAACCTTGCCCACATTTATTTCGACGAGATCACAAGTGCATCTTTTTGCCCCACCGACACTACCTCTCTTCTCTAGGTCCACTTCATCACATCACTATGCCGCGAAGCGGGGGTCGTTCCATAGGGTGATAAAGCCCGATTTGTCGATCCTATTAACGCCACAACGTTGGATCGAAGTAATAAGGAAGATCCCAACCCGACCCCTCACCCCCGATCCAATTTTTAAAGATGTCAAAATTGGGTGTGAGGAGGATGAAGACACCGAAGAAGAAGAAGAAGAAGAAGAAGAAGAAGAAGAAGGTAAGAAAGGATGAGAATTTGATCAAGTGGAGCAAGACCCCGAATTTTAAGGGAGACTTCGATGAGCATGCTTATAATATGACGATGATAAATAGATGCATGGACCAAATCGAGTCCCGATTTGATGATTTTCTAGCGGAGTACCGCTAAGGTAGGGATAACTTTAGGGCCGATTACCATCGGGATACCTCGATGTTGATACGGCTCCAAGACGACCTCTATCGTCTTAACATAGGTCTAAGGGCCAACTTGCCCCACTACTACATAGATCCCTACGCCTACAACCCCTATGCCCATTATGCCCCCCCCCCCCCCCCCCCCCGTTAAGATATCTGTGGACATGCATTTTCTTCATGTAGTTTGTTCATGTGTAATTATTTTATCTTTTAAAGAAGCTATGTATTTTCCGCTCTTGTTGTGAATGAAAATTATGATTGAGTTATATTATGTCATTATTACATTTTAAATTTTGTTTGTTTTATATTTTTCCCTGAATGCTTTTCTTATTTAGCTTTTAGTCCTTTCATTGAGGATAATGCAAAGTTTAAGTTGGGGGGTACAAGTGCGTCTTTTAAAAAAACATCACAAATTTAAAATGCCGAAAAAATTAAAAAATGTCAAAAATTCCAAAAAAATGAAAATTATTAAAAAAAACTCAAAAATATTATTTTCAAAATAAATAAAAATTGAAATTTAAAAATTTCGCTTAATTTTTGTTTGAAGTCTCAATTTGTAAAAAATTCCATTGGACCAGGCTGAAATTGATCAAAAATAGAAATTGAGTGAAAATTTATGACTTGTACAAATAAATGTGGACATTTTAACTCGGTGGAATTTTTGTGTCAATCCTCATTTTCGAGTAATTAAATCAATCCGAGTTAAAAATAACTCAAAAGTTCCTTCAATGGTAAAATCGTCGTTGATCTCTAAATATTTGTTCTGATCGGTTATGAAAAATGAGCCTAAAAATATCTCAAAAAAATAAAAAATAAACTCGATACACATATGATAATTTGATTAGTAATTCAAACATAAGAAGTTCGGCCATTATTTGTTCAAACAAAAAAATTAGCCATAAAAACTCTAGAAAATTATCCAACCTTTAAAAGGCAACTTGAGGCTAAAACTGTATCCCTTTCATTTGAGTAACCCAAAAAACCCAAACTGGCCCAGAGTTATGAAAATAAAAAAAATAGAGATTAAGTCAAATTGGTACATAAAAGGGGCAGAAAAATAGGAAAATGCTCGAATAAAAAAATGAAAAATGAGAAAAATATGAAAAATATAAAGAAAATAAAAAGAAAAAAATGTAGAATAGGTCGAAATAGTGCCAACGGACATTTATAAGAAAATTTTCGGACTCCAAATTTTTTTGAAATTTCCATTAGTGCCCAAAAGTCCTTATCGAGTCCGAAGTCAATCATCTCGTGGAGAGTTGAAAATACAAAAATATAATAAAGAGATAAAATGATGCAAATAAAGAATGTCGTTTTCCCATTTTTCAATGATCGTAACCCATTTAGGAGATCTTTTGACCAAAAAAAGTTGTCTTTCAATTTGTGTGCGTGAACTCGTGTCCATTACATTTACTCTTAATTTTGCCTGCATAAAAAAAATGCCATATTCGAGTGATTCATTTGTGAGTGAATCCCATGATAAATGGAATCAAAAAGAATTTTCAGAAAGTAAAGTAATGATCAATTGGTGGAAGTTAACGATTAATTTTTTACTTTTCATTGACACACACACACATTATGAATTGAGATTTATCAAATGAAAATTTGTTGTGATTATTTTTATGAAATTTAAATTATATAATTTTTAATTATTTTGATATTTTCTTTGAGTCATATCATGTGGCACAAAATGAGTTTTGTGGATAAGTTCACTGCAAACCCTCACGAGACACCACTCGTCATACTAGGGTAAACTAGGGGTTTAATGGCTTGTTGAATATGTTAAATGCAATCGCGTGTCTGCAAAAAGGGTATTATATACCATAGTTGATAAGTGGTATCCATAAAACCTATTTTTGATTCATTTACATAGCTCGGGACTAGCAATGTTCTAATTTAGGGGGTTTGATTTGGCACGAATATTCCATATTTATCCCTCTGTACTTTTACGATCCTGAACATCACATTTATCCCAAATTTATCTCATACTTATTTCAACTAACCTTTTTTGGAAAATATTTTTTTTTTGTATTTCTCGTGTGTTTTACAGGTAAATGATGCAACTGGACGAAAGAGGAAAGCCGAAATGATAAAAACATTATGAAAAAGGAAAGGCAGTGGAAAAATGGTAAAATTCAAGGAAGAATCCAAAGGCTCTAACATGAATGTTGATGACCTCGAATTCAAAAGAACATAGAAAGAACAACGCCTCAATCCGAATTACGATGAAGAAGTTATGGCCATTTGAAGTTGAAGAGAAGTACAGGAGTAAAACTACAAATAATGGAAAGAAGAAAGCTAAAACAACGATTATCAAACCCAGTGACCGAATCAATTCGATTTTGGGAGCAAACTAGTTCATTTTCCTGGGGTTTCCGTCTTGAGATTTCAGTTTGTTCTGAGGGTTGGGTTTCCAACAGGATTTCTTACCTTTTCCTACATTTTAATCTAAGTAGTTTGGGTCAATGCTTACTTCTTTAGCCAAATTTTGGCACTTGTTTAAGTCATTTAGGAGTCTAATTATCAAAACTCTAAACTTTTTATGAAACTAATTAATTAATATTCATCGGAGAGAAAATTATGGATCTTTCTACATCAAATTAATTTATGTTTTGCTATTTTTCGAAATTCTTCCATTGTTGTGAAGCTTTATTGTGGCATCTTTGTTTCTTCATACTTGGTATAAAATTTCCATCTCTTTTCTCTTGTTATTTAATTATGAACACTTGCATGATGATGATAATTAGTGTAGAATTTGAATCCATGTCTAGATAAGTTATTAGTGGGCTGGGGAACATGAACCCAACCTAGGGTTATTAATGTTTAATGTAAATTTCAGTATAATTACATAATTAATCATTAGAGTTTCATACATTAATCGAAACTAATATTGTTTGCCTATTAACTCCGTTTGTTGAAAGAAACCGGATTGTTTGAGGATACACTATACATATTGGTAAATTTGTCATTCATGCTAATTAATTTGTTGATCAATTATCACGCGGAGTAACTCCCTAATATATTTGGTCCTTCGAATTAGTTTGTGTTATTCTTTTAATTAATTAAATAATTTTTGTAGAACTTTACCTTTATAGGAGATACTTGACACTTCGGGGGATTGGATCTCAACCCTATTTTCTCAAAAGTGTTTTCAAAATCAAAAGTTCAAGTCTTTGCTTTTGGTAGTTTATTTTACACCTGCTTATTTTAATTTGCGTAAGTAATTATAAATTTCTGAAACTACAAAATCATCACATTTTTCTTTCATTCTCCATTCGAAACCTAGATATACGAAGCCAACCCTACATTCGTCATTGTTTTACGACCTATCACCTAAGAATTTGACCCCATCTTACCGGGCTATTACTTTGGCGACCGGCTTGCACTTGAGCCATAGTTACACACTTAGCATACACTTTCTACGTCGCGTCCAAAATCAACATAAATGCATATCAATTTCAATCCAATTTTTCAGTTGTTGGAGGCTTTACCTATCTACTTAATCCTAATATGTATTATGGGTTAGTTCCACAAGTGAATAACCCATTGTGGGGTGGTTCAAACGAACATGATTTCCAAAACAAGTGACATCCTACTATTTTTTTGGTATTGTTTTTTTTTTTTTTGTTATTGTGTGGTGTTGTTGAAATGATACTGTTTGTTTATCTTTTTCATTTTTTCGTGGAAGATAAATTTGTCCTTTTTTGGCTATTGTGGGGTGTTGTTGGAATGATACTTCTATTTTTACTCACTATTATTGTTGTTTGAAATTGGAATGCTACTTTATCAATAGAAAGTGTTGAAATTGCCATTGATTATTGGAATGAAATTGAATCAATAGGCTAAGGGCCCGTTTGGTTGCGTAAATTATTTAATTTTATAAATTGATCAATTTGAAATGAATAGATTGTCGATGTATTAATTTTAGGGTCAATTATTGAATAGTCCCTACTATAAATGTATATTTTTTAAAAAGGACACATATTTTTAATTTAACCCATTTAGTCCCTCAAGCACTCAATATTCTCTTATTTTTAGAGGTCCGCGCCAGCGGCACTCCCTCTTCAAATTATGTGGCAAAAGACTTTTTGAGGCAAAATAAAAAAGCTTGGACTAAATGAGTATTAAAAAATGTTCGAAGGACTATTTGGTATATGTCCCTTAATTTTAAATGGGTTTAAATCTAATTTGTGGTGTGTTTGGAAAAGAAAAATGGAGTTATTTACTTTTGGTGTGTGTGTGTGTGTGTGTGTGTGTGTGTGTGTGTGTAGAGAGAGAGAGAGAAAGTAGTATGGTGAGAGGTACTCTATGGGAGTGGTGCATTTAAGATTTATGTTGTAATTATAAATTGTGCAATTTCAAGCTTTTGGTGAAATGAACTAATTTAACTTTTTGTGAATCAATATGAATTGTTTCATTTTTGAATTTGTTCATTCTTGTAACCAAACACTAATAATAAGACAATTCATGAATGAGTTAATTTTAAATGGACTAATTTATAATTTTGGGGACAACCAAACCGACCCTAAGGCCCAGTTTGGTTGCGCAAATTGTTTCATTATGTAAATTGATTCATTGTGAATTAGTGAATTGTAAATGAGTGAATTTCAAATGAGTTAAATCCAATTTTACACAATGTTTGGTAATTTGAAATTGATGTTGATGGTCTATGAAAAAAAGACAAAAACAAATCAAGAGAGAGAGGGGGAGGGAAAGAGAGAGTGAGAGGAGGAGGGGGAGGGGGAGAGGAAGAGTGGACATGTACTTTATGTGACTCCTATTTCGAATGGATTCATTTCAACTTTTTTGTAAAATGATCCAATTTCAGATTTTGCACATAAGCTAAAATGGGGTAATTAATGAATTCTTTCATTAATGAAACCAAACACAATTAATGGGTCAATTTGTAAATGGATCAATTTATTAATGATTCAATTTACAATTTTGGGATAACCAAACGGGGCCTAAAGCAATGAAGAAATTTGAATGATACTATGTGTGTTATTTTTTTTATGAACTCGAGGCTTTATTTTTAGTTCAGTAACAAATAATTGTTTTTTCAACTATGATTGCTAAAATCATATGTGAAAATGAGAATTTTATATTTGGGTTTTTGCCGAGTTTTGGTCAGAGACAAGGAAGGAAAAGTGTTAGTGCGTTTGCTGACTTTCTTTTCAATGGGGAGAAAATAAGTGGGCTGTTATAATTTTCTCTTATTAGATGGGTATAGCTTTTTTTTTTTTTATAAGTCCATGTAGTTTTACTCTGTAGGAAAACACAATCATGGTGAGGAGTCCGTCTAGAATATTCATTTTTTATCTGTTATTAGGCATATATGGAAAGGAAGAAATGTGTATCCAGAAAAAGGTACAGGGATGGTACTTGGGTAGAGTCTAAAGAGGAAATTCAAGCTGAAGCAATAGATTACTTTTCCTCTCAATTTCAGTCCAATAAAGTCATAAATCATGTGGGAGAGGATCAGTTGATGAAAGCAGTTCTAAATTTTTAATTGAGGAGATGGCTTCCAAGTTAATCGAGTGGTCAACAATGGAAGAAGTAGAGAATGCACTGAAGGAGTTAAATGCCAAGAGTGGGCCAGGCGTGGATGGTTTTGATGGTCATTTATTCAACTTCTTTTGGGAGGGTATTAAGGTAGATATTTTTGCAGGCTTTAGTTTCCCTAAGATCTTCACAACCACTAAAATAGCCTTAATTCCTAAAGTGGATGATTCCGAGTCTTTTAATGACTTTAGGCCAATAAGTATGCAAAATTTTGTCAACAAAATTTACTTTCGGATTCTAAATGATACGGTATCTACGCTTTTGCCCCAACTCATTTCCCCAGTTAAATTAGGGTTCATTAGAGGGAGATCTATCATAGAAAAAGTCATGTTGGCTCAAGAGAGTATGTCCAAAATTCATGACAAAATTTGGGGGAAATATCATTAGGAAATCGAATATGGCGAAGGCCTATGACAAGGTATCATGGCAATTTCTAATTAAGGTCATGAGAAGGATGAGATTATGTGAAGTGTGGGTGGATCTTGTATGGAGGATAATATCAGACATCTGGTTTAAAGTTACGGTCAGTAGGGAGTATGTTGGTTTTTTACCTCTTTAAGGGGTCTTGGGAAGAGGGATCCTTTATCCCCAAGCCTGTTTATTATCATGGTTGATATTCTATCAAGGAATTTGAATAATGTGGTCACAAAGTCTGGGTTTGTGGGATATAAAATGCCAATTAATTGTCCCAAATTTAATCATATGGACTTTTTAGATGATGTGATCATATTTATCTCAGGTTTGAAGAGGGAATTAAATAGAATTATTGAGGTGCTGAGTTTATATAAGAAAGTTTAAGGGTAGCTCATTAAAAAAAACAAAAGTGCTCTTGTTGCCGTAAATAAGAATAAACAATTATCAGTAAATGCTTTGAAAGAGTATACTGGTATGCAGGTGAGAAAAGGTCCCATCACTTACTTAGGGTGCCCTCTCTAGAGTGGGAGGAAGATAAGCGTATACTTTGATGGTATAATGAAAAAGGTCAAGCAAAAGCTTCAAGGTCGGAGAGCTAAATTTTTTAGCACCGGAGGTAAAATCATCTTTATCAAATCTGTGTTAGCTTCAATGCAACTTTATTTGTTTTTTTAGATTATGTATTTTTAGGACTTAAAATAATATTAATTATGGATATAGGACAACAAACATTTCGTTTCCATTTTTAGTCCCTATTTTCAAATTAAAGGGACACATGGCATGCTGTGATTGGTTGACGTTTTATGAATATGGGTCCGCGCCAGCGGCTTTATTAAAAAATCGGGACTAAAACTATAAATCAAATCTTTGTTGTTCTATTTCCAAAATACATATTACAATAGGTCCTAAATTTACAAAGCCCCTTTTTTTTTCCGTATCCTCTCCAAAGGCTACTTTGAATAGAATCAATTCTCTATTGGCTAAGTTCTTCTAGAGCTCTCCAATTATGGTGATCAGAGTCATTATTGGTGATGTTGGAAAGCCATTGCTAGATCAAAAAATGAAGGAGGATTGGGGAGTTAAAATTTAACTGATATAAATAATTCCCTAAGTATGAAGCTATGGTGGAATTTTAGGGCTAAGGATCCCATATGGTATTTGCTTATGATGGCTGCCTATTGTAGGAAATTTCATCCTGTTATTGCTCCAGTAAGATGTTATGCTCATATATGGAATAATATGTGCTCAGTTAGAGAAATTGTTGGAGAAAACATGTTGTAGAATCCAGGGAAGGGATACATTAGTTTCCATTGGGACAACTGGGAATTCTAGAGTGTAAGGACTATAATGAGGAGGATGACTCTACCATCAATTGTTTATGAAATACATACCAAAATTGGGATAGGGACAAGGTAAATCAGAAATTTCAGCTATTATAGCCTCAAAAATTTTGATGTTTGAAGAAATTTGCCATGATCAATCTGATGTGGTGATTTGGAATCCTTGCAGTCCAGGTGTATTCTCTATTTCAACAGCTTGGGGTCTGTAGATCTAAAGGTTCAACTCAGCTCAGGTTTAAATTCATCTGGCACCATAAAAGTCCTCTCAAAATCTCTATTTTTATGTGGAAAATGTTGAATAATCTATTATATACCGATGATAAGACCGGGTCAATCGGTATCAGGGGTCCTTCAAAATGCCAATGTTGTGCTAGGCCAGAAAAAGAGTATATAGATCATATCTTTGAGGCAGGGGATATAACATCAAAATTCTTGGAAAAAATTACTCAGGGGTTTTGGATTCAGAGAGCTAAAGGTGGTGTGAGAATTCAACTATTTCACTGGTGGTTATATGATCAGAAGGCATATCCAATCATAAATAGAGCCATCCCAGTCGTAGTTTGCTGGTGTATTTGGCTTCATAGGAACATGCACAGGTATGATGAAGGTTATCCTAATGTGAATTCTATTTTGTATTAGGTCATCGTGAGATGTCAATTCCTAAAATTATCCAAGTCCTTCTCATCCCAAAGAAGAGATTGCAGATCATGTGGATGGTTCCTCCTTCTGGAATATTGAAGCTGAATGTAGATGATAGTGCTCTTGGGAATCAAGGAAAGGGTAGAGGTGGAGGAATTTTGAAAAATCGTTCAGGTGACATGAGTTGGGCTTTTTATGCCTCTTTTCGAGAAGTTATCAACATGGAGGCAGAAGCAATGGCCCTGAAGAGAGGCTTGGACTGCTTTATGGATTTCAAGGATTATGAAATCGTGATTGAAATTGACTCAAAAGTGATTATTGATGTCCTTCGTAATAGAATTAAAACTCCTTGGAAAATTAATTGGCATATCTATAGCATTATTCATCATTTTAATAAGAGGATCAAGTATACTCTTGTTCACACATTCAGGGAGGGTAATCAAGTGGCAGACTTTCTGGCTACGATGGGGGGCAATGATGACAAAGATGGGTTTTCAAATAATGTAGGTGATTTTCCAAAGAAAAAATGGGGTCTCAATAGAGTGGATAAACGGGACCTTCCCTCTTTTAAATATGTACAATGGTAGTTAGTGTCTTTTATTTTCCACTGGTTATTTTAAGCTAGCTTTAATTTGTTCTTCACGTTCATATGGTCTTGTAAAGGTTTTATTTAAAAAGAACCTCATTTATGTTTTCTGTTTAGAGCTTTTAGTGAAGCTTTCACGGAAGTAAGCTATTTAGAAGAGGTAATGTATGACCTGTACAAGGAAACGGGTCTAGATTATACCATTTCTATATATATATTTGAAGAATAAGTAATCTTACCTGACATACAAAGTAGTAAATTTTTTGGATTATTACCAACATGAACTTTAGAAACACACAAATTCCAAAGCTAGCTAAAAGTTTCAATAATTACAAAACACCCCCTAAAGTTTTCAATTGACTTTTAAACCATCTAAATGAACTATATATTCCAAAAATTCTTTACTAATAACTTCATTACCTTCTAAAGTTATAAATCATCCCCTCATATTTATTTCCTAAGTTTTGAAAATTACACAAAGACCCTAAAAGTTCGAAAATAAAAGGAAAATGACTTAGAATTTAATCAAAAATCTTTAAGGACTAAACCTAAAACCTTAATCATCTTCCTTCTCAGAGGGACTGATAAGAATGACAGTTACATACCATGGGAACCAATGAAAACCTAGAGTAAACCTACACCTTTAATAACCCAAAACTTTCTTCCAAAGTTTCTCTCATTAGACTAGCCCAAACACCACCCCAATTTTGACAAATAAACACCCCATACCCTCCCATATATAAAGCCTCTCCTAGCACATATAACTCAGTACAAACAGTAGCTCAAAACCCAAAACAAAATTTGGCATTTTAGGGTATACTATTATTTTATGTTTATAGCTTAATTCTTTCAATTCAGATATGTTTTTGTAGTAGTGCAGGATACATTTATGCAATTACATGAGAGCTTTTAAGTAAAAAGCATCATCTAAGGGTCAGTTTTAAGAAACACTATGAAAACTTGAGCTCCAATGGTGAATTCTATGCTCCTAACTTCAAACCAGTTTTTAAGTGGGAATATTTTTTCTCACACTTATAGGATCACAACCATATAGTTTAATTTCATTATAGTATTCATACATGTTCATAAGTCAAGTTTTTCATTTTCGGCAGTTGAAATTTAATAGTTAAAATTATCTATGTATAATATGAATTAAACCTTCAAACCAAAACCATTTTGTTCCAAATCTACACAGAAACCAGACTATTGCACTGCCATACTTCGAATTTCTATATAAATTCACGAATATAAAAATTGAAAATTTTGATATATTACAGTATCTGGATATGAGGATTTAATAAATCTTAATCTTTAAAAGTTATATTTTTTAAATCCTTGCAAAATATTTGGAAGAATGACTTTGGAATCATCTCAAATAGTATTATGTAGAGAATTTAATTGAAGGTCAAAGTTTTCAAACCCTATGTCAAAACCCAAAAGGTTGAAGATGAAGTGGATGCCATGCATGTGAGTAGGGTCAAGGCAACGAGTGTATAGTTTGACTTCGAGCGTGAGAGCGTATGACCAATCAGAAAATTCTAAAAAAAAAAATCATTTTTTTTTAAATTTTACTGGTCAAAATGGTTTATTACAACACTAAAAAGCTAATTCGACATAACCCCTCAAATGGAATTTTAAATTTAAAAGAATTTTAGTAGATAAACCCATGAAGTTTTGTAACTTCTGTATTTTCACACCAAACTTTTTCTAAAGCTTTTTGACAATATTAGGAACAAAAAATCTATTAGCACCAATCTTAAAAAGTTAAGTAACCTTAAGTAATAAAACTAAACTTTATTTTCATTTTAAACCTCAAACATATATATACTACACAATTCTATAACTTTTACCGCACTACACACATTTCACGAACCTTATTCTTACACAGAAATACATTGTCTCTTTGTCAAAATTATATAGACTACCTCCTTGTCTTAAATGAATTCCATGGAAATTTCCAAAAACCCTAACAACAAGTAGGAGATTTCTTATTCAATATTATTTTCACGCAGTGCTTTTGATTACACCTTTTGTTGATATCATTATATGATAGACCCAATATATCATATTCTCATTGATGAACTCATTTGAGTAGTTCAACTGTTTACGTATAATTGATTCACATTTTAACGATGATTATGCAATCAAAGTAATTCATATGATGCAATTTTACCTGGTTCTATTAGCATGCATTATGACTAGGGAACAATCTGTCGTTATACCCACGATTGTATTATTTGGCATGTAGGACTCAGATGATTGAGGGCCTAGTTTTTGCTACCATATGGAATGTTTGTGATTGACTTAGCACGATCATTTTTATCTCTAATATCTGGATTGATTATCTCCAACTTTATTGGATTGATGTTGTTGTATGTATGGAGATTACCATAAAGCGTCTAAACGGATAATTATGGGTTATTTGTTTAAAAACCATTCCTAACCGTTACCAATCGTAGCCAGATATTTTTATTTTTAGTTATATCATTCTAGAAATAAACGTGTTATCATCTCTTAACATTGAATTCACTTTCATATTAAATTTCGTATACTGACTCATCAACAATTATGTTTTGAACTATATAGAATATGAATTATCTACTTGGAAATTTACTTACATTTTGAAATTCCAAATGGACTCACGCCAAGGCAACATCTTGTTGACCCCACACAAATATAATGCATCACCTCTTGTTACTCTAGCATTTATATACGCATGGAAAATCAGTCCCAACACCAAAGCCCCCATTATAATTTCCTATGTCACTACTTATAAATGGATGTAATTGATGTTGTGTCAAGGCATATGTCATACCTTTAATTTTCTTTTGCCTTTATTTCCTCTTATGGACTATATAATAAAAAATAGTGCCTCTATTTAGGATGCGTGTAATGAATAATGTATTTCAATACTTTTTTTCATGTTGAAAGATATTACTATTATTTAGCCATTTCGTTATGATTTATTATTTATATTCCCTCTATTTAATTTATTTCCCCACTCAACCTATTAACCCAACCCTTAATCAGTCTTCATTATTCGGGACGGGATACCATAGTATCCGAGCATTACTTAATAGTACAAGGTTTATTACTCCTGTGCGGAACATATATAAGGATATAGTTATTTTACACTTTCGTAACTTATTTAGATTAAATTTGATACTAATTATTTGCCTTGCAGCAATGAATGTATAGGATAATATCTACTTGAACACCGTTGGTGTCGATCAAGAACAATTTAGCCAAACTATCAGAGAAGAAGCGTATAATAAATTATGCAGGGCAATTAGGGACATCGATCGAGAATAGGCAATCATAACACCAAATATTAAGTATCTTCTATTTACATGTTGATCATTAGGATAGGAGCATTCAATGAAATAAGCTCAACGATTTACCAAGGATGGAGAGTTCATGCAGCAAGCAATTCAGTTAGAATGGAATGCCACACCAATAGGATAACTATGTGTAGCTCCACCGGTATCTCCCAATGATTATGTACTAGATCTACCATCTCTCAGCACTAATACATCATCATTAGACACAAGCACTAGGGGTTCTGAGGAGGACGATCAGGCGGAAGGATAACTCATAGACAACTGAAAGACTCCTGCTCACTGTAAAATGAATAAATGAGAATGTTTGTAAGGTTAGTGTGAGAATGCAGTGTTACATTACTCATGTAGTAGAGTAGGATCTAATTAAAAAAATTAGGATGTTTTAAACTAGTTTTTTTATATGTTATATATATGCTAAAGTTTCCTAATAACAGTTTGAAGAATCTTTTGAGTTAACTTGCTCTGTTTTATAAATTGTTTTACAATTATGTTGTGCTTTATTTATTCTTTACTCATATATGATTGTCAATATTCGCAATGTTAACGCAACATCATGATCAAGATCTACGTCAACTACTCCATCTACATCCATGGATAATATAGCCAAATGTTTTTAAGAACTCATTAGGCAAACAAAAGCATGTTAGAATACTATACCAGAGATTAGGATATCTGCAGAGGTTCGATGAATAAATGTTCTAAAAGAATTTATGAGACAACAACCACCTGCTTTTTGAGAACACACTATATAGTTGACTTACTTGAGTCTATATTATATAGGAGTTCCAACTAGTTTGGATATAGAGACAAAGTATGTTAGTTTTTATGAGTTACTCTATCTCTTAAAGGTTCAAAGTAAGAATGAAGAAATCCAGTCCAAGAAATCCTCAAGATCAACCTAAAGGGAAGTTAATTCTACCTTATAACCACTATAAGACACCTACACTGCATATTATTGAGTTCCTATGTGATTATGTTGATTTAAACACTTGAACTATTTTTTCAAATCAAGTTAATTCCTTTATAACATTTTAAAAACATTTAACATAATTTTTGCAATTATTAAAATTTAGCATTTAAAAGTGTTGAGGTTAAAAGTTAAATTTTGAAAAACATTTTTATTCATTAGAATTTGACCTAGGTAGAAGCTCAAAGTGTCACATAATTGTGGGGTTGAAATTGGATTTTTAATAGAACCAAGAACACATGTTTTACGCTGCATATCTTCTGTACACGTGCTAGCTTCTAGACGATTGGATTTGTGTCTTCTATAAGACACATTCTTAAGTTGTAATCTAGACCCTTGGATGAACCTAATCGATGATCCTCATGCATTTGAAATCAATCCATGTGCAACCAGTCTTAACCAATCACCGTGAGTTTTTACACCACATAAATTGAACCATTAGATTGGAAGTCAACTGGTCAATATTGATCCCAGCCGTAGGATTGCCTCTAAGGTTTGAGATCCTTCCTAATCAACTACATAAATCCATCAAGTCTCAACCATTTGAGACTTTTGGCCTTCGTCCAAATAGAGAGAATAGAGAGAGTAAAGAGAAGAGAAGAAGGGATAAGAGAGAGGAAAATAAATAGAGAAAAAGAGAGAGAGAGAATCTTCAAAGCTCAACCTCTGAGTGTTTTCCCTTAATCCAAACACTAAAACCTTCATAGTTTCATACACCAGAAAACATAAACCTTGAGAGTTAGATCCATTTCGAGTTTCTGTGAGTTTGGTGTTTAATTTTATTTTTTTATGATTGAAGACCTATTCAAGTCTTAGTTTCTCTTATAACTCATATCTAAGAGAATCTTAAGTTTCACTATTGAAACAGGAGTTTTTCTAAAAGAGAAAATCACACGTTTATATTTTTTTTTCTCTTTTTTCTCTTTTGTTTTAGATCCTTTCTATTTTAAGAGATTTTGAAAAAGGAACTTCTATTTTTTAAGGTTATATCAGATCTCTAGAACGTATGTGTTTCTTGCTTATATTTCACGATTTGTGAAATAAATGTGTGTAAAAATAAATAGAAACACATCAGACCTTGGCTAGTTTTAAAAGCAAGGGCGTTTTTCAGATCTGGCCTTGAGAAGAAATTATTTGTCAAAATAAGTTGAATCAGTATTTGCATGTCATATAGAACTTCTTGATTTATAGGTATTTGTTTGTATAAATATCTTGAGAGGGTGAGTTGCATAAATATGCATTTAGTGCACATCATAAACACATTCTCACACACGAACACTTCGTCATAATGGTTCTGTTTGAGAAACTTGGAAATTGAAAGATTTGCTGGAATCAGAAATCTAGGAAAAGGATATCAAGAAAAAGGCAAAGAAATAATAAGAGAAGACCAGTTCTAGTCAGAAAACCTTTGAAGTGGAGTAGCTCATGTAGGTGTATCTCTGAACTTAGATTTAGGATCTTTGTGTGTTTTCTTAAGTGTTCTAACTTGAATCTTTATTTTAATGGATTTTTTATTTGTGCCGTTGAGGGCACCGTAGATGTTTCCCTTGATTAAGGGTTTTACCACGTTAAATACCTGTGTTCATACTTTGAATGTTCTTAGTTTATGTTGTGATTAGTACCGCATGTTAGAATTAGTATATGGTTTTTAATTTCTAGAACCGAAGGTAATCAACTACCAAATCTAGACTACATATTCATAAAACATTTTTAAACACATCTTGTGTTATAAATCGAAAAGAGTTTTGTCCAAAAAGTTTATTCGGAGTTTACTAAAGTTATAACATTTTGTTATCAATCTAGTAAATAGTTTTCTTCAAGTGGTATCGGAGTGGGACCATCTTTTGTGATCCTGAATCTTTGGAAATTATTTTGAAAATTTCTTTCAAAAAGTTCTGAATATGGAAGAAAGATTTGAGAGGTTAGTTAACCTTTCCAGACCACCACTCTTTGATAGAAACAACTTTTCATACTAAAAAGTCTGAATGGTTGCTTTCATTCAAGGAACCCTTGGTGATGATGTATGTGATATGATTGAAAATGGTTATGAACATCCTACTAAGGCTACATATGACACTAATCCAACAAGGATTAAGAAATTTCTTAGTGAATTTACTACGGTAGAGAAAAAGAAGTCCCTGGATAATAACAAAGGCAAGAATGCCATCTTTATGTCCATTAATGAACACGAATTTAAAAGAATATCCATATGTTCTACTTCTAAAGAGGCATGGGACACTCTTGTATTTGCTCACGAAGGTGATGAAAGAGTTAAGGCAGGAAAAACTCAAATGCTTGTCCAGCAATAAAACACCCTGATAATGGATGACAATGAATCCTTTGACGATTTCTACATTAGCTTAATCGATATTTTCACAAAACTTTATGAAAATGGTATAACCTAAAGTAGAAAGGAAATTGTTCAAAATATTCTTAGGTTATTGCCTTCTTAATTTGACAAAAGAGATTTGCTATTGAAGAAATGAACGACCCTAATATGACTCCTGAATTGCTTAGTAGTAAACTAAGAACTGTAGAGTTAGAGTTAGAATTCAAGAAGTAACTGACCAGACAAAACAATAAACCCTCTAGTTCTAATGTTTTATTTTCATCTAAAATGCAAGTCCCTAAAATAAGTTCTTTGAACTTTGACACTGACTGTATTGATGATTGTGATTTAGATGACCTTGACAATCAAATATCTCTTATGAGAAAACATTTTAAAAAGATTATCAAATTCAGAAATGATGTAGCATCTAAACAAGGCAAGTCAAATTATCAAGGTAATCAAGCTCGCAGACCTCATGACAGAGATAATGCCAAACACTCACATGACAATAAAAGTACCTATGACAATAACCGACCTAAGATAGACCCGAAAGATGTGAAATGTCATAAATAGGGTAAAATGGGACATTATGCTAGCAAATGCCCAACTAATTTTAGCAACAATAACAAGGCTAATGTGTGCAAAATGTGGGACAACTCTTATGATTCTGATGAAGATGAAACTGAGTCAACCCAGAATTATGAGTATTGCAAGTCTTTCTTTGCCAAGATTATATATAATGATGATAATGCATGCCTACCTACTCATGAATATTTGATGGCTATTGATGTTGATTTTAATACTGCTCCTATTATTGTTGAAAGTAATCTAAGCGTGAGTCAAAGAGTTAAAATTGCCAACGAATTGAATGTGTGCGCGAGTCTAAAAGAATCAAGTAATTCTTTAGGGCACACATCACAAGACACACTTAGCATGTCTCATGATGATTTTCCTAATTTACATGAGTTATACGTGAAAACGGTTAAGAAAAGTGCTCGCCTGGAAAAAATGATAAAATCATTAACTGAGCGTATCGATTTACCATTAGGAAGAGTACTGAATATTATACTACCCAATGTATTGCCCATGAGACTGAGAATGAATAATTGGCCTTAAAAATAAATGATTTTTCTAAGAAAAATCATGACTTTGAACAAAACTATAAGGTAACCGTTATTGAACTAGAAGAGACTAAGCAAAAGGTCTTAAATGTGTTTTAAAAATGGCAACACTTTGAAAACTAAGCTAAATCTTTTGAGAAAATTATTGTTGGAAGAAAATTTGACTCTGAAGCTAAGTCTGGCCTAGGTTTTGGAGAAATAGTGCAAACCAGTAAGACCGAAGTTTCTCCTGAAAATGTTACGTTTATCAAACAAGGCCAAACTTATCCTATTGTTCAAAGAGGGGAATCCAATCCTAAAGTATCTCAAGCAATACATGATCAATATAATCAATAGCCTAACTCAAATAGTAAAGCCAAATACGTTTGTCCACCCGTTAGAGACCAAAGACGGAAACTTAAGACCGATGACAATTAAACAACTATACCCAATAGAGCCAAACCAATATTCAAAAACTTTAGCAATAAAGTAAAGTCCTAGACCCATCAGTACTGTTCTTACTGTGACATTTTTGGCCACACACTTGAAGAATATTTTCAGAAAAGAATATACACACCAACATACCTTAACTTTAATTATTCTAGAAAAGGAAGAAATACTTATGTTCTCCCTAGACTGGCCACAAAAAACTCTAGCTATAAAAAGAAAAAGGGAGGGTACAAGGCTTAGAAAAAGACATTTAAAAAGACCCAACAAACCTTTTCTAAATCAAAAGGCCATAAATCGATAAAAACTCGACCTATTTGGATTAGAAAAGATGATCTATTACCCCAGATCAAGTGCATTATTGTCATTTCTTCTTTAAAGGCACACCACACTCCAACTGGATGGTATTTTGACTCTGGATATTCTAAACATATGATCGAGGATGAAACCAAATGGAAAAACAAGACAGACTTCCTCGGAGGCAGTGTCATGTTTGGAGATGGTGTTTCATCTTAGATCATAGGTAAGGGAACATTAAGTGAGAATGGGCTTCCTGATCTAAATGATGTTCTTTTAGTTAAAGGTCTCAAAGCTAATATCTTAAGTATATCCCAATTTTGTTATTCCAATCATACTGTTACTTTTTCTAAAAATGATAGCAAAATTATTGATGAAAAACGAAACTGTATATTGATAGGAAACAAAACTCAGGAAAGCTGTTACACAGTAGTTCCCAAGTCTAAGTCTTGCCATGTTGACATATTCGAAGATTCTGACCTTAGGCACAATAGATTAGGACATACGAATTTTGATAATTTTAGAAGATTAAGCTCCCAAGAAATAGTTAGAGGTTTACCTAAAATAAAAAACTCTTTCAATCCGGTATGTGGACGATGTCAGGAAGGTAAAATAAGTAAATCCCCTCAGAATAAAGTTAAGGACATCTTGACTACAAAACCTTTAGAACTTATCCATATGGACCTCATGGGTCCCTCAAGGACTTTTAGTTTCTATGGAAATAGTTATATCCTAGTTATAGTAGACGACTATATGCGATATACGTGGGTTACATTTATGAAACAAAAATTAGATACCTTCGGTGAATTCTTGAAAATTCTTTTGAAAATAGAGAACGAGAAGGATGCCCAAGTGTGTCGTATCAGGAGTGACAGAGGTGGAGAGTTCAAAGACTATGGTGTTACTAAATATTGTGTAGCCAATATCTATAAAAACGAGTTTAGTGCTCCCAAAACACCCCAGCAAAATGGCATCATTGAATGTAATCATAGAACTTTACAAGAGATGGCTAGGGTTATTCTACATGCTAAAAGTCTTCCTAGATATTTTTGTGTAGAAGTCGTTCAAACCATGTGTCATATCATTAATCATGTATACCTTAGGAAAAATTCCAAACAAACCCCTTATGATCTTTGGTTCCACAAAAACCAAACTTAAAACATTTTAAAACCTTCAGGAGTATTTGTTATGTTTGCAAAGACAAAGAACAACTTTCAAAGTTTGATACCCGAGGAGAGAAAGGAATATTTCTTGGTTATTCCCAAAACAGTAGGGTTTTTCTTGTTTTCAACTATCGAACCAAAACCATTATGGAATCATTTAATGTGATTGTAGATGATACTAGAGTAGGGAGTAGTGTCTATCAATTAGTGCCACCTATTGAGGCTGAACCAAATTTTACAAATGAACCTTCACAAAACACTGATTTACTGCCACCCGAAAATCCTTCTGTACCCACTTGAGTTTCTAAACCATCCAATTAAAACTATAGTTGGTAATCCTTTTGATCCTGTCAGAACAAGATTCCAACTCCGAAATGTGGCAAAATTTGCATGTCTTGTTTGTCACACGCCGCAAAATCCGACAGATGGGGTGGCCAGCCACCGCCGCCGAACTATGCCAGACGTGAACTAAATAAATACCATTCTTAGCATGAGACAGATATGAGACATAAATAAATCAGTCCATAAGATAAATAATTGAATCAATATCAAAATGATCATAAACAACTAAGAGATAAAATATCCATCACATGCTAACTCCAAAAATTCATACTCCAATAATGATTAAATAATATCTGAAATAATCCCAAAAGAAATCCTCTAAACAACTTTGGAACCGAATGGACCAATAAAACTGAAATGAAGTCTCATAATTAAATACGACTGGAAAAGAAAGTCTAACTAAACTATGCCATAAAATGAATAACTCTAGCTGCACCTCCAAATGATAACTCCGATAAACTTATGGAGCTTCTCCAATTCTAATCCTGGAAAAGATTAGTCAACGCATGGGTTAGAGCCAAAGCCCTGAGCAAGAATACACACTACTCCCCTCAAATGGGATCCTTGAATCCAGACAGTAGCATTATACGCAATAAATATCACAATAGAATATTTTAAATTAAACGGGATAATTAAACGCGATAAATATAAATCACTAACTACCCACAAAAATCCCCATTTATATGATTTTAAATTCTCAAGTCCCACGATGTTAATTTCATTAAATTAACCATCTTCTATTATATCCTCATTTTATTATGGCGGTCCTCTCGCCTCGGGTGATTTCTCCACCAAAATACACATCCCCTCGTCAAAACGCCGGCTGGCCCTTTTAAACTATCGCCCCTCGCTGATTGATGAGGTTCCACACACGACACGACGTAAAACGTCGGCTGTCCCTTTTAAACTGTCGTCCCTCGCTGATTATGTCGCCAATATTTTTGAATACCCGTCTTATTATCTTAGGTATTAGTTCTCAATTTCTCAATTCACAATTTATAAATACCCCACCCTTTAATCGATGTGAAATCCTCAAAATACCCTTTAGTCCCATACCTAAGGGTCCCCAAGTTATCAATACGTCCTAACCTATGTATAGGAGGATTTTCCAACATAAATCATAACCTAGTCTCATACCTAGACTAGCGTAACGACGATAAAGTAATAAAAATCATCCCACCCTCGTCATGATAAAAACGTGATAATCTACCCTCACTAGTCCCATACCTAGAAGGCGTAAATCATCAAGAGGCCTACCCACTAGTCCCATACCTAGAAGGCATCCTAAAATATAGGGAGATCATACCCAATCGACCCGTCACCACAATGATATTTAATAATACCAACAAGTCACACAAATAGGCATAATAAATCAATGTTCCAAACTACGCATGATAGTCCAATTTAATTAAATCTTTAATTAAATTATCGCTTCATCATAAACATCCAATTAATTATTTTAAATTAATTATCCCGAGTTTCCATCATTTATACATCAAAAGCCAAATTTCATTATCTCTGCACAAATTACATGAGTTATATGCCCCCAACTTCATTTATTTTAAAACTTGGGTTTTCTACATGCAACCTACACCAATAGAACCCAAAATCACTCATGAATCCTACATACCCAAATGGTTATGAATATTATTCAGATTAAAATATTTTATAAAAATAACCCCATAATTAGTGTCCACTTTTTAAAATTAAGTTACTAATTATTTTTAAGAAAACATGTAATTAAGTGTTTAGGCGACACTTAAAACGCATAATACTAAAGAAAAAGAAAAGAGTATTCATTCCTCTGAAGATTGTGTTGAAAATCTGATTAGAAATCTGGATTCCTCTCGAAAAATTAGCAAAGAAGTGTTGTTGGACCAATCTTGATTAAACCCCAAATAAGCCTTCAAATTTGGTGAGAAAACATTGATTATGTTGGAGGTTGATAATTATGGTTGAGTGAAAATATTTTTAGAAGTGTTCTCTAGTGAAAAACTTGAGAAAAAGTGATTATGATAAGTCCCCCCACGAATTAGAGTCATTATATAGTCATTAAGAAACCTAATCCTAATAGAACTCTAATAAGATACAAACACTAAAAAATTTATTCCGGACGATCGGACCGTTGGAATTAGATGAAATTTTATAGAGAATTAGATGAAGATGAGAGGAAATTACAAAACAAATTTCAACTCGATCGAACATTTCAATATTTTTAAATATTTTTTTTCTAGAGAGTTTATGCTCCGAGGACTCTTAGAGAGTTTTATGTTTTGAGGACTCTTCTATATAATAAAAATTCAATTAAAACTCCATTTTAATTATGATTCTAATTCCATTTGAAAATTTATTTTTCAAATATAAAAACCAACATTTTAAATTATAAAATTTATAAAATCCAAAATTTTATTTTTCTCCGATTATTCCAATTAATTAATTAAATTAATTATCAAAAATACGGAGTGTTACACTGTTTCCCTTGAGGAACTAAAAAAATGTAAATGATGCTCTGTCTGACTCATTCTAGATTAATGCTATGCAAGAAGAGCTTGTCCAGTTTCAGAGTCACGATATTTGGTATCTTTTTCCCAGGCCAAAAGACTCGAAGGTTATCGGCACTCGATGGATTTTCAAAAACAAAACAGATGAAAATAGGGAAGTCATTAGAAATTAAGCTAGGTTGGTAGCACACGGTTAGTCCCAGATAGAGGGAATTGACTTCGACGAAAATTTTGCACCTATTACTCGTCTTGCGTCAGTTCGTCTCCTCCTTGCCATATAAGTCACATACAATTCAAATTATTCCAAATGGACGTTAAGTCCGCATTTTTAAATGGAATTTTGACTAAGTAGGTATACGTAGAACAACCCAAAGGATTTTTAGATCCATCACACACAGACTACGTCTTTAGTCTTAAGAAATCCTTATATGGTTTGAAACGAGCGATTGTCTACGTTTCGGGTTTTTTAAAGGATTTGTCCGTGGAGGTAACGATCAAACCTTATTCATTAGGAAGGGGGACAAACGTATTTTAATAGCATAAGTGTACGCTGTTGATATAATATTTGGATCCACTTGTTCGAAACAAGTTAAGAATTTTTTTTGATATTATGCATGTTGAATTTCAGATGTCACTTATGGGTGAACTTCAATATTTCTTAGGCCTACAAGTAAAATAATGTAATGCTGGTCTATTTATTACTCAGTCCAAATATGCTGCAGAACTTGTTAAAAATTTTGTATTATAAAATGCTAAACCTTCTAGAACCCCCATGAGTACTTCAACAAAACTCCCTAAGGATGATAATGGAAATAATGTTGATCCTACTCTATATCGAAGTATAATAGGGATTCTCTTATATCTTACTGCTTCTGGACCCGACGTTTCCTTCGCAGTCTGTATATGTACTCGATATCAAAGTAGCCCTAAGGAAACCCGTTTATTGAGTGTGAAGAGAATTATTAAATGTGTGAAGGGTACTTTAAAATTTGGTATTCGGTACACAAAGGACACAACTAGTTCTATTGTAGGGTACACTGATGCCGATTGGACAAGGTGTTCTGAGGATAACAAAAGCATGTCTGGTGCTTCTTACTACGTAGGAAATAACCTACTAGGTTGGTCATGTAAAAAATAGAATTATATTTCCTTATCTAGCGCGGAATCAAAATATATAGCAACAGGTAGGGTTGTTCACAACTATTACGGATTAGACAGATGCTTAAAGATTATGGTATCATGAAAAATTAATTAACCATATATTGTGATAACCAGAGTACCATAAATATTTCAAAAAACTCGGTACAACACTCCTGAACTAAGCACATTAAGATTAGACATCAATTCATTCATGATCTTGTAGAATCTAAAGAACTCATTATTGAATATCTGAACACTCAAAAATAGCTCGCGGATCTATTTACCAAACCTTTGGATAACATACGATTTGAGTATCTGCGAACATTTATAGGTATGATAGTTCTCACATAATTTATGTCACATTTATCATAACCTCGGTAGTTTCGCGCTAATAATTGGTTTATGAGGTTTTAGGGCATGGACATCTCTCAAATGAAAAAAGACGCCTCCTAACGCTAGTTTATGTAGGAGGACCTTGAATCTTCCCTTTCTTATGATATGCTTTTTGATTGAAACCTTTTTACATATTTCTATTTTTTTCTATTATTTTTATCCCATTGTATATTTGAGAAAAATTGGAGGAGAAGAACTTGAGTATCTTTGTTGCGATTTATATCTATTCCTATTCTAACTCAACTAATACGCCATTCAAGTGTTTAATCTTTTATAGGCATTTCTTCAGACCCGTTGTATAGCTTTTCTTATATATTAGGGTATTGGTCTGTACTATAGTTGAGTGATGTATTTTTTTTCATCTAATTTTTGGTTCTAGGATGGGAATGGGTAGTTAGATCTTTTGTATAGGATAACTAGGATTTTTCATTTTCACCCACGAGTGAAGAATACTCAAGGGAATTTTGTCTCCAATATCCAAAGGGGGATATTAAGAACACACTATATAATTGACTTACTTGAGTCTATATTATATAGGAGTTCCAACTAGTTTGGATATCGAGACAAAGTAGTTTAGTTTGTATGAGTTGCTCTATCTCTCAAAGGTCCAAAGCAAGAATGAAGAAATCCAGTCCAAGAAATCCTCAGGATTAACCAAAAGGGAAGTTAATTCTACCTTATAACCACTTTAGGACACCTACACTGCATATTATTGAGTTCCTATGTGCATATGTTGATTTAAACACTTGAACTATTTTTTCAAATCAAGTTAATTCCTTTATAACATTTTAAAAACATTTTTATATAATTTTTGCAATTATTAAAATTTGGTTTTTAAAAGTGTTGAGGTTAAAAGTTGAATTTTGCAAAATATTTATATTCATTAGAATTTGACTTGGGTAGAATCTCAAAGCGGCACATAATTGTGGGGTTGAAATTGGATTTTCAATAGAACCAAAAATACGCATTATACACTGCATATCTACTGTACACGTGTTAGCTTCTAGATGATTGGATTTCTGTTTTCTATAAGACACATTCTTAAGTTGTAATCTTATCCCTTAGATGAACCTAATCGATGATCTGCATGCGTTTAAAACCAATCCATGTGCAACCAGTTTGAACCAATCCCCGTGATTTATTTCCACCGCATAAATTGAACCGTTAGATTGGAAGTCAACTGGTCAAGATTGATCCCAGCTGTAGGATTGCCTCTAAGGTTCGAGATCCTTCCTCAGAAACTATATAAACCTATCAAGTCTTAGCCATTTGAGACTTTTTACCTTCGTCCAAATAGAGAGAATAAAGAGAGTAGAGAGAAGAGAAATAAGTGAGAAAAGAGAGAAAAAGAAATAGAGAAGAAGAGAGAGAGAAGAAATCCTAATCTTTGAAGCTCAACCTCTGAGTGTTTTAACTTAATCTAAACACTAAAACCTTCATAGTTTCATACACCATAAAACCTAAACTTTGAGAGTGAGATCCATTTAGGGTTTCTGTGAGTTTGGTGCTGGATTTTTTTTAGGATTGAAGACCGCTTCAAGTCTTAGTTTCTCTCAGAACTAATCTCTAGGAGAATCTTGAGTTTCACTGTTGAAACTTGAGTTTTTCTAAAAGAGAAAATCACATGTTTATATTTTTTTTCTCTTTTTTCTTAGATCCTTTCTGTTTCAAGAGATTTTGAAAAAGGAACTTCTGTTTTTCAAGGTTATTTTAGATCTCTAGAACGTTTGTGTTTCTTGCTTTATATTTCACGATTTGTGAAATAAACGTGTACAAAAATAAATAGAAACACATAGGACCTTGGCTAGTTTTAAAGGCAAGGTTGTTTTACAGATCCGATCTTGAGAAGAAGTTATTTGTCAAAATAAGTTGAATTATTATCTGCATGTCATACAAAAATTCTTGATTTATATATATTTGTCTGTATAAATATCTTAAGAGGGTGAGTTGCATAAATCTGCATTTAGTGCACATCACAAACACATTCTCACATATGAACACTTAGTCACAATTTTTTTTTTGTTAAACTTGGAAATTGAAAGAGTTGCTGGAATCAGAAATTAAGGAAAAGGAGATCAAGGAAAAGGCAAACAAACAACAAGAGAAGATCAGTTCTAGTCAGAAAACCTTTGGAGTGGAGTAGCTCGTGAAGGTCTATCTCTTAACTTAGATTTAGGATCTTTGTGTGTTTGCTTAAGTGTTGTAACTTGAATCCTTTTTTAGTGGATTTTTTATTTGTGTCGTAAAGGGCACCATGGATGTTTCCTTTGATTAAAGGTTTTACCACGTTAAATACATGTGTTCATTACTTTGAATGTTCTTAATTTCTGTTGTGATAGGTAATGCATGTTAGAATTATTAGATGGTTTTTAATTTCTAAAACCTAAGGTAATCAACTACCAAATATAAACTACATATTCAGAAAACAATTTTAAACACATATGGTGTTATAAATAAAAAAGAGTTCTGTCTAAAAATTTTATTTGGAGTTTACTCAACTTATAACATTTTTTATTAATCTAGTAAATAGTTTTCTTCACTTTTAATCGGAAACCTGAAGCATCAGAAGTCGAATGTTGGTTTAGGAAAAATCTAAAGGTTCTAGATGGAGTGGGCATACTGCGTGAACACTAAGTTGATTTAGCCACTTGCTCATTCGAATGTGAGGTGAATAACTAACGAAAATTAGTGAAACGTACCCAAAATATGGAAAACTTAACATGGACAAAAGTTGAGGAAATTTTCTTTAAAAATCATGTTTCGAAACTATTATACAATTATCTTACGGTGGAATTTTAGGACTCCAACAGAATAACATGATAGTAGAGCAGTAAAAGGCTCGATTCATGAAACTCTTCGATTATGCTTATTGATACTGATATTAATAAATGTAAATTTTTTTAACGAGGACTTAAAACCAGTACCAAAACCTCCCTTATTCCCTTGAAAATTTATGAGTTTGGTAAAATTATTGAAGTAGCTAATCTCATTGAAAAGAATCGAGCTACTAGTGGCACATCTCGCAGTAATCTTCCCTATCCTTAAAATAATTCTATTAATCATTCAACAAATCTTTCGATATGAAATTTCTTTAATTTAAGGAGCGTCATATAATCAAATTCAACACCGAAATAGTGGTACTATAATTCGTTGCCACGAATGCAATACCCATGGACACATTAGACCCTAGTGCCCCAAGATTCATAAATCCAACTATAATCTCAGTCCCGTAATGAATATCAATAGAAACCTTGAACCGTGAAGAATCGTTGGGAAGACCTCCAGCTACACTAGGAAAATTTATTCATCAACCTCCAATAGGAAACTCTAACAATAAAGGATATACACCCAACAATTCAACTCAAGGACGATCTTTCACACTATTAACACAAACAGATAATCATGATGTTATCGAAGGTACTGTTTTACTTCATTACCTTACAGTACATGCATTAATTGATCCTGGGTCATCTCACTCATATATTAGTTCGAAGTTTATGACCTTAGAAAATCTTATTCCTATTACTTTAGATCATTCGATTGCCGTAAGTATGCCTACGGGTCCCATTGGTAGGACACTATGGGTTTGTAAAAATTATGAGGAGCAACTCGATGTTGGAACCATTATTATAGATTTATTGGTCCTAGACATAGTAGGATTCAATATCATTATTGGGGTAGATGCCTTATCTAGCAACAATTGATATAGTGATTTTTCTTAAAAAAAAGGGATCTTTCAGAATTCTACCACCTGAAATAGCATATTTCAGGGATAAAGTTCCAGGACATTCTTAAATATATCCTTTTATTCTTTACAACTTCTTAATGACTATGAAGATGTATTTCCGGAATAAGTACTTGGAATTTCCCTATTAAGAGAAATTGAATTCATAATCAGTCTTTTACCTAATATCTCTCCATTTATATACCACCCTATGACACCTTTAGAACTATGGGAACTTCGAATCCAACTTGATAAATTATTAACCAAAGGTTTTATTCGGCCAAGTACATCTCCCCGGGGTGCTCCGGTACTATTTGTCAAAACAAAAGACAGTTCATTTAGATTATGTATCAATTACTGTAGATTGAACCAGATCACCATTAAGAATAAATATCCTTTTACCTACAATATATCATCTATTTGATCAATTAGGAGGAGATAAGTTATTTTTAAAAATTAATTTACACTCCGGATATCTCCAATTAAGAGTAAAAGAAGAACACAAATTAAAAACATCTTTCAAAACTCGATTGGACACTTCGAATTTTTAGTAATGTATTTTGTACTTACTAATGCCCTAGACTCTTTTATGGATTTAATGCATCATGTGTTTCCACCATTTCTGGACCAATTTTTGATCATATTCATTGACCATATCCTGATATATTCACAAAAATGAAAGGGATCACAAAAATCATTTACAAATCATACTAGACACCTTATGATTTCACCACTTGTATGCTAAGAAAAGAAAATGTGAGTTCCTAATGAAAGTGTAACACCCCGCCTAATTAAATATCGGGTGTCCATCCCCATACCAAATTAAAACAGAATATGCAGTTGGCTCATTATTATCATCACTGTCGAAAACATTTACAACTCACCCAAAACTCAATTAAACTGGTGTTAAAAACTTTCCAAATTTTAAATTGACAAAAACCATTTTACAATTTAAGAATAACACAACATAACTTATTCTACACACAGATCACTATATAAATAACTCAAAAGAATTTAAATGCAACTGGAATAAACATTCCCAAATAATATAAATCCTTTACAACAATCCCAACAATGTTAAATGTATTAAAACGACATAAATACAATAGTCTAACTCCGACAGAAAGTGATAACTGAAATCCTTTGGGCGACATGCCCTATGTAAGAATACTGTGAATCAAAAAGATGACAAGCGTCTAAGCAAAACCTCCATAGCTCCATAGCTCGACGAAATCAACTATGGTTGGCGTCCCTATTGCTGGACACCTGATATAGAGATACAATAGAAGAGAAAATATGCAAGGAAACGGGTCAGAGCCCGAATGTGTAGAGTATTTTTAAAACAACAAGTATTTAACAAGTGCAATAAAGCATTTATTATGAACATGTTAGATCCGACTCTCAGTTGCCATTCTCACCTCTCAACTAGAGTGCACACTTAACGTTTCCTATTAACCTCCTAGTTAATAATTCCTCTTGTCTAGTCTCCATATTATAATTCCATTCCCATATCATATTCCCCGTATGTCCCATACCATACGTCACATTATTATTTACATATCTCCTTTATGATTAATTCCTCATTAACATGAATCATTACTCCTTAATATGAGTTAATCTTTTCAATTCTTTAAGAATAAACATTTATTAACTAATTCCATTATCTTTCTCTATTCACCGTTATCTACAATTATCACCGTAGATAGATCTAACCATAATAAATAAATATGTAACCATTTAATCCATTATATATATATATATATATATATATATATATATATATATATATATATATATATAATACAGCACCCCGAGTCACAACTGTGGTGCAATGCATTACTCTGCTATCATGTCCCATCATCGCATGTCGCTGAATAGGGAACTACAGGTTCCGTAAGATTCCACGAACCACAAACAACAAAAAAATTGGAGGCGAACATAGTTCTCGTATCCATGGGTCACGCACATACCTACGTACCCACAGTCAGCGGACTTATCAACTCCCCGATAAGTCTTTCATAGACCTATGTTCTCGAGCGACAAATCAAAGATCCCATGGATTCATCAGGATATGACTGTCCTCATGCGTAAACCTCCCACCGATAGCAAGTAAGCTAGGTATGTCATACACATAATCATCAATCAATCACTTAGGTATTATCATACCTAAAATATAATATCAATAAGGTAATTATCACTACCCTAAGATATTTCCCATACGTAGAATTTTATTTCTTTTAAAATATCATAACTTTACTTCATAAATTAATTATCCTCGCATCCTATAACATCTCTCCACTACCGACGTCGTTAAGGTTCATGCGCGGAGCGTCTCGCAAAGCGAAATCCAAACAAGGAACCCCTCCAATACACTACTACTTGACTTTGTCAATCGAGGAGGTCCGAAATCTTAAACTATGCGATCGAGATAACCTCATAACCTCTTTCAACCAAATGTATTCTAAGCTCCCATCTCATAAGATTCAAATAGGATTTTCCTCAACATATATTCAGTAAGAAGTCACTAATATCCTACTGGTCCATAACATCATTCCCCCGAACTACTACGAGTTTATTTCTCCTTTTTAATAAGGTTAAAATCGATAGTTTCAAATCTCTTAAAAACACATATTCTTTCACTTAGGGTTAAACCCTCTTGTAAACTTAAGGATACCCAGGTGTTATATTCAATCACCCCTACTGGTCCTAACTTTAATCCTCATACATCTGCATTTAGAATTTAACAAATGAATCTAGCAACCGAAATAACATTCAATATAATATCCAAAATTTAAATCACCCGAATCCAAATCAAATTTCATTCAACTATTATCAAGGGTTTACTGATATTTTCTAGGTCCCATAATCTCCAAATAATAATCACCAAAGATCCATAAAAGGTTTGGGATAAGAATCATCATTTAAAAAGAAACAACTTTACCTAAACTGGGGAGGTCGATCGATCGAAGGCAGGGGTCGATCGATCGATCCCTCAGTTCCAGGCCTGCATTTTCTGCATTTTCTGCAACTACGGGTTTAACAACTTTTGATCATTTAAACCTTCATCTAAACATCCCAAATGTCTTATAAACTTTACTTCATGATATAACAACATATATAAACGATTTCTAATACTCTAAACATCCTAGAATCATCAAAGGATTGGATTAAAAAGCATGTTTATCTCCTTATTCCCAGAAATTTATTAACATAACCTCTTCAAGAACATAACAATGGTTTCCATCATTTCTTCTACAGATTCATGACTAATTCGTGGATTATTAACATACTAACACATGAGTTAAATTCCTATATCATTTCAGTTTTCCAGAAATCCATTTAATGATCCATTATTTCTTCCAAACAAAAATAATCTTCTCTTTTCATATTATTCTAACATGGACAATATACAAACTGAATTTTCCATTATTAAACACTTTCCTTTCTTGTAGGTCTGATCCTTTGGTGTAGTATATCTCAGTTGGTTGTCCCTTCTCCGGTCAAACTCCGGTGGTGGTTGGTGGTGGTGAACCTTGGTTCTTGTTCTTCTCCTTCCCAAGTGACTTTTCCTTTCCCAAGCCCTCTCACACTCTCTCTAGGAAGATGGATGCTCTTATTTATGAAGATGAGATGAATAAATCCCATTCACTTAATCTACAAATTCTTATAATAGTGCCAAATCCGAAACACTATTCATCCCCCCTAGAAAAATGACCAAAATGCCCTTTCGGGTTGTCTATTCATTCCCAAATGACCCGAGACTCAAAATTGACATCCAAATAGACTTTTCTGACTATTTCGAACCTTCCGGACGCAACGACACAGTCGAAATGACTATTAGATCGATAGAAAATAAATTTCATTTTTAAATTAATAAACTAGTCCCGACACGTCCCATACCGCGTCTGACTAAAAATATAAATTACCGAATTTATATCATACAGTCATATCAGTGACATCACATTCATATATTACCTAAATATCTTTAACTAATATTCAGAATTTTTCCATTTTAATATCCACCGTCCGGATAAACCCGAATGAATTAATTAATAAGAAAATCTAATTAATCCATTAATTTAAAATATAACCCATTTTAAAAGGCATTAAAATTACGGGGTATTACATACTTCCCCCCTTATAACAGAATTTCTTCCCGAAATTCAGGAATATAAGTCATAACGGTAAGGTCAACTCTGAGTATAAATCTCACATCGCAAGAAATCCAAGATGTACCGCCCATACAATACATTAACAAAGTCCCTATCGATGGTTATACGCCAAGTCTCATCATATAGTTTCAACTGAATCAGATTTAGACTTTATCTAAACTTCTCTATACCGTCCTCGTATCAAACTTGGGAAAAAAATGATCCTCTCGTAATGAACAAATAAATTCTGAAGTCTCAATTACTTACCTTTTTCACAATTATGAAAAAAAAATACGACAATTCAATCATCCAGGGCGCCCATACACCCTCTCGTACCGCTCTCAATATTAAAAGTTTCGCAAAGGTTATAAACTCATTTCCCAAAGACCTAACTTATTTCGACTCCCAGCTGTTATTATTTTCATGCGTGGGGTGTCTCGCAAGCGAAATCCAAACAAGGAACCACCCCGATACACTACTTCCTAAAGTAGTCGGTCATCGAAACTCCTAAGGTCCTTAGTCAATAATATATAAAAATTTTGGTTTAAAAATATCAGGTTTATCAATTTTAAAAACAAAATTTTTTTTTTTTTCGATTTCAAATAGGGTCTACGCATATACTCTTTTATAGAAGACAAGATGCAGACATATGCTCTCATATACCACAAATCAATGCACGCCAATAGTCGAATCACACTCGGACATGCTCTAGGTAAGTAATCCCATGATACAAATAAAACCCACGTGATAACATGTAATATAAAGGTGTCCCACACCCCTCAGTGAGTCTACATAAATAATAGTGCTATAGGCTAAGTTTAGCAACCCTTTTGCCCACACAACATTAATCGTAACAAAATCACTATACGCTTCATAATTCCTTAGATAGAAAACATACCCTCATTCGCGGGTGGTGGTTGTTGATTCACTGCCTGATGAATATTGTATACACACCCGTACTGACCCTGCTGCGCGGGTGCTGCTGGAATGGGAGGTAGTGCTAGCACCGGAGCTGGAGCTGGAAGAACAGCTGGTGGAAACACTGGTACCTGTGGCTCTTGTCGAGCATGTTATTGCTGAGGGAATTTGTCTTTCTCAGGACAATCTTGACGTTTATGGCCATACTTTCCACACACAAAACATTTTCCCGCAAACTTTCCACCACCTTGCCCCTGTTGACCCCGAACCTGCTGGCCATTTCCTCCCTTCCCTTGACCCTGTTGAGCCTGTTTCTGGCCCTGATGGCCCTGTTGTCCTTGCCCAACACCTCTATCCTCAAATCGCGAATCTCCAGATCGCAAATGCTTAGCATAGTCCCCTGTCTGGGAACCCTGCTCACTCTGACGCTGATGACTCTGCCCTGACTGAGTCCCACTAGAACTGCCCCCAATAGTCTTGCCTTGCTGGCCTGACCCAAACCCCCGCTTGACACCTTGATTTTGGAAGCGGTTATCTTGACAGTGGAGCATTGCAACATTAAGAACATCTGCATACGTACGTAGTGAAAGATTCCCCAATAAATGTTGGCGAATTTTATAGTTCAACCCATCAGTGAACATTAAGACTCTCCTCTCCTCAGTAGGTACTTCAGCTGGTACCAAATTAGTTAATCTAGTAAACTCTTCCTCATATTCCGCCACTGTTTTCTCTCCCTGTTTCAAATCAAGTAGCTTCCGCCTTATCTCTGTCTGGATAGCGGAAGGAAAATACTTCCCATCAAACTGTATCCAAAAGTCTTGGATAGTCATTGTGTCCCTCTCCTCCATAGTGGTCGTAGCTTCCCACCATTGAAAAGCTGCCCCTACTAGCTTGAATGTGGCTAGTATCTGACGTTGAACCTCAGTGCATTCGATCAAGTGCCGTTGGATATCTGTCTTCCATTGGCTAGCAGTCACAACCTCTGATCCTCCTTGAAACTCGGGTGGGTGCGCTTTCTGAAAGGCATCCCTCGCTCGTTCCCATGCAGTAGGAAACACTTGCCCTTGCGCGGGTGGCACAACCGGTGCCAGTGCGGGAGCCTGCTGAATAGCAGCTACAGCAGCATTGACTGCCTGAGCGACAATTGCAGCGACTTCGGCTGCAGTCATTGTACCCTGAGCTAGGGCGGGCTGAGGTGCACGTCGAGGAGGCATCTGAAACGAGAGAACACTGTTAGTATTTGATATCTCAAAATAGCTGAAGATCGTAAGCGTAAATAGAAAAACAATAATCCTACTCATAGGGCTCTACATCAAAGAACGCTAAGCTGAAGACACAATAAGCCGTACAGATCCTAAAGGACACTAGAACCTGATGCTCTGATACCACCTGTAACACCCCTCCTAATTAAATACCGGGTGGCCTGCCCCATACCAAATTAAAACAGAATATGCAGTTGACTCATTCTTAGCATCACTGTCGAAAACATTTACAACTCACCCAAAACTCAATTAAACTGGTGTTAAAAACTTTCCAAATTTTAAATTGACAAAAACCATTTTACAATTTAAGAATAACACAACATAACTTATTCTACACACAGATCACTATATAAATAACTCAAAAGAATTTAAATGCAACTAGAATAAACATTCCCAAATAATATAAATCCTTTACAACAATCCCAACAATGTTAAATGTATTAAAACGACATAAATACAATAGTCTAACTCCGACAGAAAATGATAACTGAAATCCTTTGGGCGACATGCCCTATGTAAGAATACTGTGAATCAAAAAGATGACAAGCGTCTAAGCAAAACCTCCATAGCTCCATAGCTCGACGAAATCAACTATGGTTGGCGTCCCTGTTGCTGGACACCTGATATAGAGATACAATAGAAGATAAAATATGCAAGGAAACGGGTCAGAGCCCGAATGTGTAGAGTATTTTTAAAACAACAAGTATTTAACAAGTGCAATAAAGCATTTATTATGAACATGTTAGATCCGACTCTCACTTGCCATTCTCACCTCTCAACTAGAGTGCACACTTAACGTTTCCTATTAACCTCCTAGTTAATAATTCCTCTTGTCTAGTCTCCATATTATAATTCCATTCCCATATCATATTCCCCGTATGTCCCATACCATACGTCACATTATTATTTACATATCTCCTTTATGATTAATTCCTCATTAACATGAATCATTACTCCTTAATATGAGTTAATCTTTTCAATTCTTTAAGAATAAACATTTATTAACTAATTCCATTATCTTTCTCTATTCACCGTTATCTACAATTATCACCGTAGATAGATCTAACCATAATAAATAAATATGTAACCATTTAATCCATTATATATATATATATATATATATATATATATATATATATATATATATATATATATATATATACAGCACCCCGAGTCACAACTGTGGTGCAATGCATTACTCTGCTATCATGTCCCATCATCGCATGTCGCTGAATAGGGAACTACAGGTTCCGTAAGATTCCACGAACCACAAACAACAAAAAAATTGGAGGCGAACATAGTTCTCGTATCCATGGGTCACGCACATACCTACGTACCCACAGTCAGCGGACTTATCAACTCCCCGATAAGTCTTTCATAGACCTATGTTCTCGAGCGACAAATCAAAGATCCCATGGATTCATCAGGATATGACTGTCCTCATGCGTAAACCTCCCACCGATAGCAAGTAAGCTAGGTATGTCATACACATAATCATCAATCAATCACTTAGGTATTATCATACCTAAAATATAATATCAATAAGGTAATTATCACTACCCTAAGATATTTCCCATACGTAGAATTTTATTTCTTTTAAAATATCATAACTTTACTTCATAAATTAATTATCCTCGCATCCTATAACATCTCTCCACTACCGACGTCGTTAAGGTTCATGCGCGGAGCGTCTCGCAAAGCGAAATCCAAACAAGGAACCCCTCCAATACACTACTACTTGACTTTGTCAATCGAGGAGGTCCGAAATCTTAAACTATGCGATCGAGATAACCTCATAACCTCTTTCAACCAAATGTATTCTAAGCTCCCATCTCATAAGATTCAAATAGGATTTTCCTCAACATATATTCAGTAAGAAGTCACTAATATCCTACTGGTCCATAACATCATTCCCCCGAACTACTACGAGTTTATTTCTCCTTTTTAATAAGGTTAAAATCGATAGTTTCAAATCTCTTAAAAACACATATTCTTTCACTTAGGGTTAAACCCTCTTGTAAACTTAAGGATACCCCGGTGTTATATTCAATCACCCCTACTGGTCCTAACTTTAATCCTCATACATCTGCATTTAGAATTTAACAAATGAATCTAGCAACCGAAATAACATTCAATATAATATCCAAAATTTAAATCACCCGAATCCAAATCAAATTTCATTCAACTATTATCAAGGGTTTACTGATATTTTCTAGGTCCCATAATCTCCAAATAATAATCACCAAAGATCCATAAAAGGTTTGGGATAAGAATCATCATTTAAAAAGAAACAACTTTACCTAAACTGGGGAGGTCGATCGATCGAAGGCAGGGGTCGATCGATCGATCCCTCAGTTCCAGGCCTGCATTTTCTGCATTTTCTGCAACTACGGGTTTAACAACTTTTGATCATTTAAACCTTCATCTAAACATCCCAAATGTCTTATAAACTTTACTTCATGATATAACAACATATATAAACGATTTCTAATACTCTAAACATCCTAGAATCATCAAAGGATTGGATTAAAAAGCATGTTTATCTCCTTATTCCCAGAAATTTATTAACATAACCTCTTCAAGAACATAACAATGGTTTCCATAATTTCTTCTACAGATTCATGACTAATTCGTGGATTATTAACATCCTAACACATGAGTTAAATTCCTATATCATTTCAGTTTTCCAGAAATCCATTTAATGATCCATTATTTCTTCCAAACAATAATAATCTTCTCTTTTCATATTATTCTAACATGGACAATATACAAACTGAATTTTCCATTATTAAACACTTGCCTTTCTTGTAGGTCTGATCCTTTGGTGTAGTATATCTCAGTTGGTTGTCCCTTCTCCGGTCAAACTCCGGTGGTGGTTGGTGGTGGTGAACCTTGGTTCTTGTTCTTCTCCTTCCCAAGTGACTTTTCCTTTCCCAAGCCCTCTCACACTCTCTCTAGGAAGATGGCTGCTCTTATTTGTGAAGATGAGAGGACTAACTCCCATTCACTTAATCTACAAATTCTTATAATAGTGCCAAATCCGAAACACTATTCATCCCCCCTAGAAAAATGACCAAAATGCCCTTTCGGGTTGTCTATTCATTCCCAAATGACCCGAGACTCAAAATTGACATCCAAATAGACTTTTCTGACTATTTCGAACCTTCCGGACGCAACGACGCAGTCGAAATGACTATTAGATCGATAGAAAATAAATTTCCATTTTAAATTAATAAACTATTCCTGACACGTCCCATACCGCGTCTGACTAAAAATGTAAATTACCGAATTTATATCATACAGTCATATCAATGACATCACATTCATATATTACCTAAATATCTTTAAGTAATATTCAGAATTTTTCCATTTTAATATCCACCGTCCGGATAAACCCGAATGAATTAATTAATAAGAAAATCTAATTAATCCATTAATTTAAAATATAACCCATTTTAAAAGGCATTAAAATTACGGGGTATCACAGAAAGAGGTAAAATTCTTAGGACATGTTATTACAAAACTAGGAATCCAAGTACACCGAGTAAAAATCGCTACAGTTATGGAATGGCCCTAACCCACTACCGTAACTGAGGTTCGTAGTTTTTTAGGACTAGCTGGTTATTACTGAAGATTCATAGTAGGATTATCCACTATCGCTCTACCTCTTATGAAACTAACTCGAAAGGATACAGGCATTGAGTGGAATAAAAAATGTACTCAAGCCTTTTGTGCCCTGAAAGAACGTTTAATTACCACGCATGTACTCATAATACCTTCTAGTACTATAAGTTACTATTTATACACAAATGCCTCCTAACAAGGACTAGGATGTGTACTCATGCAATAAGGAAAATTTGTAGAGTATGGGTCATGGAAATTGAAAATCCATGAACATAATTATCCAGTTCATGATCTGGAATTAGCCACTACCATTTTTTCCTTAAGAATTTGGCGATGTTACTTATATGGAGTAGAATTATTTCAGATCATAAAAGTTTAAATATATATTTACCTAAAAAGATCTGAATTTGCGACAACGGGGGAGGATGGAATATTTAGAGGATTACGAATTCAAATTATAATATCACCCAAGTAAAGGAAATATGGTAACCGACGCCTTAAGTCATAAATCTAGTGGAAGACCAACCGGAAAACTTTCCTATCAAACCATTCTTACTACAATTGGAAAAATAAAACCTCATTTATCCTTCATAACATCATAGAATACCCATCTCTTCAAATAAGGATAATTGAGCAACAAGCCACCGATAAATTTCTCACCGCTCAATGTCGAAACATTGAACTTCCAAAATCCAGAGTATAATGGACATATCATCCTATTAATGGAATATGATTTCATAACACAATTTATGTACCTTTAGATTCCAAGATAAAGTAAGAACTCTTACAAGAAGGTCATCATTCCAAATTTATTATCCATCCAAGAAACACCAAGATATGTCATGCACTCAAATGATATTTTTGGTGGGCAGGAATGAAACGAGACATTACCCCATTCTAGAACCCCCTAAACCTCTCATTAGGTTCCTTGCACCTCCCTTCATCACTACAAACCTAAGTCATACCCCAGGTACCGACCTAGAGGCCATCGGGCACTCCCGAGCTCCATTTGACCAAAATTCAAACTCTTTAGCTCGACCAAGACTGAATGAATCTTCAAAGGTAACTGAGACCCCTTTCCAACGGTCCACCCAGTGCACTATTTTGACTTACGATACGGAAGAACGATCCATTTTCCCCCAAAACTTAATTAGGAGGTCACTGGATGCTCCCAGGTCCATTTGACCAAATTCAACTCTTCAGCTCAACCGAGATTAAATGAATCTTCGAAGGTCACTGAAACCCCTTTCCAACGGTCTGCCCCGTGCGCGATTGTGACTTACGATATGAATGAACGATCTGTTTTTCCCGAAAGGTCACCGAATGCTTCTAGGCCCCGATTGACCAAAGTAAACTTCCCAAATTGAGTCAAACTCTTTGGAATGTCAAATTAAATCTCCTAAAATTTCCAACGATCCTCCTCGTGCGCAATTCTAACTGACCATGCGGACGAACGATCCATTTGCATCGAACGATTCTCCATCCAAAGGACCGACGAGCGCTTCCGAGCCATATTTGACCCAAAGTCAACCCCCGGACTCGGGAGCAGTCCGAAGGAATTTCAAAGGTCTCTGAAGTACCTTTCCAATGGTTTTCCCCGTGCATGATTCGTATCAATGGTTTGCATTTTACGACCAATTTTCCGAAGGAACCTGAAAGAGACTGCCAAACGGCAGGTCCCAAACCGTATTTATTGACAATGTGCCAAAACACACCTGCCGATTGGAAGGACTAGGGATATGCCGATCGACAATGCCCTGGGACTATAAAAATTAGGGCCTAACCTAATTTCAAAAGAAACCCAAGATCTAAAACCTATCACTCTCTGCAAGTTCAGAAAACCTCTCTCAAAGTCAGCGTGATTTCCTCATACAAATCCCTTTCCAACCTTCAACTTTCGTCATATTTTTCATCCAACTTGGTGAATTAACTACCCTCCATCATCACCCAAGTGCAAGGGCTACTCTCCAACATTCAAGATCAAGCTCAAGATCTTCAAGAAGGTCCAACTTTCTCAACTCTTTCTTCAAGTTCTCCTAAATTCGCATTAATTTATTTTATTACTTAGCACTTTTATTCCCTCATATCACATATCCTAATATACTTTTTATTTAATATTATTGAAAACCTCCTATTTTCATATAAATAAACCCAAAAAAACAAGAAAAAGGGGATTTGATCATAAATTCCAAACAGGAATTCTCACACTTTTCTCAATACTAAAACACTTTTTACACCCCCTATAAGAGAAGTACCTGGTTGGATTTATGGGATAAACCCCACTCCTCATTTTGCATACGAACTACATGGACTTTGATGCCTCTATAGGCTACGTAGGCATCTAGGGGTAAAATTCGAGACTCGAGTCCTATTTCTTCCCACTTTTATTTATTCTTCCATTTTCCAACTTAATTATCTTAGATTCTATATCCATATATATATATATATATATATATACATATATTTGTTCTTAGTGGCGTATTATTCCATATGCGTTATCGTTCCATTATAACGATTAACGCTAGGATAATCGCGTAAATCCTATTTTCTAATATTCTTTTTTGGAACATTCCTATGGATGACTCGCTTTATCTCTTCCATGATACAAGTCGACGATTCCTATCTCCATTACATATACACATGAACATGTATCATGGGAAAATAAAGGAAAATAACAATAACCCCTGAGAGACCGCAAGGGCGGAATGGGTCCCTAACACCTTCCCATTTCGTAACTTAGCCTCCGGACCTTTTTCGAATCATTTTTTGTTTCGTATGTATCAATATGTCTTTGGATGCTGTCCTTTGGGATGGCTCCCTTTTCTTTTGTCTATTTTGAGTAAAATAGACTGGAGACTCCATCTCTCTATATTTTTTACCTCATCACCGATGCCGGCCGAAGCTCTCCCGAGAGGGATGCACAGAACCAAGATCCTCCTGAGACGAAGAAGACCCCCCTCTTCTTTCGTCTCTCTCTCGCCGCGAGGATCGGAGGGGATGGCCACAGTGTTGACTCCACTGGGGATATTTATTTTGAGGGCTAGACTCTATTTACATGGGTGTTATCTTTACTTATATATTCCCCTATTTTGCATGTTTCCTTTACTATTCATGTGTACCTCATGCTTATGCTTCTATTCACACACTTGTAGAAAATTCTCCATGTACACATCACACCACATGCACCTAGGACCATATATGTCCACCTGTTGCACGCATCACCCATCTATACTTGGTATACCATTGGTACTTGTACTTTGCTCCCCATTTGGCATAATCTAGAAAGATACTCTCATCATAAGATACTAATAAGAGAATCATGCATGATTCACACGATATCACTAAAGAGCATCGTGATTGACCAAATTTTGTCCAGTAACTGGAGGGTCACTTCGTGATGGACGCTGGTCTGACAGGGCGCAGTTAGCCTAAGCGATAGGACTCTCACCTTCCATTGGGCAAGTACCTTTGATGTATATCAAACGGTTCCCTCGCATCGTACCGCTTGACCTAAGTTATGACGGGAGGTATATCGTAGGGAACTCATTCACGTACGCCGAGTATATCAAATTCTCTCTCACACGTACCGTCCCCATGAGGTATATAGTGAGGCAATTCACGTACACTCAGGTATATCAAATGGCTTGTTCACACATACCGATTGCCCTTAAAAGTAAGGCGTATATCATGGAAGCCACGACAAAGGGGGAACCCTTCCCGATTCACCCAACCAAGTGCATACCCTCATATATGTGTCAAGCCTAGGACACACATATTAGATTGTCGGTTTAGACCCGAAACTCTGTCGAAATTTTAGGTCGACCTGCCGCCTAAATTTTCGCGCATTTTTAAAACGGGACCCTGCCCGTGAGCCTGGTCACAAGTCCAGCCATAACTTTGCATATGTTACAAATCCAACTTTTGCAGGCTCGGTTCCCATTCCGAATTTCTTTTTGCATTTAGGAGAATTTAATACAAGTGAGAACAATATAATAATAATCATGCTGAGACCCGTCTCCCGAAAACATTTTTCTTTTCTTTATCAAAAATCCAAAAACATTTCTCTTTTCTTTATCAAAAATCCAAAAATATTTCGTCTTTCAATCTAAAAAAAAATGTCGAAAATATTTTCATCCTTTTTTGTCAAAAATAAATCCCATTTTATGCCTTCTCAAGTGGATCACTTTCCCTTGGCCTGGCTCCTTATTGGCTTCGGTCTTCAGTCAAATCACCCCAAAGCTCTGTCCGTTCCCCTTCTACTTCTTTCGAGTCCAATATACATCCATTTTCCATGGAGAACATAGATCAAGTACGAGTTACACAGCCAGATCTGATGGAAATTTTAGCTCAGATCGTGTCCAAGATTGACAACCTTCAGACTGAGGTTCGAGAGATGCAACGAAACCGGGTTCCTATTTCTCAAGAGCCCGAAGCCCTATTTACTTGTGCCATGGGTCCACCTGAGCCTATTTGGGTTCCCTAAGAGTATCAGTAAGCTCTGCGTGCCTCTCCTGCTAATGGGCTGCCGCCTGCCTAGCTTCTTATGTCGAACCTTGTCCAGTCTGGGGCTAACTTGCCTATGATCATTGATCCGAAAGTGGAAGAATTGAACAAGGTCAAAGAAGATCTTAAGATGATGACTAAGAAGTTTGACCAAGTCCGAATCTCTATAAATTACATGGACTACACCCAGATGTCTCCTTATTCTAAGGCAAGTTTACCCGAGAAGTTCAAGATGCCAAATATCGAGAAATTCGAAGGAAGTGGACCCCCATTTGTTCATCTTCACAGTTATCACCATTATATGACTCTCCTAGGGGCTTCTGAAGAGGTGATGGACCAATTATTTTAGCAAACTTTGAAGGATAGAGCCCTTCAATGGTTTTTGTCTCTCGAAGAGTCCAGAATTTGTAACTGGGAGGATGTAGCCCATGAATTCATATCGCAGTACAAATACAATGAAGAGCGTGAGGTCACCCATTGTGATTTAGAGCTTCTCAAACATAACTCTGAGGAATCAGTCAGTAACTTCATATCCCGATGGAGAGATAAGGCAGCCATTATGACCAATAGACCATCCGAGGAAGAACAAATCAACATAGTAAAGAAGAACTTCTTACCCCATATTCGAACAACCATGGGAGGATAATACTATCCCCACTTATGAGCTCTCAGAGAAGAAGGAGTAGAAATCGAGGAAGGTCTTGCTAAAACAAAAGTTTAACTAAAGAAAGTGTCCGGACAGTTCACCCCTAGAAAATATGACAAACCTGCCAATGCTGTAGTCTCAACCATCAACAACATCTCTCAACCAACCACATCATGGGAACCAGAAAGCCTCCATGTCCCAGTTCGAAAGGAATACACCGAGCTTCATGATCCCCTCTCCAAAGTTTATCAAGCCCTGTTAAGCTGAAACCTTATCAAACCCTTGGACCCCCGTCCATTGCCAAACCCACTTCCAAGAAACTTCAAGGTAGATTCCCATTGCGCCTTTCACCAAACTGCTGGCCATACCACCGACCAATGCTTTCTCCTCTGAAACTTAATACAATGTCTAATTGACTGGGGTGCCATTGCCCCACCAGCCAATCTTAAGCCAAACACTACTCACAACCCACCCCCAAATCATACCAGTGCTATCTTCCTAGCAATGAACCCTGAATTTGATCCCTCAACTCAAATCACACCCATACACTCTCCTAAGCCTCTCCAAGCTTGCCCATATTTCCTCCTACACCCTGTTAGCCTCGCTGATCCAGCATTATCACTCCTTACCAGAGCATGCATCGCTGTCCGTACCCGTTCTGAAAATGGAATTATGGAATTATCAGAAATGTTAAACCAACTCCTGGAGTTCGAGCTAAAATTTCCCTCATAGATGATCATTGATTGCCAGAGGTTCAGTACGCTATTCTTGGAAGCACGGAAATGGGCCTGAGAGTCAAATAGTTGGGTGATACCAACTAATGATGTCAGCTTAGATGATGTTGCCCAGATCATGGAATAATTATTCAGGAAAACCAACAAAATTTACAGTATGACCGAGTTACTTGATACTCTGAAGCTACAAGGATGCCTGGTCCCTTCACCCTTACATATCCCCACAGAATGGGAGGACATGTATGAAGAAGCCATTGAAGTTGTGGAATACATCGACTTCACTTGGAAAGACATAATTGTTTCCACCGGATGGGGGGAAGAATTTGAAAATTCAAATGAAGAGCAAGCTTCAAATAAAACTAGACCAGTAGACGACATTTGTAGGATGATATCATTTAAAGAACTCCTTGGAGAAATAAATAAGATGGCAGAAAAACCCGAGATTGATGAGAAAACGGGGTTCATGTTCTTCCTTTCTTCAATAAATCACATGATCAGATCTGGAAGGCATTACCAGATCCTAAGCTCACTACTCGGAAATGACAAGGGGAAGGGCATTGAAAATATTCCTATGCCATAGATGACCCTCGAGGATAGCAAGATCCTCGATCAACTGAAGAAAACTCAAGCTAACATCACTCTATGGGGGCTTTTCATGTCTTCTCAACTACATAGAAATTCTTTGATCAAGTTGCTCACTGGACCCACAATTCCTCCTTCTCCTACATCAGAAGAAGAGGTAAATCTAGTTGGATCCCTGATCTCTACCCGAATTCTATCCTTTTTCGAAGAAGAAATCCCCAAAATTAGGCCAAACCACAATTATGCACTCAATATCTCCGTCGAAGTTATGGGGAAGATCGTACCACTCTCTCTTGTCGATAATGGATCCGCCTTGAATGTCTGCCCATTAAGAACCTTCAAATCCTTAGGACTGATGGAAAGTGACCTTGCTCCAACCTCCGCTGCTGTACGTGCCTATGATAATACCCGTCGGTAGGTGATGGGATCCATAAAACTTGTAATAGGGGCTGGCCCTATAAACCCTGTCATTGAATTCTAAGTTATCAACATCCTTGCGTATTTTAACCTGTTACTCGGATGACCTTGGCTCCAAAGTATCAATGGTGTGTCCTCCTCACTCCATCAAAATTATAGTTCTTCACCGACGGAAGAGTCATAACCATTTTGGGCGACGATGATAATACCGAGGGTGCAAGTACCAGCAATCCAGTCCTTGAGATACAAGACAGGTCAAATGATATGCTCCTATCAGGATTTTGAATTGAATAACTTCTACTCCTCATAGGGGACGATTTAAAAAAAAGGGGTTTGTCCAGAATACGACCCTCATGGAAACGTTAATGTGATTCAGATGTTCAGAAACATGCACTTCATGCTCGAATTGGGGCTAGGACAAAGACAACAAGGGATAATTGAGCCCATTGAACTGAAAAAAGCTTTCTCTCCTTGTGGTTTGGGGTATCAACCATCAGAATAAGAGCTCAAAATGATTCGCCAGTCTCGACCAAAGAGAAGATTAGACTGCATCCAGACTATCCCATGTGATTGCTTGAATGGAAGATTCATCAGAGAGGGTGAAGACTTCCACTTTTGTGGCTTTTTGGAATCATGGTATGACCATACAGGCAAGAAGATGAAGCCTGGGATGGAGATCTTTTTCCAAGATAGCTACTCATGGAACAAAAGTTCCCAACACCATGTACAACCAATCATTAAAGATACCGAAGAGATTGAGGAAAGAGACTTCGAGGATTCCTTCAACATACAGACACTGGGGCTAACACTCTGCATGGTTTATTCAGGCACTACATCGTTGGATCCGTCCCACCTGATTAAAGCTGCTGATAAACCTCTCCTCAACTGGCATGCTGTGCCCTTTCTACCTACTAAAATCCCACCTAACCCCAATGTTTACCCCATCTCTTCTTCTGTTGTCTATCCTTGCTCAAATGTAATCGAGACCTCCTTTGATGAGGTTCTTAATGCTGTTTTTCCTATCAATGAAATAAACGAAGATTTTGAGTATCTTGTTGTGCCTTACGTTAATTGTTTCGATTCTAATCAAACTTTTGATGATGATGATTTTGCAAATGAACATTTCTTAACTGATCTAAATAAGGTTAATAACAAATAACATAACTGCGTTCAAGTTAATGAAGAATAAAATATTATTGTTAACCTCGGTTCTAGTAGCCAACTACGCGAGATTAAGATAGGGGATACCCTTGACGAGCATGAGCGCGCACAACTCAAAGAATTACTGAAGGAATTTGTGGATGTCTTCGCATGGTCCTATGATGATATGACCGTCATTGATCCCAAAATAGCTCAACATGAGATCCCAACTCTTCTAGATTACAAGTCAGTTAAATAAAAGTTGAGAAATCTCTGCATCGAATGGTCGCTCAAGGTCAAAGACGAAGTGGTCAAACAACGAAACGTAGGTTTCATTCGTGTGATCGAATATCCCACATAGTTAGCTAACATAGTGCCTGTGAAAAAATCAGGAGGGAAAGTTTGGATGTGTGTAGACTACGGGGACTTGAACAAAGCCTCTCCAAAGGACGATTATCCATTACCCAATATCGACATGATCGTAGACAACACAACCAGTCATGCTCTCAAGTCATTCATCGACGGGTTCTCCGGATACAACTAAATCAAAATGCACCCAGATCATCAAGAAAAGACCGCGTTCATCACCCCATAGGGAACCTTTTGCTACACTGTTATGCCATTTTGTCTCAAAGAATGCCGGTGCTACCTACTAGAGGGCTGGCACAACCATCCTTCATGATCAGATTCACAAAGAAGATAAGGTCTATATAGATGATATGATTATCAAATCCAAAACTAGAGAAGGTCATGTTCTCGCTCTCCGAAAGTTCTTCAAACGACTGCGACGATATCAGATGAGACTCAATCCACAGAAATGTGTCTTCAGTGTTACAAAGGGAAAACTCTTTGGATTCATGGTCAGTGAGAAGGGGATAGAAGAAGATCCTGCCAAGCTGAAAGCCATACTTGAGATGCCACCTCCCCGAACAGAGAAAGAAATTCGATGTTTCCTTAGAAAATTACAATACATCAGCCGGTTCATCAGCCAACTAACCTCCATCTGCGAACCTATTTTGAAACTCCTTCGAAAAGATTCAACAAAGGTTTGGAATGAGGCCTACCAAGAAGCGTTTGACCGAATCAAGCAATATTTAACCCAACCTCCGGTACTCATGCCAACATAGCCTGGTCTCCCTTTGCTCCTATACCTAACCATAACCGATACTGCATCTCAGGATTTGCTAGCCCAATACCTTGAAGATTCTCACAAAAAAAGAGCCATCTATTATGCCAGTCGCAAATTATCCAGGTACGAAGTCAACTACACTTCTTTGGAAAAATCATGCATCGCGCTTGTTTGGGTTACCCAAAAGTTATGACAGCACATGCTTGCCTTCCCCATTAAACTGGTATCCCGAACGGACCCCATCAAGCACCTGCTTGAGAAACCCGCCTTATCCATCCGAATGGCTCAATGGTTTTTGCTCTTAGCGAAGTTTGATATCATGTACGTCACGCATAAAGCCATTAATGGAAGAGCCATCTCTGACTACCTCACCGACTACCCCATGGAAGAAACTGATGTTTGGGTCTCCGAATTCCCAGATGAAAACATCCTCTACACTGCTCAAGAGGACCCTCGATGGAAAATATTCTTTGATGGCGCTTTCAACAAAAAGGGATATGGCATTGGGATACTTATGATCACCCCTGATGACTCCCACACTCCCATCGCCATCAAATTGGATATCCCCTGCACTAATAACATGACTGAATACGAGGCGTGTACGGTAAGCCTCAAAATTTCTCTTAAGAAAGGAATTCAATGCCTAAATGTTTATGAGGATTTTTCCCTCATCATCAGTCAAGTGCTCAAAAAATGGAAAGTCAAGGACGAGAAGCTCGAACCCTTCCATGCTGGAAGATAAATCATTCCTTGAGTAACCAAGGATCTACCCACCAAGGGCGAGACGCGGAGAAGTCCAGCCAACAACTCCTGGGGATACTGAGAAAACTCAGGCAGAGCCGTAGCAACGCTAGGATTTATCCCCGACATGGCAAAAAAATTCCTCGTAGGACAGATAGACTTCTTCCAAGACAAAGAGAAATACTTGGTCTTTAGGGTACCAAACTTTTACCGCCGTTATCAGCATGTTCCACTCTATGGGCCGATTACTCCATAAAGAAACTCGACGCATGTTTTAAGCATCGTAGTCGACGTTGTAGGAGCACATCACCTCCAAATTCTTGAGGTAGTTGGAAAACTAGACACTACCAGAGAGAGCCATCTCACAGAATAAGAGAAGGAGAATGTGAAGGTGTGATGAAAACACTCCACCCTTACCCCTTTTTACACTTTAAAACCTCCACAAAAGACATAACCTCTGCAGAAATCATAGGAAACCCTTCCCCACAAGGTACCAAAGGCTGAACAGGGTACCAAGCAAAGCTTTGAAATCAATGGGACTGGACTGACCTACCGATAGGCAGGATAAGGTGCTTGTCGATCGTCAACCTCCCATTTTTGGAAATTTCCCTTTTTCCTCTTTTGTCAAAATTAGAAAACTCAATAAATAAATTGATATTCTCAATAGAATTTCAAAAATCCCCTTTTCATCTTATATAATTCCTCATTATGGATAAAACTTCCTTTTAAAACTTCCAAAAATATTTCTTTTTACGATCTCAGCAGCTAAGTAAAAAGCGCATGTACATGCATTCATTCATGCATCACTAACAGAAGATAATAAAAAAAATTCCATTGCATTGCATAGATATATACTTATTTGTGTTACATCAATCTTGAAGGAAATAAAGAAAAGAAAAAACAACGGGACTCAGCCCGAACCCACATTCTCCCTCTCTCTCTCACCTAATCTTCACCTCTCTCCTAAGAGCTTCCATCCCTGCGATGCGCTCTCTTTCCCCTGCTGCGAGATGATGCACCATCGCTATCCTGGCCAGATTCTTCCCCGGATGAAGTAGACGAAACCAAGCAAGAAGGAATAGGAGCTGCATCCCCAATATGGGAAGTCGCTGAAGATATCCAGTCCCTAATATCCCTCAGCTAAGTGGTGGACACCCGGACGTGCTGCAAGAAAAGGCAGAATCAGTATCGAGCAGAAAAGAACAAAATCAACCAAAAATAAGGAAAAAAAATGAACAGAAAGGTATACCTCAGGATGAAGGACCACCTCTGTCAAGCCCAACTCCTTCGGGTCCATTGTATGAGGACGATGCAACATACGCACCATCCCTCCGTCAGCCCACCAGATATTATATGAAGGAGTATGCAACCGCACAAAGGCACCTCCGAAGTCACCACAGATGTCGATGAACCACCACCACTGTGGGAAGACCCCACTGGCCGACTCGAACCTGTAGGAGGGAAAGGCAATGCATCATATATGTTGGACGCCATTAGCCAGCTCGTCATGAAGTCCATATAATTGTACGATACAACCATATCGGTGTATAGCAGATAGGAACTGCCAATCATCACGTCGATCCTTGCATCCTCCGACAGTAGTCGCTCCCGCCTCATAAACATAAGAGGCCTCGCAGGTGGCACCACCATCTCCTCCTACGCAATCTGTCGGACTACCCTTTCCCCGAGATACCAAGAATGGCCAAACTCATGCGCCAGTAAATGGCTCATCTGCGCATTCACTCCCGTCAACCCCGTGTCCTAAATGGTCGTCCCCCAAGGGTAAAAAGTCACCTAAAAAATCCCCAATAGATATAAGCCAATATGGAATCAGACCATAAAAAGTTTTGGACTGAAGAAGAAAAAAGGCTTACCCTATCACTGGTCAGGCCATTCAAGACCTGACGCACTGCCTCCAAAGAGAGAGACTTCCTCGACTGCCGATTGGCCTTCCACCACCTATGCAACCGACAAAAATCCCCAATGATGTCATTCTTTATAGTAATCAACTGGGTATTACACCCAATCACCTCATAGAACCAAGTCTACCAAAGACAGGAAATTCACAATTAAAAAGAGATGCGTAAGGAAAATGAGAATACATGAAAGGAAAATGCGCAAACTAAAGAATACCTCAAGAAGATACGTGGCTCCAATAAAATTCTACCGGCAGCACCGGCTGAATGCATCCATAGAAAAGTAAAGGGTCGCCAAAGTTAGGCTCCCCCAATCATAGAGAGGGATGTTCAAAAACATCCTCAAGTATGGAAAAACCATAAATGGACTATGTCGCCGCTCGAAGCCACCAGGAATCCCCCAGCACCAGCAAAATGAATAGTCGGTCCATCTGTCTCACCTACAGCCCTTCCTCCACACCATGCCGATCGGTACCCACCTTAAATTTTCATGCAGAAATTCCCGAAAAATACCAGAAAACCCTGAAAAATAGTCAGAAAATTCCCAAAAATCCCGGAAAGGCTTTAGAACATGTTCACCAAGAAAATTTCACACTCCCTTAAGAGAAACCCCCATTACCCCAGCGAAACTCTCAAAATCCAAGTGAATTTCCTCCCGGTAACGTCCCCAGAGGACCCCTAAAGCATCCCAAACTTCAGGATCATCTCTTATCCCCCAAAGGTCTCAAATTTCCTCGAGAAATACGTCCAAATCCCGAACCACCTAATCAGTTCCCCAGCATTTAAATTTACTGTTCCCCTAGTAAAGTCTCCAAAAGGCACGATGATTTACCCAAGAATCAGCTCCCCAACTCAAATTAAAATCATGAGGTAATTTCCCTGGCGGAGTTCCCCGAGGTTATCTCATCTCCAAGCGCTCAGAATTGGCTTCGACCTGCAGATTTTGTCATCAAAACATAAGACCACAGAATTGGCTTCAACCCATAGAATTATCACCTCAACTTAAGTCCGCAGAATTGGCTTCGACCCACAGAATTGCTCATCTCAATTTAAGCCCTCAGAATTGCCCTCGACTCATAGAATCGGTCACCCTCATCTTCAAGCCGACAGAATTGGCTTCGTCCCATAGAATTGGTCACCTCAACATAAGCCCTCAGAATTGGCTTCGACCCACTGAATTGATCATCTCGATTTAAGCCCTTAGAATTGGCTTCGATTTGCAGAATTTGTCATCTCAATTTAAGCCCTCAGAATTGGCTTCAACCCACAGAATTGGTTATCTCAACTCAAGCCCTCAGAATTGGCTTCGACCCACATAATTGGTCACCCTCATCTTCAAGCCTTCAAAATTGGCTTCGACCCGCAGAATCGGTCACCCTCATATTTAAGCCCTCAAAATTGTCTTCGACCTGCAGAATTGGTCACCCTCAACCTAAGCCCTCATAATTGGCTTCGACCCACAGAATTAGTCATCTCAACTTAAGCTCACAGAATTGGCTTCGACCCGCAGAATCGGTCACACTCATCTTCAAGCCCGCAGAATTGGCTTCAACTCGTAGAATTGGTCATCTCAACTTAAGCCCACAGAATTATCTTCGACCCACAGAATTGGTCATCTCAACTTAAGCCCTTAGAATTGGCTTCGACCCATAAAATTGGTCATCATAAATTAAGCCCGCAGAATTGGCTTCGACCCGCAGAATTGGTCATCTCTACCTAAGCCCTCAGAATTGGCTTCAACCCGTAGAATTGGTCATCTCAACTTAAGCCCGCAGAATTGGCTTCGACCTTCAAAATCATTCATTTCAAACTTAATCCCTCAGAACTGGCTTCGACCCGCAGAATCGGTCGCCCTTATCTTCAAGCCCTCAGAATTATCTTTGACCTGCAGAATCCATCGCCCTTATATTCAAGCCCTCAGAATTATATTCGACCTATAAAACCAGTCACCATCATCTTCAAGCCCTCAGAATTGGCTTTGACCCGTAGAATCGATCACCCTCATCTTTAAGCCCTCAGAATTAGCTTTGACCCGTAGAATCGGTCACCCTCATCTTCAAGCCCTTAGATTTAGCTTCGACCTAAAGAATCAGTGACCTCATCTTTAAACCCTCATAATTGGCTTCGACCCGCAGAATCGATCACCCTCATCTTCAAGCCCTCAGAATTGGCTTAGACCCGCAGAATTGGTCATCTCAACTTAAACCCGCAGAATTGTCTTTGACCTGCAGAATCGATCATTTCAAACTTAAGCCCTTAGAAATGGATTTGACCCGTAGAATCGGTTGCCCTCATCTTCAATCCCTCAGAATTGTCTTTGACCCGCATAATCGATCACCCTCATCTTCAAGCCCTCGGAATTGGCTTCGACCCGTAGAATTGGTTAACCTCATCTTCAAGCCCTCAGAATTGGCTTCGACCTGCAGAATCTGTCACCCTCATCTTTAAGCCCTTAGAATATGCTACGACCCGCATAATCGATCATCCTCATCCTTAGGTTCTCAGAATTGGCCTCAACCCTCTGAATTTGTCATCCTCCTTCAAAGGCATCATGCGGTGTCTATTCGATGGCTATCATTTTCTCCAAACTCACCCGTCAAGGGGCTCTATAGACACCCCATTCTAGCACCCCCTAAACCTCTCCTTAGGTCCCTAGAACCTCCCTTTATCACTACAAACCTAATTCATACCCCAGGTACTGACCTAGAGGCCATCGGGCACTCCCGGGCTCCATTTAACAAAAAGTCAAACTCTTTAGCTCAATCGAGACTTAATAAATCTTCAAAGGGCACTAAAACACCTTTCCAACGGTTCGCCCCATGTTCGATTCTGACTTACGGTACGGACGAACGATCCATTTCCCCCCGAAACTTAATCAAGAGGTGACCGTATGCTCCTAGGCTCCATTGGAACAAAATCAACTCTTCAGCTCAATCGAGACTAAATGAATCTTCTAAGGTAACTGAAACCCCTTTCCAACGGTCCACCCCGTGTACGATTCTAACTTACGATACGGATGAACGATCCGTTTTACCTCGAAAGGTCACTGAATGCTTCTAGGCCCCAGTTGATCAAAGTCAACTACCTAAACAGAGTCAAACTCTTTGTAATGTCGAATTACATCTTCTAACCTTTCCAATGATCCACCCCGTGCGCAATTCTGACTTACCATGTGGACGAACGATCCATTTGCATTTGACGATTCCCCGTCCAAAGGACTGACGAGTGCTTTCGAGCCATATTTGACCTAAAGTAAACTCCCGAACCCGGGAGCAGTCCAAAGGACTTTTGAAGGTATCTAAAGTAACTTTCCAACGGTTTACCCTATGCACGATTCGAATAAACAGTTTGCATTTTATGATCGATTTTATGAAAGAACCTGAAAGAGACTTCCAAATGGCAGGTCCCAAACCCTGCCTATCGACAGTGTGCCCAAACACATCTACCGATTAGTAGGACCAGGGTTATGTCAATTAGCAATGCCCTGGGACTATAAAAAGGAGGGCCTTACCTCATTTCAAAAGAAACCCAAGATCTAAAACCTATCACTCTCAGCAAGTTCAGAAAACCTCTCTTGAAGTCAGCGTGATTTATACATCCAAATCCCTTTCCAATCGTCACCTTTCATCATCTTTTTCATCCAACTTGGTGAATTAACTACCCTCCATCATCACCCAAGTGCAAGGGATGCTCTCTAACATTCAAGATCAAGCTCAAGATCTTCAAGAAGGTCCAACTTTGTCAACTATTTCTTTAAGTTCTCCTAAATTCGCATTAATTTATTTTATTACTTAGCACTTTTATTCCCTCATCTCACATATCCTAATATACTTTTTATTTAGTATCATTGCACACCTCCTATTTTCATATAAATAAACTCGAAAAAATAAGAGAAAGAGGGTTTGCTCATAAATTCCAAACAGGAATTCTCACATTGTTCTCACTACTAAAAAACTTTTTACACACACACACACACACCTATAAGAGAAGTCTCCTATTGGATTTATTAGATAAACCCCACCCCTCATTTTTCATACGAACTCCGTGGACTTTGATGCCTCTATAGGCTACGTAGGCGTCTCGGGGTAAAACTCGAGACTCGAGTCCTATTTCTTCCCACTTTTATTTATTCTTCCATTTTCTAACTTAATTATCTTAGATTCTATGTCCACATATATACATATATTTGTTGTTAGTGGCGTATTATTCCATATGCGTTATCATTCCGTTATAACGATCAACGCTAGGATAATCGTGTAAATCCTATTTTATAATATTTTTTTTAGGAACATTCCTATGGATGACTCGCTTTATCTCTTCCATGATACAAGTCAATGATTCCTATCTCCATCACATATACACATGCACATATATCACGAGGAAATAACGAAAAATGGCAATAACCCATGATAGGCCGCAAGGGCGAAATGGGTGACTAACACCTTCCCATTTCGTAACTTAGCCTCCAAACCTTTTTCGAATCATTTTTTATTTCGTATGTATCAGTATGTATTTGGATGCTGTCCTTCGGGATGGATCCCTTTTCTTTTGTCTATTTTGAGAAAAATAGACTGGCGGCTCCATTTCTCTACATTTTTCACCTCATCACCGACGCCGGCCGAAGCGCTCCCTAGAGGGATGCGCGGAACCAAGATCCTCTCAAGAAGAAGAAGACCCCCCTCTTCTTTCGTCTCTCTCCCGCCGTGAGGTTCGGAGGGGAGGGCCACATAAACCTCTACTACCAAATGTTTAACTTGTCAATAGGTAATGATTAAACTCTAAAATCTAGGTGGGCTTTTGCAACCTCTTCCCATCCCAGCCTAGAACTGGGATCTTATTACTGTGGGCTTTATTAGTGGATTACCTCCACAGATCAAGGATATAATTGGATTTGGGTAATCATATATCACTTAAGTAATTCAGCTCACTTTCTTAAAGTTCATACCACCGCAGGATCAGTCGTGGTCTTCCACACTTTATCAATGGTATGGACGAATCCCTCGCTTCATCTAAATGTGTAAAAGATCCTATCCGCACTTAAAATCCGAGTACTCTAATGTTGAGTTAGCAACCAGAAAATGCATGATAGGAAAAGGAAGATTGGAACAATTAAGTGAGAGAGAACCACATGAAAAAGATATGTTGCAAGCATGCACATTAGATCTAGCAGGAAATTAGAGCAATCGCTAACAGTGGCCTTATTTGCAATTTTTTTCCCTTTCTCTTAATCCTAGTGGTACACTCATGTGCTTTGTTACCTTTACCCTCACATTTATAATACATAATTTTTTCTTTCTCATAAACCTTATCTCGCTCATTCTTTTTTTTTTCTTAAAAATCTTTTCTTTGGAAGAATTTTGTTTTTAAATTTTGATAATTTTTTTTCAAAAAGGACCAAGTCATCCAGTTCAAAATCAGACTCATAAATTATTTCTTTCTTCTTTCTCTTAGTTTGTGTTTTCAAAGAAATCCTTATCTTCTTAGGCTTAACAGTTTTAGGAAACATATCTCTCTCACACATTTGAATATCTCTTATAAGTTATTCTACCTAAGAGTATCTAAGATTCCCACAATGACCTTAGTAATAAAGCGGTGCAGGGAGCGACCTCAAAATTTTCTTAACAACTATCATCTCAGGAATCCACACCCAAATTAAAACTAGAATTAACTATGTCTGTCAAACACGCAAAAAATTCATCAAAAGACCTTTACTCTTGCTTGGTAATGGTTTTAAATTGGGTGGTCAAATTTTGTAGCTTAAATGCCTTTACAGTGTTGGTTACCTCGTGGGTGAGCTAGAGGGTATCCAAAATGTATTTAGACATGGTGCACGTCATAATGTGATGAAACTCATCTGAAGTGATGTCTCCTGAAATAGCACTTAAACTGCGTGAGTTAAAATTACTCCACCTAAAGTCATCATCTGTCCATAAAGAGATAGGTTTAGAGACAAATCATTATCTGTAATGAATATGGGTGGAGTATATCCTCTTTCACAAACTAACCAAACACGTTCATCAATGAATTTTAAAGCAGATATGATCCTAGCTTCCCAATAATCATGATTGAAACCATAAAAAATGGGCATTCGATTATATAAATTATCCATTAAATTCTGGCTTTTCAAAGATCAATAATTTTTCAAAAAATTGATATCTATTTTTTTTTTTTGCATAAAAAGGATTACACAATAAATTAGTGCAACTGTATCTAGTACCAATTTGAGAATGTGAAACTTGAAGTAATGGATTTATTTATATAATTAAATCCCAACACACAAATAAAATTTTTACTCAAATTTTAACCTTTAATAAATTATTGTGTGCATGCAAATAATGTCCAAATATAGAATTATAGGTATCAAGCCAAACATGCAAAAACACAAAGATCAGTAAAACTCCCTTTATATGGAAAAACCTACATTCAACACTTAGATTTTTTTACTAACAGTCGATTTACAAATCACTTAGACTAACAAAGTATGACACGAAGAGTCTTCAAAACATTCTAAAAAATGGCTGAGACTAGATTTGTCCACAGTTAGTGGTATACCCTCTGTATCCACTGATCAACCTTTTTCCTTCTTCAGTAGTGAACCTTTGGTTCACAAGTTCAGTTGCAAAGAATCCTCTCCACAAGATGTATGCAAGATATATAAACTTATACAATTTTAAAAAGATTCAAAAACGATATGGTGGATGTAAAGATTATGAATGAAAAAGTGTTTTGTAACATAAAAGATGAAAAATAATGGATTGGGTATGATGTTCAGATTTTTCCGAAAGTCCCCTACAAAAAGGGTTCAAACAGGTATTTAAAGTCCTAATTTTTTTTTGAGGTGACGACTCTTTCGAACGAAAATTAAGGCCGTTCGAATGAGAATATGCATTCATTTGAACGAGGAGGCATTTTGTTAACGAAAAAGGCAATTCATTCAAAGTCTACATCTAATGAGATTCTAATGATAAAGTTCTATCAAGAAGTCCTTACTTTATTAGATGGCCATTTGTTAGGAGATCTAATAAAAAGGTTTCTCGTTCGAACGAGGTTATAATATCATTTGAATAAGGCGAAAAATAATTTAAAATTTTTAAATCCTTTTAAAACTGAAGCCCCGGTTTTATAAAAAGTACATCCCAAATTTGATTAGGAATAATTATGAACACCCAAAAGTCTTATACCTTCAGGAAATGTAGAGATTTCTTCGATCTTGGAGATGCCAAAGTTCAGTTCATCATGACGGTATGTAACGGGATACGCCAAAATAACAATTAAAGCCTAAGTTCAGTTCATCAGATTATTTTATATTTTTCACAAACAGATGCCACGTGCACCATGGTACAGTATTTCATGGATGGATAGCAAAATTGAACGATTTACCTATTATATGACACCCCATAAAAGTTATAACTATATCAATCAGTTCTAAATATAAATATACATTAGTCTAAACAATTTGTATCATTCTAACCATGATTGAAAATAAAATAAAATAACACATGTTGACAATAAGTAAAGTAACTAATACAACGCTTATACTTATCTCCAACAAAGGAAAGAACTCCATCACTGGAAATATAATAATAGTTTCAATGATAAAATCCCAACTCCAAGTATTAAAACGAAAGTGCAAATAAAGATGAGCATGTAGTCTCAACGCACATATCCTAGATATAGAAGCAGGAGTGGGAATGAGTGGAAGAAATCAGGGTTGTGGTGGATGCTACTACCTAGGATATGAAAACAGATTCCATAAATATAATTAAAACTAGCAAGTCTACAAAGAGTAAGAATTTAACTGAATTTAGACTACAATTATAATAATGCATCTTCCTATCATATTTTAGCTATTTTGCAGTCAACATAACCCAAACAACCTAAATATAGAATACATGCCTAATCTCAAGCCCAAGTGAACCCAATGATACATAATTATAAATCTTTCTCATTTGTTTATAATTATAAGTTTCCATAAGAAATATCTCAAATATTCATATCTTGCATAATCTTTTATAATGGAACAAAATCACATAAGTCCAATATCCAAATGATTATGTCTCCACTCACATACAAGTAGATGGGTATGCATCATCCCGCACATAAAATTACGAAGGACTATCACTATTGCCTTTAGGAATCACTTGTGCGTACTAAGTATAGTTATAGGTTGTCCCAATCGTATAACTTTAAATCAACAACAAGGTAATATCACAACACCTTCTCATCTATCGTTTAGACTCTAAGCCCAAGGTTATACAAAGAACACATCATTTACCTTCACTTTGTACACGGGTATGCCATCAGTAGGATCAAGGAAAAAGGACTAAGGAAACCCATCACTATCACCGGGGTACCAGCATAGTCAACATCAGGGGGGACCATAAAAATCCCTCCTAGTACGTCTATCGTGAGCACTCACATACTATGATATGGTTTCACATATTGTAAAAAATAAAAATATGTAAACACATCAATTTATAATCGAAACTTGTGTCCTTATCCCAATCACACTCTTATCAACCAAAGGGAGAGAAATTAAACACTGCCAAAGATAAGAAGGTTAAAATTATGAAACAAAATAGTTTAAACCAATTGGATTTTGTATAATGACAAAAAAGTTGATATAATATCATAACCTATCTATCTTCCCTCTAATTTTACTTGAGATTAAAATAATCACTCAATACATTATGAGACATTTCACAAGGAACATTACCCAAAAAACCATGCAACCGTATCCAGGCAAATACAATGAGTCCCTTCAACTAAGACAATAAAGATCAAAACTAAGCCAATGAAGATGATGTAATACCCTTTCCTAATAATTCAATTAAATCTTGTATAAAATGTAATGGAGTAAGGTTTGATGATAATTATCAAAAAGTGTGGGTCAAAATTGAAAAGAATAAAAAAGAGATCGTTCTAACGACGTTTGGATGTCACTATACGAGAGACCCCATGTCGCGCGAAGGTCGCACAAAGTAGGGATTCAAACGATATGTCACTCCATTACAGTTCCAAGTCGCGCGAAGGTTACGTGAAGTCAATTATTGAACGAGGTGGTAATGTCGTTCGAACGAGGTTCATGTTGTTCGAAGGACGTGCTTCAAAAATGTTAAAATTTAATTTTCCTTGTGCATTGTCACATTTATGGCCCTTAGATCTTTGATTTGTCGATCTGAAATGAGCCCATATTGGGCAAAACGGGAATTTAAGGGTTTTGGAGGTTTTATAAGGGTGTGTTTGGGCTTATTTTATTATCAGAAGTGGAAGAATATATATATATATATATATATATATATATATATATATATATATATATATATAGAGAGAGAGAGAGAGAGAGAGAGAGAGAGAGAGAGAGAGAGAGGTAGGAGTGGTCTTCCTCCATGGTTGTACACCCTTCTCCACCTCAAACCACCACCCACCACCATAGTTCAACCATAAAGCAACATTTTCTTAGTACATTCCACAATATTTGAACAATATACACCCATTTCCACCATTTTTTAAGTGTAGCTACAAATTTTGGAGAAGTTTTGGGGGATTTTTGGAAAAGATGATGGAAGTTTTCATGAAGTTTGAAAGGGGTCCTTAGCCTGGAAGCTCAAATAGAGCATTTTGGAGGATACATTTGATAACCTGTTGAGGCCACCTTTGAAGGTGGGGGTTGCTCCTCCTACACCAACCTTTTTACCACTATTTGGAGCTTTTGGAGGTGGGAAATCTTACTCTTATTATTAAGACTCTATTTTGTGTATGTGTAGTCTTATTTTTAAAAATACACGAGTAGGGTGAATTTGATTAAATGATGAAAATCATGTGTAGTAAATAATAAACATTTTTATGGAATAAAAATGTTGTAAAAATATTATTTTGTTAAAAATAAATGATGAAATGATAATTTCAAAGTGTAACACAAATTTGGGTGAAACTCTGAATTTTGGCTTCAATCGGGTAAAAAGGAAAAGTGGGAAAATGTGCACATTTATAAAATCTTAAAACACATAAAGGAACTTCGATGACCCCAGGAAAATTAAGAAGGTCCTAGAGGCTTGGGGTGAAAGACCCAAAATAGCTGGCCAAAGCATATGGTGCACATAGCCAGAGGTGTGGAGCCCTTTGAAGTATGCGGCTATTGGAAGATTCTGAGAAAAGATAAAGGAATAAGGAACATGTTAAGAAACGGGTTGTGTGGTGAAAATGTGATAAAGATAACCTAACTTGAATGAATTAATAAATGATCCCATAAAGTTAAATTGGACAAGTAAATGTGTAGATCAATTGATATCCATAAGGTGAAGGAAAGATAAAGTAAGTGGGTAAATGGGTGGTTAAGCATCCTAATTGGTTAAGCCCATAATCAATACAAGAATGTGTTGTAAAAAGTTTTCAAAGGCTAACCGAGTATTTTCTAACACGGTGTTCGCGTGTGTTGAAAGGGTGATTTTCAATGAAAATACTAATGTGGCTTGGTTAAAAATAAAGGGTAATTTCGATAAAGAAAAGGTTTTCGGTCAAACCAAGTATAGTTGTTCCAAGTATTTAACCGTGTGTATTAAATAAAGTGAAAAGTGTCAAAATGATAAAAGGATTTATTTATAAGGTTAAGGTGAATTAATCTGGATAAATAAGGATTTTAGAAGTAAATTGCTTCATGCATTAAGTATATGTATATGTATGTTTATATATGTATACAAGGTAGTTTCATGTACATGTAGGTATAACGTGTTAGAGTCTTATTTCTACCGTTCGATTCAATACTGCATTTGTATATTTCCAACTGAGCATTTGGCTCACCCCATCATTTTGTTTCGATTGGGGGAAATTTCATATTTGAGAGTGTTGTACAGGTAAATACTCTCTTTTATATTACGTTAGTAGCTCTATATGATTGGACTTTGGGGTTCTACCCATGGTTACCTCATGTAGTTTAATTTGAAATTGGAACCTCATGCTAAATAAGTGAAACGTTAATTAAAATAAAACTGGACTCATAACATTATGTATGTTGTCTCATTGCACTTTACACCTAATTCTCAGGTTGGACCGGGTTGACTACGGGTAACCCATAAATCCAGGTTGGGCGTTACAGATGATAGGTTGTTTTGAAGTTGACTTAAAAATTCCATCAAATCCCAATCTCTCAATGCCTCAAATACTTCTCAGATATCAACCAGTAAATTATGAAAGTCCACCACATCCTAAAACCTATGGAGATCAAACTCATGAAAGCATCACACCACAAACCCACAATTTATGATTTAAGAAAGTAAAACAATGTTGTACTTTATGAACCATTGTATAAAAGTAATGTATGATGTTTAAGCTTGTATATGCATAAAACCTACAAACATAAACCCAACTTAATATTTCCTAAAACTTTTCTAAAGAATATCCCTAAACCCAAATTTATTTTACCTAAGTTGAATAAATCTTTCTTTTAGGGGACTAAAATTAGATTTAGACAACTAAACTTTTCACACCCAACTAAACTCTTAACACAATAAACTAAAATTCAAACATAAGGCGTTTTAGTCTACTAAGCCTGGACTTTTAGTATACTAAAAGTTTCAGGTATTCTAGAAATAAGTTTGGTAAAATACTCCAAACTTTGATCTAAATACCCTATGTTATGTTTTTCAACATGAATACCAAAAATTTTACTACCTTATGGAAGCCTCATATCGCTATAAATAAAGCCTCTCTCATCCATTCAAAAATCACCCAAGCCTAAAACATCATCTCCTCTTATAAAGCTTCATCTTCATAGCTTGTGTCAATATCGAGAAATCCCATTTGAGAGTTCTAGTTCCAAAACACCATTAAAGATCAAGCTTCATTTTCAAACCCCCCTTTAGGAAAGTAATAAACCCAATACCCACTTGCGCTAAATCCATACCCATAATCCCATTTGATCATCGTACTAGTGATTCTTGATTACTTACTTTTTAAATAGAGAAAGTAAACCCACTTTATTACTTTTAGTAATGCTACTTGGCTTTACGTTTCGATTATGAATCTTATTGTTGTGACTTATGGTTAACTTCATTGTATCTTCTCATTTGATAGTGATGTAGTTGCAGATAGTCAAGGAATTTAAAGCCCTTAGGATTTTTACTAGATACCCATTAGGAAAGGTTGAGTTTATCATGTTTTTTATTATGGTTTGTAAGGTAGTTTTCCTCTTGAGGGTTTGGTTCTTCCGTAAGTGGGACGTAGATAGTGAAGTTCTCGAGTATCGCCTCAAGCGTGAATGTAGGTAGAGGTCGAATTATGTTAAAATCTCAGTTTGCAAAGTTTTAGTACTCTCTCTCTCTCCCTTAACTATATTTATTGTTGATTAATTGCTTACTTATAGTTATATTTATCATATTGCAATTAATCATTACAACTATGTTATGAAAGTTTTAAAATTTTCCATTAGAACACATATACCAAATTTACCCCCCCTTTCTTGGGTATATTTTCAGGACAATTAATGGTATTAGAGCCAAACTCATAGATACTTATTTTTAAAAAGGTACATTTTTTAGTATAAAGATCCAAATGGTATTTGAACCTAATGTGTCCATTACGAAAGGATAATAAACCAACCGACCCCCATTTTTAATTGAATTAGTTATGTTTTTTATGAAAATTGAATGCAATGGTTTGTTCAAGACACTGGCTATGTTACATGGAGAGCTATTGTTAATGACCCGTACATACCCATGAGAAGTCTATATAGTATTTCAAGTCCGTAAAGATGAGATGGAATTTGGGGAAGATGATTTTAGAAAAGTCCAAGTTAATTCTAAAGCCGTAAACACTCTTGTTTGATCACTTTTTATGAACAAATATAATAGAGTCTCTGGTTGCACATCCACTAAAATACATGGGACACTCTTAAAATCACTCACAAAGGAACATCAATTGTTAGAGAAGACAAAATTAGTATATGCATACATAGTTATGAATTATTTCCATTAAAGAGGAATAATTAATTGTTGAAATGTATAATAAATTTAGTATAATCATAAATAAACTTAAGAGTCTTGGTAGAAAATTTTCTAACAATGAGAAAGCTAGAAATCTCCTCAGGTCTATATCAAAAGGTGGGACTCTAAGAAGATAGTTCTCCAATCTCAAATTAAAATGGGAAACGTGTTTTTAGAATAACTCATTGGATATCTCATCACATGTGAAATGGATATCAAGGATAGAGAAGAAATAGATAAAAATGATTAAAAGGAAAATCTAGCCATATTTGAAAATCAAGAAAAATGATATTGTTCCACAAATGAAATGATGGCTATTTTTACAAAAAAAACTTTCGGGAACTTCCTCAAATATCAACGAAGAGATTGTTACAAAAAAAAAAAAAAACTATAATAGACAAACCTCCGATCAACATAAACCTAAAGAAAAATCCAAATATTTTGGGTGCAATAAATACGACCATTTCATTATGGACTATCCAAAAAGAAAATCGAAAAGGCAAAAAAAAGAGATGGAGCTGCATGAAAAAGAAAGCTATGAAAGCACCGTGGAGTGAATCCAATGATTCTCATTCAAGTTGTGAATCGAGAGAATCCAACGAAGCAAACTTATGCCTTATGGCGATAGACAATAATGTACATTCATATCAAAACTCTTGTTATGATTATCCAACACATTTTAAAACTATTTGTCAAAATTACATGTGACACCCCGACTAATTAAATACCGGGTAGCTACTCCTTTATAAAATTAATTCAAAATGCCAAGTTGGCTCAGTTAATAGCATCACTGTCGAAAATATTTTATTATTTCTAACCACCTAGTATTTAAAAAGCAAGTTGCCAAATTTTAATTTAAGTCTGATTAACATGCAACAAGTATAATGAAGAAATAAATAATACCATTCACCATACTGAAGTAAAATGAATAACCATCACAACAGAGTAAATAAAGTCTGGAGGAAAACTCCTCACTACAATCCCATAACTGAAATGAATAACCGAAATTGAAATAAAACATGCTAAAGTCTGAAAACTGAAATGTAAAAGATGTCTCTAAAGAAATGGGCAACATGCCCTACAACTGATAGATAGTGACTCTGGAATCCAAAGAGATAGAAGCGTCTACATGCAAATCCCTGTAGCTTCCACAAGCAGCTACAGCTCGTCACCTGAATGAGTACCTATGCTTGGTGTCCTTGTGGCTGGGCACCTAAAAATGGTTTTACAAAGAAAAATATTTGAAAAGCAAACGGGTCAGAGCCCGAATGTGGAGTTATATTTTAAAAACCTGCAAGTGCTTTAAAAACATTTAAAACATTAAATGCAAAGTACATGTTAGGACGTACACTCGCATGATATTCTCACCTCTCGTCTAACTGTGCACTCCTAACGTAAGTACCCATCTATATCGACCCATACTACTAGCTAACTGACAACATAACTAGCTAGACTGCCAAAGGTTCTACCCATATTACTCAGTTCCATTAACATAATAACGCTCGTAATTAAAAAGGGTTTAATGTAAACTCAGTTACTAAATATGCCATATATATAAGTATCAATTAACTCATTATATAACTCGAACAATACCTTAATAGGTTCACAATATTAACAGGAGGATTTCCATTGATTAAATGTATATTATTCACATCATAAATATACGATACAAGCACCCCGCAATCTAAGCTATGGTGCACACATACTCTGCTATCCATCCCGGTACATCACGTACATAAGGATCACACATTCCGAATCTCTCAGGAATAGTTCAGATAACACAAATCACAAATAGTGGAGGCGAACACAGTCACCATCACGTGGGTCACGCACATACCTACGCTCCCACGGTCAGCGGACTTATTAATATCACAATAAGTCTTTCTATGACCTATGTTCATCAAGGTACCAGTCTATATCCCCCCCGTAGGCACACAAGGATTAGAGAGTCCTAAGCGAACGCAAACCTCCCGTGATAGCAAGTATGGTAGGTATGTCATACACACAATCCATATACCAATACTAAGCAAACACACATCTTAGTAATACCATATTTTAATCGTAGTACTATTCTCATTCTCGTACTAACTCGTAATTATCACTATATATTCTATACCGGTTTATAATCATACGTGTCATAATTGATTCTCACGTCGTAGTGGACACTCACGTCTCGACCCAAACCGTCCATGTAATACCACTCTCGTATGTGAATTTCTCCTCATAAATACACAAATGCCCTAATCCTACCATTACTACATCTACGGAATGATATCTATATCCTCAAATCAGTTTACGGAACTCCAAAAGTCAAAACAGTCCAAAATGGCCCAAACTGTCAACTCGTTAGAAGTCTCGTTCGAATGAGACTTCGAACGAGTTTGGACTGTCAGGTCGTTAGAAGTCTCGTTCGAACGAGGTTGTTCGAACGAGATCCAGTTCGTTCGAACGAACTGTCCCTCCTAACGATATCTCGTTCGAACGAGATATCGAACGAAATCCCCACTCGTTAGTAACGACTGGTCAACTCGTTAGAATCTCGTACGAACGAGCTCGTTCGAACGACCTGGGGGCTGCTTCTAACGACTGGCCAGTTTCGGCCCAGATTTTTCCCCAATTCGATTTTTACCATTTTTATCACTTCAATCCTTCTCCAAAGTTCGTTCTAACAATGATTTAAGTCCTCTAATCATACTAAAACATGCTTAGGTCATAAACTAACGTCTTTTAAGGCAATAAGGCATCCTAAACATCATTAAATCCCAAGATTTTATACTTTCCCCAATTTCATCAAGAACATGAACCCTAGATATATATCAACATCAAATTCCAGAATTTAATTCGTTTTTCTTTCACCCAAACATGTATTAACATCAGATTAATTGTCTCCAAACTATTCTATATGCAATCCTTCTCAAATTCCTCAAGTTTTATGATCTAGACTACATGGGTTTTCATATTTTATCAAGAACAAACCATAAATCCGAAATTTCTAACATGGAAAAGGCATTCTCAGAAATTAAATGGAATAAAGTCACTTGCCTTGGTTGTCTCTGAGTTTGGTGTAGATTAGATGAAGTTTTCTGCAGAAATTCCTCTCTCTCCAAGCTCTTCTCCAATGGTGGCTTAAGGTGGCTAGGGTTTTGATTTGGGGAAACTTAGAAAACCTAAATGACAACCTACGTAGCCTTCTAGGTTAATATGGGTTGGTTAATGGGCTTAATGGGTTTAATCCACATCAGATTTACATCTCTAATTTTCGTCACTTTTAATTCCTCAAAATGTAAAATTACCAAAATACCCCTTTAAGTTACCGGTATGGCCCAAAAATACCCCGGGACCCAAACTATACCCCCGGCTAGTGTTTTCTGACTATCTCGACCCTTCCGGACGCGTTGGCGCACTCAAAACGACCATACGGATTATAGATTTTAAATTCACTTTTATATTATCAAAATATTATACCGTGGCGCGGCGGTCCCACGCGTCTCAACAAAATTTCCAAATTGCCGTATATGAATCTCACGACAAATTTTATAATACCAAATACATATATAATCATATATGCACATAATCAAATACCAATTCGCATCACATTAGTATTTATAACCCGGATTAATTTCCAATTAATACGTATTTAATTAATTAATCCTCAAAATAAATATAGTCAAAAGTACGGGGTATTACATTACAAAACTATGAAAAACGAATTTGAACAACAAAATCATAACTCTTTTCTCAAAAATAGAAAAGAATTCAAAGAGTTAGAAAAAAAGAAGAAAGAAAATGAACTACTTAAAAGAGAACTCATTCACACTGAAAGCATACATGATCATAAGATATCCTTTCACTAAAATGAAACCAAGAAACTAAAAGAGTAAATAAAATATTTAAAGATTTCTCTAATAAATTCAATATTGAATGCACATTTTGAAAAAAAAGATATTATTCCAAAATCAAAACAAACCTCATACACATTTAAATAAAAAGAAAAGATCCAAACCACACCACACCACAAGATCCCCTTCCATGGAATATGTAAATCCATGTATTAATGAATTACTCTTCCATAATACTAGATACTTATCACAACATACTAACCTCTATGGACCTAAATTTTTAAGGGGACCAAAATCATGTAGTTATGCATGAAGCCATCCACAAATGAAGCAAAGTGGTATCTTGACAGTAAAGGGTCTCATCACATTAGTGTAAAAAATAAAAATTCTTTAATTTAGTTCCTCATAAAGGATGAAAAGTAAATTTTGGTAACAACTCAAAATGTAGAATCATCGGTGAAGAAGAAATTGGTACGTCAACTTACACCTTTATTGATGGTGTCTCACTTGTAAATGATCTTAAGCATAACTTAATTAGCATCAGTCAACTATGTGATAAAGGATACTAAGTCATCTTCAACTCAAAACATTGCCTAGTAAAAAAACCCTTAAATAAAGAAATATTCTTTGTTGCTTCTAGAACCTCAAATGTCTATACATTAGATACAGACGACATAATCCATCGAAAAATAAAATGTCTCACCTCTATAGACAATTGTTCATGGTTATGGAATAGAATAATTGGGCAAGCTCATATGTAACTCATTCATTACTAATGTAATAAATATCTCGTAAGAGGAGTCCTAAAAGCCAAATACACACCAGATAGAATTTGCGATGCATGTAAATGTGGTAAATAATGCAAAACTTATTTTAAAAGTAAAATGGATATTACCTTCACTAGACCCCTGGATATTATCCACCTCGATTTATTCGGCCCAACCCATGTTCCAGTCCTAAGAAAAAAGGTATATGCATTTGTCATTATTGATGATTTTCCATGATTTTGTTTGATATTCATTCTTTCAAACAAAACTGAAACCTTTGGTTTCTGCAAATTTTTTTATAAAAGAGTTCTAAATCAAAATAGGTGTAACTCTCAAACATATTTGTAGTAATAGAGGGAGAGAATTCAATAAAAAATATATTGAATAATACTAAGACAATCAAGGATATGTCCATATATTCTTATCCCCTAAGATTACTCAATAAAATGGTGTAATTGAAAAAAAGAATCGATCTCTACAAGAAATGTCTCACACTATTCTTACTGAACATTAACTTCCTGAATAGTTTTGGGTTTATGCTGTTAACAATGCATACTATGTACTAAGTATAGTATCCATTCAAAAACTCATCAACAAAACCCCATTAAAATATGGAAGAGAAAGAGACGTGACATCAGGTATTTCAAAGTTTTTGGATGTAAATGCTTAATTTTAAATGACCGGGAAAATTTAAGTAAATTTTATCAAAAATTGGACGAAGGAATCTTTCTTGGTTACGCCATCAATAGTAAAGTCAATAGGATTTTCAATAAACTAACCCTAGTCATTCAAGAACCTATCAATGTCACTTTCGACGAAATCAATCATTTTATACATAATAAAATAGATGATGATGATGATGATGATGATGATGATGATGATGATGAAAATAACTACAACATCATATAATAAAAAATAACAACTCTTTCCATTAATACCCATTGAAATCCTTTGAAATACACTCGTGATTCAAATAATGAAACAGTCACAATCTACCAAAAACATGGAAATTCATCACCGATCACCCTAAGGACCAAATAATTGGAGAACTATTCCAAAGTATAGTCACTCTCTCTAAATTTTAAAAATATCCAACAACTCTAATTTCAGATAACAAGAACCTTAAACTAGAGCCGAAGTCGAATAAGATGAATCATGGATGTTAGCCATGTAAGAAGAGTTATTTCAATTTTAACAATATCAAGTATGCACACTCGTGCCCCCACCCAACAATGACACCCTCATAGGCACAAAAAAGATTTTCAAAAATAAAAAAGGATGAATTTGGTTCTATCATTCATAACAAATCATGCCTAGTGGCTCAAGGTTACAAACAAGAAGAAGGTATTGATTACAAAGAAACATTTATCCTTGTAGCTCGAATAGAATCCATATGTATGTTACTGACCTTCGAAAGTTTTAAAGATTATAAATTATTTCAAATGGATGTAAAAAGATCCTTTTTGAAGGTTACATTAATGAAGAAGTATATGTAAAATAACCCCCCACTTTAAAAACCACAAATTTCCTAACCATGTATTCAAACTTAAAAAATAACTTTATGGTTTAAAATAAGCCCCACGAGAAATGTATGAACTTATAAGAAACTTCCTCATCTCACACAATTTTACGAGAGGATTAGTTGACACTACCTTATTTATTAAAACTAAAAAACACGACATTATTCTCATCCAAACCTACATTGATGATACTATATTCGGATCCACAAACAATCAAATGTGTGAAGACTTTGCCTCATATATGCAAAAGAATTTTAAATGATCCTAATGGACGAACTCGGCTTTTTCTTAGGTCTCAAAGCAAACAAACCGACAAAGTAATTTTCCTAAACCAATCAAAATAGGTCAAAGATGTAGCCAAAAAAATTCGGCTTAATCTTACCAAACCCCTTAACACACCAATGAGTACATACACTAAAATTAATAGTGATGAATTGATAGGAAACTATTCCATCGCATGATTGGAAGCTTACTACATTTAATTGTTAGCCATCCAGACATAATGTTTAGCATTTTCCTATGCACTAGATTTCAATCCTAACCAAAATAATATCATCTTACTACTATTAAAAGAAGATTGTGCTACCTGTTATGAACCTCTAACTTAGGACTTGATATCCTAAACATGCTTTTCTTGATGTATTAGTTACTCAGATGTAGATTGGTTCGGTTGTCAAGTAAGTAAAAAAAGTACAAGTGGGTCATATCACTTTCTCGAGGATTCTCTTGTATCTTAGGCAAGTAATAAATAACAATCAGTTGCTTTATCCTAGGTGGTAGCGGAATATATTACAATTCGTTGGTGTTGTACTCAAAGTGTGTATATTAAACAACAATTGAGGGACTTTCAAATTACATTTTCTAAAATACCAATCCCTTTTAATAACAAAAGTGAAATTTCCATCACAGAAATCCCTGTTCAAAATTTAAGAACCAAACACATAAATATCAAACATCACTTTTAGCAAGATCAAGTTCAAAATGGGATGTGGAAATACAATCTCTTTCTACTAAAAAATAACTTGCGAATATTTTTACTAAACAACTTCTCGAAGATCATTTTTTTTGCCATCTGTCATGAATGTTGGAATAACTAGTCTTCAAGAGATAAACTAAAAATATTTTTTTTATTATGGAACTCTTATTATGAAGTTTGTTCCTACCTATGTACCTTTACATTTATTTTTGCTAATCCCAATTACTTGGTAATTCTTAATATTATCCAAAATATATCCGATTCAAGCATGCATTCCATCTTAATAACCACACCACCCTTTTTGATAATGAGAAATATGACGTAACAGATGCTACCTATGTACCTCTGAAGAACCACACCACCCATTAAACCAAAAATATTTTGTATGATGACAACACAATTGATATAAGATCTCAACTTAACTATCTTCTCTCTAAATGTACCTGATATTGAAATAAGCACTCAATACATTATGAGACATATTACCAAGAACACATCATACAGACAACCATTCAAACATATCCATGAAAATACAATAAAGCCCTTCAACTAAGACAATATAGATCATAAGAATGACGATAAAGATGACAAGTTATTTTGATGTACACTTAAAGCTTGCATCAAATCTGAATCTCTCAAAGCCTCAAGCACATATCAGACATAAAAGAGTCAATAAAGCAAGTTCCACCACATCCCATAACCTATAGAGATTAAAATCACGCAAGCATCACATAACAATCCTGCAATTAATAATTCAAGCAAGTTAAAGAATTATCATAAGCCCAGTTGATTATTACATTATTTTTTTGTACTTTAGTAACCATTGTACAAAAGTAAAGTAGCATGATAATCTCAAAACCTACACACCTAACCTACCCTAAATTATCATAAACCTTCCCAAAGCATATCCCTAAAACCAAATTTTTTTAAGCCAAAATCCAGGAGGTTTAGTCGACTAAACCTTTCTTTTAGTTGACTACAACTAGGTTTAGCTAGCTAAACAATTCACACCCGACTAAACCCTTAAGACTACCAATAAAAATTCAAATAGAAGGATTTTTAGTCGATTAAACTTGGACTTTTAGGCAAGTTAAAGTTTTAGGTATTCTAGAAACAAGTTTGGTAAAATCCTCCAACCGTTCATCCATATACCCTATGTTTTCCAACACGAATACAAATCATTCTACCAAATTATGTTTGTCTCCCAGCATAATAAATAAAGATCTCCTCATATATTCTAAAATCACCCAAGATTATAACATCATCTCCTTTAGAAAAGATTCATCTTCCTAGCTTGTGTGAATTGGAAGTCCCATTTGAGAATTCAAGTTCTAGCACATCAGTAAAGCTCAAGATTCGAGAAAACCCATTTGAAACAAACCTTTCTTTTTTAACGCCACACTAGCAAAGTTAACAACCCAATACCCATTTATGATAAATCCATACCTATAATCTAATTTGCACATCATACTAGTTATTCTTGTTTACTTCCTTTTTAGAGAGAAAAAGTAAACCCTTCTAGTAAACATACTTGGCCTTATATTTCCGTTACAAATATTACTATTATTATTATTATTATTATTATTATTATTATTATTATTATTATTATTATTATTATTATTATTATTATTATTATTATTATTCTTATTCTTATTATTATTATTATTATTATTATTATTATTATTATTATTATTATTATTATTATTATTATTATTATTATTATTATTATTATTATTATCATGACTGAGGGTTAATTTCATTGTATCTTCTTGATCGGTAGTGTCATAGTTGTGGGTAGTCAAGGAATTTAAAGTCCTTGGGATATTTAATGGATACTGCTTGGGCAAGGATGAGTTTATCATCTTATTCGTTATAGTTTGCATGGTAGTTTTCCTTGTGAGGTTTTGGTTTTACCTTAAGTGGACCCGAGATAGTAAAGTTATCGAGTACTGTCTCGAGCATAGACGTAGGCAAAGGTTTACCCACGTTAAAATCTCAATTGGCAAACTTTCATTATTCTCTCTCTCTTAACTATATTTATTTTTTATTAATTGCTTACTTATAATTGGATTTATCATTTTGCAATTCAACATTACAACTAATTTAAGAAAGTTTTAAATTTTCCATTAAACTCTATATACCCAATCCATCCCCCCCCCCCCCCCCTCCTCCCCCCCTACCTTCTTGGGTATACTTCCTGGCCAACAAAAGAATATGTTGAAAATATTTAAGGGAAAAGTAAAAATTCCCTTGGAAAATAAATAAAAAAGATAAGGAACTACTTATGTAGAACCTTTAACCAAATTGTTAAACACCATTTACCCCTTATAGCTGAATGATTAAAGATCTTAGAAATCATGACCATCCCCCCATTAGCTGAATGGTTGATGGAAGGGGAAACTTGTACCTATTCCACATTTAATAACCCTAAATGTGTCCCTACACCCCTGATCAGGCGCACATGTGGAATAGTATTTACTTTTACGGTTAGAGGATTCAGATCAGCCCATATAAAAGGGGTCACCACCAATATTAAAAGTCACCCAAACCCCAATATCGATTCAGTATTCTAACATTCTTCATCCCCGAGCATATTTAAATATCAAGTTCTGTTTAAAATCCTAAGTGAAGTTTCGGACTTGAGAAAATTTGTTTCCTCTAAGAAATAGAGGCAAACCTCAATGGATACCCTGTGAAAGTTATCTCTTCGAAATGAAGTTCTTCCTAATGGTACCATGTCATAGGGTAAACTCCCCAAAGAAAAATATTTCTTACGCTACAAGGGTAAAGAAAATATGCAGAAATCTCAGTTCTATAACCAAAATTTATATTGTGATATTAAATGTCAAAATATGTTTAGACCATTTAGCCCGACCCCCATTAAGGGACCGGGTATGCACATTACAACGTTTATATTTCAAAGCCTTGTTTTAAAACTAGAACCTTTGTTTGTTGAACTAAAATGACACACTCATATGTTAAATAAATGATAATCCATGCGTCGACTAAATACGACATGAAAACATAGTTTTCAAAACCATTCTTGGGATAGTGTTCATGAACCAAGTTACTCCTAAACTTTTCTAAAATCAAAGTCTGAAATCGAAATGCTCTCACTACTTCTTCGAGCGAACAAAGCCCGTATTAATGGTAGTATCGTAAAAAATGTCTTGTTTTAGAGTATTTATCAAACACCTGGCTTTCGTTAACATTTTTTTTAACATATGGATGTGACATTAAAAATCATAACGATAATGTTGTAGGCCGCATAAATACCATAATTTGTACACTATATACCCAGTTTCCCGTCACTTACACCCGTAACCCATTTGTTAGAAATATGTTTTCTCTGATCCAAAGACCTTTTGGGTACATAAGCGCGATACTGAGATGAACTCATAAAACCATGTCTTTTGACATATATCTCGGGATATTATCCATTAGGGATGTCTCCATTTCTAGTACAAACCTCCTTTCTCGTACAAAGTGATCATCTCTATCAGTTCGGATCACCCAAGGTCTATGAAACCTCTGGGATTTTAGCCATATCAATAAGGGATACATAGATATTTATCGTAGACTTATGGTCCATTTTAATTCCAAATGCACCCCTCCATCTACAACTCCAAAATGTTCTGAAGGTTCAATAACACCTTCTAGATAATGATCACCCCATAGGCATAAGTAATTATGCCTTTCTCTGTGCCTTTAGTTCAAATCCCATTCTAAACCTCCACCTAAGCTACCTTCTATCTCACAGATAGCTTATATGCCTCTTAAGATAAGTCCTTTCCCTTACACACACATCATAGAAAAACCCTTACATGGGCTTACCCGCAACAACCGAACTATATAGACTTTGATTTCGTGTCTATACGTGGTGAAATTTTGAGTCATTCTCATGAGCACAAGACCCAAAAATATATCTGTCAATATATTATCACCATAGATATGCACCCATCTCTATTATTACCTTTGTTAGAGCAGAAGTCCACGGGTCTATTGAAAATGTGTATAGAACAAACTACAAAAAAATTACATATACCTGAAATCCGACAAGGCAGATTTAGGATTTACCTATGAGATCTCTTTGATTTGATCTCGTCTTATCATGAACATAATATGATGACAATTGTTATAGAATTCAAGCCTAGATACACCTTATGATCTTCTACTGTATTCTTGATATGAAAAGTCATGAGCAGAGTGTGGGCTCTTCCTTCGCGACCACCTTCTCATCAATCTTTTCCTCTCTGATGCATGTCTTCTTCAAAATTTCGTATTAGGGTTTATTGAGTAGAAAAGAGTGATGATTGGGTTAAGGAAAGATGATCCTTAGGTTCATATATATACGCTACAGTAGGGACCCTAAGGAGAGATAAGGATGTAGCTCCTAAAGGGCCTGAGAAAATCTAATCCTTCACAGATTCTAATCACAACCCATTAATTATAATTAATACCACTAAATAATTACAATTGAAACTCCACTCCTTAACTCAAAATTATATTTCGAGCTCCTTATTATTAATTATTCAATTATCCCCACGATAAGGTTACAAATACCCGTTAATAAAATAAATTACTAATCATTTATTTGATTAAGTTCTTCAAGTTCTTGAGCGGTCCAACTTAACTTATTTTTAGTGTCGGATTAACATATTCCACCTTGAGAGTTTGACACATACAAAACTTATAAGCATATCAAGAGGGTATCAACAGTCTCTATACCGAGACATAGATTATATCCATAAAATACTTTCACCATACATTAATCACCATTACCCAATTTATCAAGAGTACTAATCCAATAATGACTCTCACCCGATAAGTCAAAGAAATATATAACTAGTGCATGTGTCCATCAATCATATCTGGATTAAGAGCCTTAAGTAAACCTAATAATCATAAGTTGTACATTGTCTTATGAAATCAATATAAAAATAATGACCTCTAATTGGTTCGTTCAATACACATAAAGTGTACTAGCATAATAAGTTGAAACTATATCATTTCTTGTAATCAAGATAGACCTACTAAAATATTATGCTATAGTCGTATTGATGGTGTGTCTAGTTCCATCTAAAACTTTGAACGATAAAACTACAAGAACTGGTGATCTGATCCTCTGTGTGTAAGTCGTACTCTACACACCAGAACACCTACTAAGAAGAATAAAAGACATCGACAATATATAAAATACTGCAAACATTATGTCCATACACAATTCTCATTAAAATAGGAATAGATGATTTTATTATAACAATAAATCCATAATTAAAACTATTACATAAAGCATGGTTTTAGTCTACTTCTCTAACAATCTCCCACTTAGACTCAAAGCCATGATGCAATGCATCTCACTCACATCCCCTCTACAGGACTATCCAAAGTTTTGGTTAGTAAGATCTTCATGAAAGGGTCTGCCAGGTTGTTCTCTAATGCAATCTTCATAACCGTGACATCACCCCATTGCACAAAAATTCTCGAATGAGATGATATTTACGCTCGATGTGTTTACCTCTCTTATGGACCCGAGGTTCCTTTGAGTTATAAATCGCACCTCTATTATCACAATAAAGTGTAATAATCAATTAAACTAAAGGTACAACTCCTAGATCCATTAGGAAATTTGTAAGCCATACTAATTCCTTAGCTGCCTCGAAGGCCGCCACATATTCATCTGCCATGGTGGAATCAACAATGTAAGATTGATCGATACTCATTAACCTAATGTCTCTACCTCCTAGGGTAAACACATATCCAGAGGTAGAATTTTTGGAATCTGTATCAGACTGAAAATCTGAATCGGTGTACCCAATAGGTACTAAACTCTCTGCCAAGTAAACTAGAATATAGCCTCTTATTTTTTTCAAGTATTTGAGTATATTCTTTATCGTAGTTCAGTATTCTTTCCCAGGGTTAGACTGATATCTACTAACCATGCTAATGACAAAGGTAATATCAGATTTAGTACATAGCATTGCATACATAAGGCTCCCAACTATGAAAGCATAAGGGATGGCTTTCATCTCTTCTATCTCATAAGGTGTCTTAAGACACTGATCATTGGAAATATATATTCCATGTCTGAAAGGCAGGAACCCTTTCTTGAAATAGTTTATGCTAAATTTGGCAAGAATGTAATCGATATAGGTCACTTATGATAAACCCAACATCCTATTGTTTCGAAAACACATAAGCTTGATCCTAAGGATGTGACTAGCTTATCCTAAGACTTTCATATAAAATTAGCTGTACAACCACACTCTAACTAAAGACAATACTCGAATATCATTTCCAGTGAGAAGAATGTCATCCACATATAATACTAAAAATACCATTACGATTCCGTCGCATATCTTGTACACACAAGACTTATCTAGACATTGATCAAACACAAAATATTTGATTGCCTGATCAAAACAAGTTTTCCAAGATCTAGATACTTGATTAAGTCCATAAATGGATTTCTTAAGACTACATAATTTATTCTATTGGCTTTGGGCAATAAAAACATCAGTCTGCACCATATGGATACACTCGTCAAGATTTCCATTAAGAAATGCAGTCTTGACATCCATTTGTCAAATTTCATAATCAAAATGAGATGCAATGGATAAGGTAATTCAGATGGACTTCATTATATCTACCGGTAAGAAGGTTTTCTCATAATCGATTCCCTCTTTCTAAGTAAATCCATTCGCAGCAAGCCATGCCTTAAAGGACTCAAGCTTCCCATCCACCCCTCTTTTCCTCTTAAATACCCACTTGCATCCTATGGGTTTTATCTGTTCAGGTGGATCTATAAGAATCTAGACCTGATTTGAATTCATAGATTCCATCTCAGAATTTATAGCTTTAAGACAAAGTTCTGCATCTTTATGTTGCACACCCTCATTATAGTTATAGGGATCGACTTTGAGTTCAACAGGGACCTTGTCATAAGACTCTCCTAAGAACATAAACCTTAGAGGTAGACGTATAACCCTCCCACTACGACGAGGTAGTCCGTATGATGGTGTACTAGTGTCAACATACACTATAAAAAAGTACTTTTTAAGGCGGAACCTTTTGAGACGGCTAAAATTTTAGTCTCTAAAACTCACTATTTGAGACAGGTTAAATTAACCGTCTTAAAAACTTATATTTTTAAGACGCCTTATGTTACCCATCTCAAAATATACTATAAAAAAAGATTGCAAAGGAATAGCCGTCTCAAAAGTATACTTTATCAGACGACTAAACAAATTTCGGTTTCCCTCCAGCCAATTTTTAGTATCCCGCTCCTTCAATAGCCTAAGAACCTAAGAAAATAAAAAAAAAAACTAAAAGACACACACAAAAAAACACCCCGTTATCCTCCTCCTTCACCCGCACACCTTCGTCACCCTCATCCCAGCCTTAGACCTAGCTACTCAGCCCTTTCCCATCCCTCGCCATTTCGCATGTCGCACCAGCCCTCTCCATTGCTGAGGTAAGTTACGATTATCATTTGAATATTAATGATGATACATAATCATGTGTAATATAGACCTTTCTTTCTTTGAATAGTCACGATTATCATTCGAATATTTCAATTATCATTTAAAGCCTAATAAAATTCGTTAATGAATTTCGTGAATTTGTGTGTGAAAAAACCTAACTTAAGGTGTTTTTTTTCCCAGTAATTTGAGGTGAGATTGTTTGGAATTAGTAAAAACTCGTGAAATTGGGGTTTGATTAGTGAGAAATTGGAGTTTGGTGATGAGGATTTAGTTTTTAATGGTGATGATTGATATGATGAGTTTGGATGGGAGTAGAATTGGCGAACACGTGGAAAGAGACATTGTACAGGTAATTTTTAATTTTATTTTATTTTGGAATTTTAGTGATTTTATTATATGTTGTTGTTGATGTTAATAAAGTTGTGAAGTTATATATTACGTTAGCACGATAGATTTAATGAATGTACGATTTGAGTTTTAGGCTTAATGTTGAACTCTGAATGCTGAAAAATGCGTTAATGAATTGTTATATATAGACCTCTCTTTCTTTTTTCCTTAAATTATCATTTGAAGCCTATTGGAGAGGAATTATAATATAAATTCAAACAAATGATACATAACCATGTGTAAGAAATAGTAAAACTGTAAGAGCAATACTTTTTAAATGGATAGATAAACTAAGTTTAGTTTGATTGGACTGATGTAATTTAACAAATAAAGAGAATGAATGGAAGATAAAATGCCCTAATATTGCATCCTAGACTCCAATATTCCTTGTCTCAAATCTTTTCGCTTTCTTGTCCAGGGAACGTGTTGTTTTAATCTCAAAGGTGTTAAGCTAAGGTAAAACTAATAATGTTGTAATTTAGTTTATTGAGGTTAAGCAAGGTAATAATGAGGTAATAAAACTAATATTATTGGGTGCCACATTATCAATTTTTATTTATTTTTGTTGAGGATTTGGCATGTTGTGTAATGAAGACTAATGTTTGATATTATTAGTTTATTTCAACTGATGTTTGGAAATTTCCTTATTCTCTTTATGTTGTCATTATTTTTTTTAGTGTTTTTTTATGATGCAGGAATATAAACTAAATGATATGATTGACTGAGTTAATCTAGTCCCTCATATTCACGTTACGATATTGTCGATTTGATACGGATAAAGGTAATTTTAATTCTTGGTCATCCATTAATATCATTAGTTTTTGTACTTGATTAATTTGTAGTGGTGATAGGAGGTTGTGGGTGAGCCAATTGAAAACCCGGATTGTCAGTTAGTTGTTATAGTATAGTTATAAGGTTAATTTATGAAAATATTTATATACTTGTTTGCGTGAATTTTAGTTAGAATTATTGATGTTATGTTATGCATTATATCTTCAGTATGTATGTGTCCCATATTCTTACCTAAGAAACAAGAACAATCACAATCGAATTCTTGTTGTTCTTTTTTTTGGTTGTTTCTTGTGCATGGTAATAGACAAAGAGTAATGGTTTTGATTGAATCGGTGTTTTTATCTGGATTGTGAAAGTTCATGTGTTCCAAGCATTTTGAGTCTAAGTAGGTTTCTTCAGTGTTCTTGGTTCAAATGTCTTTTTTCATTCAATCAGTGCTATGTTTCTCAACGTCCGACTCGACTTGATTAGGCTTGGTAATTCTCATATTAGGTTGAATTTTACCTTTTGAATTATATTCAAACCATTGAACTATGTTCAATCCAGTGAATTATGTTCAAATCAATGTCTCATTCGACTTGGTTATGCTTGGTAGTGCTCTAACCACGAAATAATATTCAGGCCATTCAAAAATCAATGTTGGTTGAGGTCATTCAACTCTTATCTCTATATCCCTCAAATAGATTATGCATTTTTGGGAATTAAAATAATGTTGTTTACAAATACTGAGTTATACCGTGGTTAAAAAAGTCGGTTGACAGAATCCTCGCCTCGGTCAGCCGACATCTGATAAAGAATCTCGTGTCGTTCATGTAATACCCCGTATTTTTATGCTATATTAATTTGGGGATTTATTAAATTTAATGTGAGTTAATTATTTAATAAATATTCGGAAATTAAATATGTTATAATTATTAACGTGACGAGAGTTAGTAATTATGGGAAATTTGTTGAATATTACTATTGAGCAAAGTAATATATGATATTGATTATATTGAATGTCACGAGTGAATAAAATGACAATTTTGAAAATTTGAGTCGGGACGCGCCCGTGTCACCTCGGGACTAATTATTGATAAATAAAAGTGAATATTTTATAAGTTTCCTATATGGTCGTTTTGAGTGCGGAAACGCGTCCGGAAGGGTCGAGATAGTCCGAAAAGTGTACCCGGGGGTGTAGTTTGGGTCTCGGGGCGTTTTTAGGCCTAACTAGTAACCCGAGAGGGCATTTTGGTCATTTTACATTTTTGGGTAATTACACGAAAATTAGAGGGACTATATCTGATATTGAGGTTGTCACCTAGGGTTAGAATTCCCAAAACCTAGAACGGCCATTGGAGAAGAGAGGAGAGAGCTCTCAAGCAATTTCAAGGTTCAAAACTCAACGGTTTGCGCCGCCGCCACCACCAACGCGTAGATCGCGAGACGAGGATCGCAAACACACCAAAATCAGCCGCAATCCAGACTTCTGAAAATCCCAGGCAAGTGTTTATCTTGCTTATTTCGTTGGTGCAATTTCCATATTAGCTTAGGAATGATTAGGGATGAGATATATGGAAGAAAACCCAATTTGTGATAGGAAAATCCATGTAGTATTGGTTTATATGATGATTCTGGAAACCCTTGCCATATAGAGGAATTTAACCACGAAATTTTGATGATTATAAGAAGGAAATTCTAGAGAAAATGTGTTAGAAACCTGTTTAAGAAAATTTCTAGGGTTCTTGATAATTATATAAAATTTTGGGTTGATAATCCATGTTTAAATGATAGAAATACACAGGCCTTACGTTAGAAGTATCTGGTATATTGATATAATGTTAGTAGTAGAATTTTTGGGACGTTTGGGGTTGGAAAATATGGATTTGGATGAAGATAGGTGGTAGAACCCGTAACTGCAATTCTGCAGAAATCAAAATACCTGCTTGATCGATCGATCGAGCCCCAAACTTCGATCGATCGACCCCTCCTGGCAGACTCTTATTTCCCTTATTAAATGAGTTAAATTTAATTTATTGTGAGAAAATTCTTAGGCATCCTTAATAAAATGTTTTGGGAGATAGGGGAGACCAGTAGGACATGTGAATAGATTTTGGGACCTTTGATGTCGGGCAAAGATTGTATTTTGGGATAATTACATAAGGGTCGGTGAAACTATGATTCAAAGAGAGAGACACGTAAGAGAGTTACTTCGGGACAAATGAGTATACCTACTGGATTTTATAATTGGGAGGATAGAATCCATGAAGCGTTATGTAGTAAGTGGAAAAGTTCCTCAAATTAAAGTAAGATGTAAATGGTTATACGTGATAACTATATTATGTGAAATAAATGAGAATGACATAATTATGGGAATTGAGAATTTACCCTTTATTGATATCATAATATTAGTATACTTATATGATTGTGTATACATATACTATCTATGTGTGAAAATCATGCCCATGCTACTTGCTATCCCTGAGGTTTCCGCGCTGGGACAGTCTTATCTCGATGGGACCTTTATGGGGGATATTGACTTGTACCCTAGAAGATAGATATCCTTGGTACAAGCTATCGGAATGATAGTTCAGACGGTCCTTAGAGATGCGGGTATGTGCTTTCCTCTTAGAGACTTGGAATCTATGCTTCGCCTTATATTGTTTGTGTATAGGTGTCCTTGGTACAGGCTATCGCAGTGATAGTTCAGACAGTCCTACGAGACTTGGAATCTATACTTCGCCTCAATATTGTTTGAGTATGTGTTAATACAATTCGAGAGTGATTCCAATTTTGTATTCCCCTTAATGTGAGTGACATGGGGTTTGGATAGTAGAGTATGCCCGCACCATAGTTATTATGTGGGGTGCTATTTAGATATATATATTTTCGAGTAGTTAATATATATATATGAAATTATGAAATCTAGAACTGGCTGCTGTGATTTGATATGTAGGACATGGTTGATGACTCACATTGTAAATACTTGTTTTGAGAAAGTATAATATGAAATTGGAAAACTTTATTGATTAATAAAGTCAAAATGAGAACTTTGGTTACTAATTGAAATATTCTTTCCAAACAATGGAATCGTTAAATTTTGAATCTTACGAGTAATCTAAGATAAGTTAAATCATTGAGAAGAGTTGTGCGATAAATGATAAGACAAACCGTTGGGAAGGTTAGTGCGATAGGTGTGCACATTAGAAGAGAGGTGACAATTTCTCAAGGGAGTGTCGCACTAATATGTTGTTGCATTGGTCTGTATCAATTTAAATACTTGATAAACAATTTTTAAAATCATATACACTATCGGGCTCTGACCCGTTTTCTCTCTCTCTCTCTCTCTCTCTCTCTCTCTCTCTCTTGTATATATATGTATGTATTACAGGTGCCCAGCCACAAGGGAGTCTTGCTTAGGATCTCTTGGAAGGAACGCGCTGTAGCTTAGGTGGGAGTTGCAGGTCTCTTGATTAGACGACTTCGTTCCTTCGGATCCACTCCTAGTACTTTCATCTAGTTGAGCATGTGTAGCTCTTTCCATTATTCCGTTGTTATTGGACATTTGTATTTCAGTTATTTCCAGTATTGTTACTATAGGATTTATTCAGTTTGGATGTGTGACTTTAGATTTCGTATGTTGACATTCGTTTGACGAATGTATTAAATTAATTGGATTATGTTGCAGAATTTAATGTGGTGTGATTCTTACTCATTAAATGTTGTTAATAAAATAAATGATTTTTCTTTGAATAAAATTTGGAAAGTATGTATGAAAATGGTTTTGACACTTAGCTTAATTAATTAGGGTGTTAATTTGGAAAAGTTTATTTTTACGACAGTGATGCTAAGAATGAACCAACTGTTCACCTTGATTTTAATTTAATAAAGGAGTGATCACCCGATATTTAATTAGGCGGGGTGTCACAGGTGGTATCAGAGCATCAGGTTCTAGTGTCCTTAGGATCTGTACGACTTATTATGCTTTCAGCGTTGCTTTGTTTGTTATAGAGCCCTAAGTTTAGGATTGTTGATTCCTATGACGAGATTTTGTTCTCCTACTATAATATGTATACATTAGTATATTCTAATTTCGTTCGGATGTGTGGGTATACCGAGCGATGACGGATGTCAGAAGAGGACCGTTAAGCGTACATCAGGAGGCAGGGCTCAGTTGAGATTACGAAATATATCCGAGGATGATGACCGTAGACGAGGTCACCTCCATTTTGGTACGAGAGGCCACGACTAGAAAGGCGACTAAGGTGCAGAAATGATTTTCAAATGCTGTTATAGTCAAATGAGGTGCGAGGGTAAACTTACCCAACGTATTACAAAAACGTGTAGAGACTGTCAGTGGGAAATTTTAGAAACGCGAAAATTGTATGTGATTACCAGAGGAGGTTAAATATCCAAAGGTTTAAATATAGGACGGAGTGTGGCAAACTGAAAGTGAACTTTTAGAAAAAAAATTCTTGTCTTTCGGGACAAACTTATAATGGTTGGAGTGAACCACCAATTTTAGAAATGGAATGCTATGCCTATAGGATAACCTTAGGTACAGTGTTGATCGTATGTTCCTTCATCAACTATTCAGGATGAGAAGAAAATGTGGTTCTGAACTTATCGAGAAAGGGCATGTCAAGGGTCCATTCGTGAATATGAATCTTAACCGTTAGCAAATTTTGTATCGGAAGATGTAGATACAAGTAAGGGAAACGACTCCAAGTGGGAGACCAACTTGTAATAATAATTGATAATACTCGAGGAGGAAATTCTGATGGACGACCAATTCAGAGGTTGACAATGTCATATTTTGTCAATATAGATGATAACACTTCTTTGTGGGGGAAGTTAAAGGAAATCGAAGAATTTACTCGAGAATAAGACTAAATACAACGGTGGTGGTATAGCACCACAAAAGGATGTGGATACACATCGGGAAAACCATTTAAATTATTCAGATAGTTAAATTCTTACCAAGTGATGGTAAATTCAGTAAGTACTATTATAGATAGTAACATGATCTTTATGGCCTAAAAAGCTAAGGGAGCAATCGGGATGGCTAACAGGAATCGAGTCTACTAAGTCTGAGAGAAGGACAATCCTAACCTGGTTAGTAGGACAGGTGATAAGTGGATTATGTGTTGAGGTATTTTGTGCGGAGTGAGATCGCTCACGATAATATGTTCCAAAATGAGAAAAAGAACAGGAATACGGTGCCTAGTAAGGCAATGATTAAAATAATTTTGTTTTGGATTGGACAGACGTGTTACGTCCGAAAACCATCTGTGCGTCAAGATGATTGCCAGGATGGAAGTATAAGTTGTATCCTTAGAGGATGCGGCGTGTTTATGTGGCACGAGCGAGGCACCATATTTTGTTCATTGCTAAATTAGCATGTGAGACGAGCTTAATGCATATAATTATAAATGTTACCATTATGTGAATATTTTTCCCTAGTATAGCGGGATTTTTCTTTAGTGCTATCCGCGGAGGATGGATTGGTATATTAACAGTGTTTTGTGCTTTATTGAGTTTACTCGTAGTGATGCGATACACGAGTATGATATTATATATGTTAAAATGTTATAGAAATGGGTAGTATGATAGTGGGCATTTATTGCAAGGCTATCGGAGTAGTTGCATTGGTGCAACATGTTTTATGTTTGTTTTGGCGAGGCTTTACCTATAAGAAGGTTGGACTTGCACTTATATTATCTATCCAAGAGACTTCGGAGGAGATAGTGGTCTCGAGATATTCGATGCCAAAGTATGTATAGACTTTGTCAGTATAATTCCGTATGTATCGGGATTTACCATTGAGCGAAAAGATTTGACTCAGTATTATGTTTAGCACTCCGGACCTAGTGATAGGAAAAGTGCATTGTTATATTCATCCTTTAAGGATGTGGGAGTTAGTATTTATACCCCTATTATTAGGGAAAAGAATTTCGAGAATTCCGAGTGTATGTATTCGAGGTTTATAAAATCCAATTACCATCAACCAATACAGGACGATAGTGAAATTGGTGAAACGTTCTTTGTTAAGCATAATTACGGGAGGAATTATAACTTTTCCATCAAGGGACGGAATACAAGGGTATATACTATGGACGGAGGACCTAACGGATTTCGATAACCGACAATGGTAGGTAGTAGTGTATCGGGGGGGTTCCTTGTTTGGATTTCGCTTTGCGAGACATCCCACGCATGAAACTTAGCTTAAGGTTGGAGATGGGGAGACGTTTGGTCACTATTCTATGAGTTCGGTACCCTGGTCAAAATGGGATCAAGTAATTATGTATGTAAGTTGGAAGTTGAATTTTGTTTTAAGGTCATTGGAGCCGGATTTTTGTGGAAGGAAAGCATTGAAAGTTATCCCCACGAGTTGAGGGGTGGAACGATGATAAAGAGTTGGAATGATTTTTAGCATGGATTATCTGGAAAGAACTTTATATTATATAAAAGAGATAACATGTAATCATTTTGATGAATAGAGCGTTAGTGATTTATTTTGGTTGTTGTACCTATTTGGGAAAATTGTTGTACTTATCTGAGGAAGGTTGAGAATTATTATTCCTCTTTTATTGTCATGGAATTTGAATGTCCTATTCCTTATATTCCGTTGATTTAGTTAGTCCTACAGATGAGTAGCACGCCGTTCGCTCTCCCAGGATGGTCGGAGTGTTGCAAAAATGTGGACATCTGGGTTAGCTGCAGTTAAAATAGTTCGAGTCGAAGGGACGTGGTAATAGACGTGTGAAATATATGTTTGTGGGAATAGTATGGCGAAGTGGAAGTGATAGAGTTGATTAAACATCACATGAGGGGCGATAATCCATACATAAGTGTGCAATTAGAATAGCACGCCCTTACTTGATTGGAAGGCTGTGCAAGCCGTTCAAGAAGAGTATTCCTTGAATGGAGCATGATTGAATGATTATGAAGAACACCCGGAGCGGAGTTGTTATTAGCCAAGTGTGAGAGCGACTTGCGCATACAAAGAGTAAGGATGTTAGTACGGTATAAGAGATTCAAAAAGTGCGCTTCGTGAAGAGAAGAGCACGGGTGGAACCTTCAGCATACTACAAGGAAGGAAGGGGAGTATTACGTGTCACTTAATGTGAGACATTTCAAGGGAAGAATCGATGTTTAGCGAGCATAGTGAGTAGTCTCTACATGCACTGCCCATAGGTAAGGGTTAGTTGAAAGAGGAGAATCAACCAAAGAATTTTGTGTTTATCGAAAATTCCTGAAATTGGAAGAGGTTGATAAAGTCGGTAAAGTTCTTGGATGGGTTGCCATCCTCAAAACGAGATCAAGGGTTTATCCCAAACATGTGAATTAAGTCGCCGAGAAGGAAGTGGTTGATATTCCTTTGGACTGGCTTACAATATTAACTAGTATGCCCCAGACTTCCTTTGAAAGGAAGGATCGCGCCAGTGCATGGACCGACGCAATATAAATTTTTGAATCAGGATGAGATTGGTGAATCCCACCTCTGAAATGGGATTTCAGGAACCATCGGAGATAAGATTTCGTTTCGAGTAGGATGTATCACCCTTAGCCAGGGAATAAGCGCATGGTGATTAAAGATTAATGGAGCCATGTGAAGGAAATTTTGGAATCTTGGTACGATGATTTCAAGCATGCTCGGTAGAAGCACTCGTACCTGTTTGTCGCGTACGAGGTACTTATTCAGGTTTTGTTATGGAAAAATCTCGACTATTATCCTTCCGTATGGTTAGAGGAGAGTAGATAATCAAAATTTTTGGATCGGTCGAGAGAACATCCGATAAATGTGGTAGAATTCCACGACTGTTTTAGACGAGCAAGAGTGATCAAATGCTCGTATGATCTTCTCATAATGAGAATTTTGTGTATGAATAAATCCGAGTAGTTGTCATGTAGTGAGGTGCGGCCTCCTAATGATAGTGAGGTAATGGAATTTATAACGTATAGACGTAACCTATTCAAATGTTGTCAATTGGGAGCACAATGTGAAGTGTCTCCAATGAGAATGTAAAACAATGTTGCTATGAGGAAAAAGCTATAATGATTGAGCGTCGTACTATGTAGATAGTTTGTGTACGGACGAGAGATATCCAGATTTGTTCTTACCAGGTATGCCTTGTTTTTCGAATTTTGGGACGAAATTCCGTTATTAGGGGGGAAGTATGTAATACCCCGTATTTTTATGCTATATTAATTTGGGGATTTATTAAATTTAATGTGAGTTAATTATTTAATAAAAATCCAGAAATTAATTATGTTATAATTATTAACGTGACGAGAGTTAGTAATTATGGGAAATTTGTTGAATATTACTATTGAGCAAAGTAATATATGATATTGATTATATTGAATGTCAGGAGTGAATAAAATGACAATTTTGAAAATTTGAGTCGGGACGCGCCCGTGTCGCGTCGGGACTAATTATTGATAAATAAAAGTGAATATTTTATAATTTACCCATATGGTCGTTTTGAGTGCGCCAACGTGTCCGGAAGGGTCGAGATAGTCAGAAAAGTGTACCCGGGGGTGTAGTTTGGGTCTCGGGGCGTTTTTAGGCCTAACTAGTAACCCGGGAGGGCATTTTGGTCATTTTACATTTTTGGGTAATTAAACCCACGAAAATTAGAGGGACTATATCTGATATTGAGGTTGTCACCTAGGGTTAGAATTCCCAAAACCTAGAACGGCCATTGGAGAAGAGAGGAGAGAGCTCTCAAGCAATTTCAAGGCTCAAAACTCAACGGTTTGCGCCGCCACCACCACCAACGCGTAGATCGCGAGACGAGGAACGCAAACACACCAAAATCAGCCGCAATCCAGACTTCTGAAAATCCCAGGCAAGTGTTTATCTTGCTTATTTCGTTGGTGCAATTTCCATATTAGCTTAGGAATGATTAGGGATGAGATATATGGAAGAAAACCCAATTTGTGAAAGGAAAATCCATGTAGTATTGGTTTATATGATGATTCTGGAAACCCTTGCCATATAGAGGAATTTAACCACGAAATTTTGATGATTATAAGAAGGAAATTCTAGAGAAAATGTGTTAGAAACCTGTTTAAGAAAATTTCTAGGGTTCTTGATAATCAGATAAAATTTTGGGTTGATAATCCATGTTTAAATGATAGAAATACACATGCCTTACGTTAGAAGTATCTGGAATATTGATATAATGTAAGTAGTAGAATTTTTGGGACGTTTGGGGTTGGAAAATATGGATTTGGATGAAGATAGGTGGTAGAACCCGTAACTGCAATTCTGCAGAAATCAAAATACCTGCTTGATCGATCGATCGAGCCTAGAGCCTCGATCGATCGAAGGTTCGATCGATCGAGCCCCAAACGTCGATCGATCGACCCCTCCTGGCAGACTCTTATTTCCCTTATTAAATGAGTTAAATTTAATTTATTGTGAGAAAATTCTTGGGCATCCTTAATAAAATGTTTTGGGAGATAGGGGAGACCAGTAGGACATGTGAATAGATTTTGGGACCCTTGATGTCGGGCAAAGATTGTATTTTGGGATAATTACATAAGGGTCGGTGAAACTATGATTTAAAGAGAGAGACACGTAAGAGAGTTACTTCGGGAAAAATGAGTATACCTACTGGATTTTATAATTGGGAGGATAGAATCCATGAAGCGTTATGTAGTAAGTGGAAAAGTTCCTCAAATTAAAGAAAGATGTAAATGGTTATATGTGATAACTATATTATGTGAAATAAATGAGAATGACATAATTATGGGAATTGAGAATGTACCCTTTATTGATATGGTAATATTAGTATACTTATATGATTGTGTATACATATACTATCTATGTGTGAAAATCATGCCCACGCTACTTGCTATCCCTGAGGTTTCCGCGCTGGGACAGTCTTATCTCGATGGGACCTTTATGGGGGATATTGACTTGTACCCTAGAAGATAGATATCCTTGGTACAAGCTATCGGAATGATAGTTCAGACGGTCCTTAGAGATGCGGGTATGTGCTTTCCTCTTAGAGACTTGGAATCTATGCTTCGCCTTATATTGTTTGTGTATAGGTGTCCTTGGTACAGGCTATCGCAGTGATAGTTCAGACGGTCCTACGAGACTTGGAATCTATACTTCGCCTCAATATTGTTTGAGTATGTGTTAATACAATTCGAGAGTGATTCCAAATTTGTATTCCCCTTAATGTGAGTGACATGGGGTTTGGATAGTAGAGTATGCCCGCACCATAGTTATTATGTGGGGTGCTATTTTGATATATATATTTTCGAGTAGTTAATATATATATATATGAAATTATGAAATCTAGAACTGGCTACTGTGATTTGATATGTAGGACATGGTTGATGACTCACATTGTAAATACTTGTTTTGAGAAAGTATAATATGAAATTGGAAAACTTTATTGATTAATAAAGTCAAAATGAGAACTTTGGTTACTAATTGAAATATTCTTTCCAAACAATGGAATCGTTAAATTTTGAATCTTACAAGTAATCTAAGATATGTTAAATCATTAGGAAGAGTAGTGCGATAAATGATTAGACAAACCGTTGGGAAGGTTAGTGCGATAGGTGTGCACATTAGAAGAGAGGTGAGAATTTCTCAAGGGAGTGTCGCACTAATATGTTGTTGCATTGGCCAGTATCAATTTAAATACTTGATAAACAATTTTTAAAATCATATACACTATCGGGCTTTGACCCGTTTTCTCTCTCTCTCTCTCTCTCTCTCTCTCTCTCTCTCTCTCTCTCTCTCTCTCTTGTATATATATGTATGTATTACAGGTGGCCAGCCACAGGGGCGTCTTGCTTAGGATCTCTTGGAAGGAACGCACTGCAGCTTAGGTAGGAGTTGAAGGTCTCTTGATTAGACGACTTCGTTCATTCGGATCCACTCTTAGTACTTTCATCTAGTTGAGCATGTGTAGCTCTTTCCATTATTCCGTTGTTATTGGACATTTGTATTTCAGTTATTTCCAGTATTGTTACTATGGGATTTATTCAGTTTGGATGTGTGACTTTAGATTTCGTATGTTGACATTCGATTGACGAATGTATTAAATTAATTGGATTATGTTGCAGAATTTAATGTGGTGTGATTCTTACTCATTAAATGTTGTTAATAAAATAAATGATTTTTCTTTGAATAAAATTTGGAAAGTATGTATGAAAATGGTTTTGACACTTAGCTTAATTAATTAGGGTGTTAATTTGGAAAAGTTTATTTTTACGACAGTGATGTTAAGAATGAACCAACTGTTCACCTTGATTTTAATTTAATAAAGGAGTGATCGCCCGGTATTTAATTAGGCGGGTGTCACAGTTTAACCAATGAGGTATCACCGCCTAGTTTCAAAAATTAAAAGTTATATATATTTATGAATGAATAAATAATGGGATATATTTAAAATATGTCACCTTAGTGGTCATCGTTGCTACAAAATACTTTGATCTGCAAGCGTGATTCCAAGGCAATTGTGCACGCGCTTCTTTATTTTGGTTCGATAGTTTCTGTAAAAACCAAAACTAATTTATGTATGTGTGTGTGTGTGTGTGTGTGTGTGTGTGTGTGTGTATATATATATTATCCTCTTGTTTAATATGATCATGTCAAATGTAAAGAGATTACCAAGAAAACCTCATCCGTATAAGCCTCATCAATCATATACTCCCAATCCTTCTTATCAACCCCATCGTATGGCATGCTTTTGGGGTCGACGTCATTCTCCAATGATACTTGGTAGTATGCATACATATGCCTCCTCCAATCTGTGTACCTTTGCTGAAATTTTTTGTTTATGGCCTTCCTCACCATCTCATCCTCATCATAACCCTCAATATCAAATTTATCCTGTAAACACAAATTCAAACATAGTTATTATCGATTTTAATGTGGAATTAATTTAAGATATAACTAGATTCACTATACCCTGACTCTCTATATTATTGCCAATTTTGTTCTGGGATTAATTTGATCCCAATACTTAATGCCTTGGAGTGGTGAAGCATTCCTAATTTCTACTCCAATTTGTTGCGCAAAAGAAGGAGCACTTTCACCCACTGGTGCCTCGAAGCTCAACGGGACTTCCACTTAGAGCTTGCCACATTTTTGTATAATCAACCAATGAAATCAAAATTGAATCAGTGTTGATTTATGAAATCTTAGATAAACCATTGAAAATCAAACTAACCAAGAATAGTTGCACAAAGTAGAATCCCAATACCTGTTACTCAGATGCTCAATGCCAATTAATATCAACAACTTATGTCAATGTTGACTAACCACTTTACTACTTCAGCCAAGGCTTCTTTTGATACTAAGAATCAATCTACCCCTTATGCTACAAGTCAATGTTTTTTAGTTTCTATAATTCAAATTTTTTCTTCTCATGAGTTTTAGATTATGGATTCTGGTGCAATAAGTCATATTCTCTCTTATTTTGCTTCATTTACTGCCCATTCTCATATTCAAAATGCTTTTGTCATTTTGTGTAATCATGATTGAATTCAAGTGTTCTTTTTTGGGACAGTTAAATTGAATGATGATTTGGTTTGTAAGGATGTGTTTTTTCTGCCCTAATTCAAGTCTAATCTTCTATTTGTCAGTGCTCTTGCTAAGTACTCATTACATACAATTAGTTTCTTTTCAGATTGTTGCCTTGTTCGGGATCACAACAACAAGAGGATGATTGGCAATAATAAAATAATAGAGGATCTTTATGTTTTATAAAGTACTATTTCTATGAATAAAAAATATACAATTTATAATAGTGTTTGTTTTCAATTGCGGCATAATAGACTTAAGTCATATGTCCTCTAAGAGGTTGGAGAGTTTGAAAACTCAATTACACTTGTCTTTTGCTGGTATTTCAAATGAACCATGTTTTGTATGTACTTTAGCTAAACAAAGAATATTTTGTTTTGTTTCTCATAATTATCCTTCCAAGTTACCCTTTGATTTAGTTTGTTATAATGTTTAGGGAACAAATAATCTTACTTCTCATACAGAACACAAATATTTCGTTACTCTTGTGGATGATTGTACTCGATTTACGTATTCTTTTTTGATGAAGAATTAATATTATGTGTAGTCTATTATTACCAAGTTTATTGTTATGGTATAAAACTAGTTTCAAGCTTCTATTAAGAAATTTTGATCAGACAATACTCCCAAGTTGGCTTTTACTAAATTTTTCAATCTAATGGGTTCTTATTGTTGGTGATACTGTCCCTCAAGATGGTTCTACCACACAAATAGCTTCTACAAGTGGGGTTGATGGTGAAGCATTCTTAGACGTAAAAGAGCCAGTAAGCATTTGATTAAACCTATAACTTCTTTAGAAAGCTGCCTTATGGCTTAGTTATACATGGAAAGTGCTGAAATGGATGAGTTGATGTTTGGTAAAATTCCTTCCCCGTTTATGCTAACAATGAGACCGTTAATTGTGACTGATGGGAGCAGAATAATCAGTCGAGCAACTGTCAATTCTTTTGGTGGTCATACCCAAACAGTGGAAAATAAGATGCAGAAGGAAAGCTACTCAGAGGAGAATAAGACTATGTTTGGATTTCCTCCATTACCAAACATTGCGCCTATGGCGATTCAAAGGAAAATGAGAGTTAATAAAGGAAAGGAGAGGCGTGGAAGATTGTGTAGCTCAAGTAAAATGGCATGTAGGAAGCACTCCAATTTACAAGATGGATCATCCCATAGAGAAATTCTTTTCTGCCTTGGGATATCTGTTGGTATAATATCTTCATTATTGGCAAGTAATCGGGAGGAAGATAAACTGAATGAGTTGCTGAAATAGACTGAGAACTTAGTTCAGGATCTATAAGACGGCAGCGGAAGTTCCATCACTCACTCCGCTAACTATGCAGTCTCCCATAGAGAGATGATCTTGCATTTACATGAACTCCTTCAATCCATACTAGAGGAACATGTCATGGAGCTCAAGACAACACTTCAAAACATCCAGATAAAGGCTCTTCTTTAGTACCTAGAATCAGAGCGCATGAAACATTAGAGAGAGTTCTTAAACAATAACTCAGGAGCTTCCTCTATCCAACAAAGTTCAGTCAAAGAATATCAAAGCCTTGTAGACCTGCCCGTGGTTATTAATTTATCGGACAAAGCTCTAGATGCGTACAATGGGTCTTATGACGTGTTCTCAAAGATAAAAGATGCGAATGAATACGATTCAAAGGACCATGATGAATATTTGCATCCGTTTGATCAAAATGGCAGGAACCATCCCATAAGTATCTCATTAAATGATATTGTTACGAATGAAGATGATAATGAGAATGATGATGATGATGATGATGATGAGATGTAAAAGCTGCTGATAAAGCAGATTTTAGAGAAAGATGATATAGATGATTAAGCAGAGTTTATCAAAGCACCACACTACTATTTCATTAAATTAAGGTTCTTTTTCGCAGATCCGTGTATGTTGTTTGGAAGTACTTGGGTATGTCATCCAAATGTATTTTCAGATTTACGATTTAGGACTTTTCTTCTTTGTTTTTACTGATTTTTTATTTCTATTGTTTGTATGTTGCTGTGTTAGGCATAGGCAAAGCATTTACAAAACAAATTCTAAATCATTGCTCTCATGTCACTGTTGCAGAAGAGTGTTTTGCAATGGCAGAAAATGCATTATCAGAGAGTGCAGAAGAGTGTTTTGCAAATGGTATGGACTCTTTTGTTTCAAAGTGTGTTACATTTCAAAACTTAAGATAGTGTCTTCAACAATATTTACCATGATAACCACCTCCTATAAATGTATGCTTCTGTATAGATAAGATTGTGGGATAGGAAAGTTTTATAATCAATGTATCATATTTTTTCTGAGCCATTAGCATATCTCTGTTTTCAATTCTCCCAATTTCACTTCCTTTAAAAAAATATCAACACTATGGTTCCATTATAATGTATAGGCTTCAAATATCACAGTTAAATTTGTTTTAAGTGCCATATGATAAGTCAATCATTATAGATTTTCTCTCCGAATTTAGATATGAACTTTTTGCCCTGAGCTATTATGACAGTTCTTTGAATAATCGAGCTGAATTGGGATCTTTCTTGTAAAGTAAAATATAATAATTTTCATAATCATTTGATTAGACATTGAGGTCTGAAATAGGATGAAAGACAACTCAGTAAATTTTCAAATGGATATTATGAAAATTACTACACGACATTTTTTAATACGTTCTCTCCATTCCAAATGTGGTTTATGCCTCTTTCTCGCTCAATCAATTTTCAAATCTGGTCTTGAAGAACCATCGCCTTCAACTTTAAAGTTGGATTACATTGCCTAGAGCATTTTGAAACTGGCGCATCCGTATATCCACGAGGTTGAACATGTCTGGGCTTGAGAAACCGTCACCAACAAACATCCACTCTGATGACTATTCTGGAATGCCATTCAATAGAGCTGGAGTGTACATCGACTCAACAGCGAAGATGAAATTATTTCACAATATCATATTTTTTGTACTAAGTATTGTCTTATTTATGTAATTAACTCATATTAAGTTTTATTTTTTGGAAGAAATTAATGTTAAAGTGCAAGATTAATAATTAAGGTGATTTATGTATGTGAACCTTTGACATTTACATTCTTTTGTATATTGTTTTATGTCTTTATTTAAATATAAATTGAACTATTTTTGTTCATAGTTCTCCCGTTTCATTTCTTTTCTGTAATTAAAAAAGTTCATTCCCTTTTATATTTCATTGTATTTTTTTTATCGAAGTGCAAAATCTATTATGAACACAAGTTCATCTATTACCTCTTTGTGCTCGGATTATCTTCTTGAGCGTATTTAAGACATGGAGGTAAATATGGTAGTGCCTCTAGGATACCAATTTCTAGACTTCATATAGGCAGCCTCATCAATGTTTTAGATTCAGACACAAGTGCTTATGAAAGCCAAGAAAAAAAATGCGGAACATGATATTCGTGGAGATTTCTCATCAACACAGGAAAAACCATGTTATGCTTTTGGAAATCAAGAGCATGCTTTTGCTGGAACATTTTCTGGTATATTTGTTAGCATTTATCTACATCGTGTGGATACTGTTAAGACTGTCATTCAGTCATGTCGGTCTGATCATAAATCAATTCATTGCATAGGAAGATTGATTATTTCTGAGATATGTCGATTCTCATGAATATATTTTCATTCTTGAAGTATAAGGTTAATGCATTATATAATTGTATTTGTGATTAAAGTTATGAATTTTGAATTACATTTGAAAATGTTTCTATCTTATGATTAAAGTATAAGGTTAACACATCATATATTTCATTTGTATCTTCTATCTTATGAACTAAATATCAGGGACCTACCTTAACATTTGTCATAATTACTTTATTTTAAATATTACATCTGCCATATATTACAACCATCTCCTCTCTCGTTTCCAAATTTGCACATTCACTACCATTCTACTACTCTTAATTCGTACAGATTGACAAGAGAAGGCAAGACAAGAGGTTCTTAGTGTATTTGGCCATCAATATCCAAATCCAGATCACATTCCAAAATTGAAAATGGTATGTATGCAATTCTGTTATCATCTTCCCAATTTGGAGACATTGTGTTCCATAATTTTGTTCGTAGCTTGGCTTTAGACTGTCACAACTTTTAGTCAAATTTAACTGAATTGAATTGTGTATAAGAAAAACTATATTTAAAAAATGAAAACTACCCTTATCCTTATTCGCTACATTGTGTAGTCGAAGAATTACCTTAAAATTTTGAAAATCTAGGCGCAAATCCTAAATTTGTGAAATACCATAAAGTTTGCTTTTGTTTTGATAAATTTGTCAACAATCTCTCTGAAACGAAATAAAGCGGTATGAATACCAACTAAAACTACCGATATTCATCAAAGTTATATGTTTAATTGGTTAGATTCATTAATTTTGACGTATTTTTATTTGATAGGCAATGCTTGAAAGGCGTCGATGAGCGGAATGCTCGACATCAGCAGGACATTGAAGATCGATATTCTCGACAACGATAGGAGCTCGAAGAATTAAAAATTAGAAACCAATAAGATCTACAGATGCAGATTGCGATCAAAAGCGAAATGCAAAGTTTTTTCTTATTATTTTCCCACTCCGTGCTTCCAGAATCTCCACGACTCGTACCGATTAGGCAATAATACATTTTATTTATTATGAGATTGATGTAGCTCATACTATTTAAAATGGGAAATTCTCCATTTTAAAGTTACACGTTACTGTGTTGTGGCAATTGATTGTTGAGTTGTTTGGGTGAATTATAACCTATAAACATGCTGGTATTCATGAATAAACAAAGGAGACTCTTTCGATTTTTTGTAAATAGTAGTTGTTGTAGGTTTGTCGTTGTTGTTTAGTAGTTGGTGGAAAATTCTGTCTTTTAAAATTAAATTTTCAATGGTGGTGGTGAAAATTTGCTATGGTGGTGCTGAGAATTTGTTATTGTGGTGGTGAGAATTTGGTATTGGTTGGTGTATAATATTCTTAGAATCAATTTGAATGTTTAAAATAGGTTGGATACCTGTGGTTTTCATGAATAAATAAAGGAGACTCTGTCGATTTTTAAAAAAAATTATAGTAGTTATATATTTATTAAAAAGATATCGCAGTTTAAAGTGTATGTTGTTTGTGATGAGAATATGCTACATTGATTCACTGCACCTTGTATTGTTGAGGAGTGGGATATTGATTTTGACGTAAATGACTTTTTTATTGCAGATGAAAACTTTTGTAGAACATGCAATGCTAATTAGTGATTTTGGAGGTTGTACACTTTAAGATTGCGGGATTACTTGGATAAAAGCATTCCGTGTTTTGTAGTATAAGAATTTAATGTATTTTTGTTGTCAAGTCGAAGATTTGAACTTAGCGATATAATTTTTATTTTGATAGATATTTAGAGATGCTTGTAAGAACTCTAACTATTATTGAATGAAAATGATTCGTTGCAGTGGTTGAAAATCATCTTATGTCTTATATTTTTTTATCATTTAGTGATGAATTAATAAATTGTCTCAAATCTAATTCAATTATATATTAAAGTTTAGTGATAGATTTTATTCTCTATAATATATTGGCGTAAAAGTTTTAAGATCTCTTCACCTCTTTTGGTATGGTTAAAACTTTCCCAAAAATATGTTAAAGACGGCTTTCTTGCCGTCTCAAAAAAGTCTTACAAAATAGTAACTTTTTGAGACGGATTAATTCCCATCTCAAAAGCACTCTTTTGAGACAGTTCTCTTGCCGTCTCAAAAGGGTGATATAAAATGATGACCTTTTGAGACGGATCTATTCCCGTCTCAAAAAATTCTTTTGAGACGGCTATGGCGTCACAAAAAGTATTTATAACCCCCTATCAAAAAGACGCCCTAGCCGTCCCAAATACTGTCCCAAATTTTTTTTGAGATGAATAAACCATCTTTTGGGACTGTTAAGCCACCGTCTCAAAAACTACTCTTTTTGTAGTGACATTGTGTTATTTCATCCTATATTAGTGGTGTTGAAGAATCTTGTTGGTTCCCCGACAACTCTTCAAGTACAACTTTACTTCTGGGATTATGATCCATCATGTAATTCTCTTCCAGGAATCGAGCTCTGGTGCTAACAATGACCTTTTGATCCTTAGGATAATAGAATAAATAACCCTTGTTTCCTTAGGATATCCTAAAAAGAAACAAACTTATGATCTTGATTCTAACTTACTAGGATCTATCTTCAACACATGTGTTGAACTACCCCAGATCTGAATATGTTAAATACTAGTCTTGTGACCAATCCATAATTCCTTGTGTGTAATAGAGACCGCCTTTGAAAGTACCAAGTTCAGTAAATAAGTGGTCATTTCTAAAACATGTCCCCAAAAGGAATTCGGGAGATCTGTATGACTCAACATGGACCTAATCATATCCAAAAGAGCCATGTTCCTCCTTTTCGCTACACCATTTTGTTAAGGCATACTAGGTGCAGACAATTGGGATATGATCGCTTGATTTTCTAAATATTTCCTAAAATACCCTAAGAGGTACTATCCACCACGATCAGTTCCTAGTGTCTTGATACTTTTACCTTGATGTTTCCCCACTTCTACCCTATACACTTTGAATTTCTCAAAGGCTTCGTACTTATGGTACACTAGTTAAACGTACCCATACCTTGAGTAATCATCTATGCAAGTCATAAATTACTCAAAGACCCATCTTGATGTGGTTGTCATCGGACCATATAGATCAGAATGAACCAATTCCAACACTTCTTTGGCTCTATAGCCCTTGGCCAAGAAAGGACTTTTAGTCATTTTAACTTCTAAATATGATTCACAAATTGGAAGTGCCTCCACTTCTAGTGATCTCAATTAACCACGTGTTACTTGTTTATGAATCCTTTTTATATTAATATCACCTAGGCATAAGTGCCAAAGATTTGTTTGGTTCATTAAGGAGGGTTCCTTTCTCTTTAAATTTGGTACAATTGCATTTTGCAAAATATTAATTTGTTGTGTGGGAGAGATAGGATTAACAATATAAAGATTATCAACTAATGTACTAGAACATGTAAAAGATTAATTTTTCTTAATAACCATGAGTTCATTAAAAGAAATTGAATATCCATCAGAGGCCAAACAAGAAATTGAAATTAAATTCCTTTTAATGGAAGGTGCATAAAGAAAATCTTTTAAAAGTAAACTCCTACGGAAACTACCGCTACTCTCGTAGCATATCCCAGAGTCAGATAAATTTCTCCATCACTTAGTTTTCCGGTTTCCTGGAACCCCTGCAAATAATTTCATACATGATTGGGGGATCCAATATTTACACACCAGGTATCGGTAGTACAAACCACAAAAACATGATTTAACGACAAATAAATGGAATTTACTTCCGTTGTTCTATTTATTGCGGAACATTGGACAATTATTTTTTCAGTGTCCTGACTGTTACAGTGGAAACACTTGCCCTTGGGTTTTTCACACCTCCGTGAGGCCCATGAGATTCTTAAGGGATCATAACCTATTTTTGACCCATCTTCTTCTTTTTATTCTGGCCCATAGACTTAGAAATATAACCTTTCTCAGCAACAAAATCACTTACTGACTTCTTGATGAGACCATCAACGACTTGTAGTCCTTTAAGTAGTTTTGCCAAAGAGTAACAAAGTTTGTTCATGTTGTATTTTAGACAGAACTATTTAAAGGACCCGGACAACGACTGGAGAACAATATCAACCTAGGTTTCCCCATCTATTTCAACTCAAAGGATTTCAAGCTAGGGTCCCTTAAAACATGTTCTCTCACTAGGGTCCCTTCACCTATGTTTATGTTCATGATTTCTTTCATGGAAACTTGCCTTGTGTAAGAGGGTACTTTAGATAAGATGGAGGCGTAACCCCTATTTAAGTATCATAAAGATAAGCTAATCCTGGCCAAAGCTTTGGATTTAATGATAGGACACATGAACACAGACCCAATGAAGATAAACTCGACTTAAACTCACAAAACCCTCGTGTATAACTCAGAAAATAGTAATGAACCTTAGAAGTAACTTAGCTAGAGGGAGAGAGAAGTAAGCCCCATAGATACACCTTGGTAGGTAGGTAAAAACACACCATATACCCTCAGGATCCTCTGTCAAGTATTAAAAGATTTACAATAAAATGACAATGGTGAGGGGATAAACCCTTTGGTTTTGCAATAAATCTCTTTTTCTAATGTGTATCTTTAGTAATAACTTCAGGGTTCTCAAAAAGATCCTCTTTCCTCAAAGGTGGTTGGGGTCCTTAAATAGCCCCCCACACCACCCCCGAGGCAACTCAGTCATTAAAACTCTGAAAGACATCCCTCATACTTTATGTCACAACATTAAATGCCTGGTGTACTAGTTGCCTCCACGTCATAATCATTAAATGACAAGACATGCCTTTTGCCTAACCACTGTGTGTTAGGGGGCTGTTGTCGCAGAGGTGGGTCACCAACTGCCTGACAGCCCCAAATACCACGGTGGTTTACTCAACTGTATGTGTTACATTGTTTTGGATGGCCAGTAACATCACCTACGATAGATGTGACACTAAGTAGAAGGGCTATCTGGTTCATAACTCAACGCCCGATGGGACTCCAAGATGCTCCGCTTGAGGTTCCACGGTCAGGGTTCTTCGGCGTTTTACCAGGTGTATCTAAGATGGTCAGGACAAGCCCCAACGGTATCTTACTTCTCAATCCTCCAAACCAGGTCCCTCTAAAGTTCCCACGGTGAGGTCATTCGATAGAGCATGAAAGCTCTCCCAGGCCCTGCCAAGCCTGGTCTCTCGCAAGTACCGTTTGACCTCATACAAACTCTTTTGTTATTATCGTTACGTCATTGCAACCGTTAAATCTTACAATCATCAATAATGAAAATACAATATGACTAATACAACAAGCTAAAATACGAGCTGCCACGCCGAGCTGCCTCGCTGAGTTGCCACGCTTGAGCTGCCTCGGTTGCTTAATCTTAAACACTGTTGTTAATTGGGGATTTGTCCCTAATCTTAAGATTACCTTCAAGCCCCCTCTACATTTGCCCCTTCGTGGAGAGAGTTGTTGGAATAAGAAATTTCTGCACAAAATGTCTCAAACCGATGGACTTTTCTTTGTGTGAAAAGATTCAGGCCTTTTCTCCTTTATTCAGAACCGGAGCGTTAGAGTCTTTGGGAAAAAGTAAAATTCTTCTTGTGCACCTTAGTCATGACTAAGCAGTCGTCTAGACTTATGATGAGAGAACATCGTAGCTTTTTGGAATCGTTGGGACATCTTCTTCGTTGGGGGTCTTATTAGATATGTCTAACAAAAAATTCTTTGGCGCCAAAACTCAAGCTTGTATAGGAAGGCAACGGTTTGTGTTCCCCAGATGTCACTTCGTAAATGACGCGGCACAGTCTTCTAAAATGTCAAAGAACTTCCCAAGGTGCCACATGTTCATTGGAAATGATTGCAGGCCGCATTGCACGTGTGATTGTGGGAGACTGAAATGACAACCCCGAAATTTTCAAACGGCTATATTTAAAACACTTTAACCCTTTTTTTTCTTACTCTGTTACTATCTTCTTCAGACTTTTGTTTCTTTTTTAGAGAGAGAGAAAAAAACTTGCAAAAAACTCCATTGTTGCTAAGCTTCTTGTTCGTCTTCTTCCCTTCTCATCCTCTAAACGGTTACCTGTGGTCGTGGTCTTCTATTCTAGTTCTTCAAACCGCCCTTGCGTGAAGCTTTTCTGCCGTCTTCCTCATCGTTTTCCATGGAAACCTTAAGCAACCCCTCCATCTCTGCTGCTGGTGCTCCGTCTGCCAGCACCACTACTGCCTCTGCCCTAGATGCTACCCGTCAGGAACAGCTGAGATTTTATCGTCGCTCTCCTATTTATGGGGAGGGTGATGACTTTGATGTTGCCTGCAAGGCTGTGCATTTTTCTTCCAAGTTCGATGCCTTACTGTTGGGTGATGAAGACGAGGATTCTTCTGAGTGGGGATTTCTTCCCCTAGAGGGGACTCTACGATTTTGCTTGGAGCGAGGGGACTTCCCATGGTCCCATATTGACTTCGAAGCACCAGGGGGTTCTCCTGCCCACTTTGCTGCCTGGAATTCTCACATGCAAAGTTCTTATGTTGATATTCTCACTAAGCTTGGGTTTCAATGGGCTAAGTGGTTTGGTGAGTTCACTCTTTCGAAGAATAATGCTGCTCTTCCTATCCTAGTCTCTCGATGGAACGTTACTACTCATACGTTCATCGCTGTGTGGGGCGAGTTCACCATAACTCTAGAGGACGTGTGCGAGCTTTTGGGCCTCGATGCAACTGGTCATGAGCCCTACTATGATGAGGCTCTTGATGCCCAAGAGACTACCGATCGTTTGGATTTGGATCGCATATGTCGAAGCTGCATTGGTTCATCCAACAAAGCTACTTTCTCTCCCTTGATTAATTATTTCTTCAAGGGTTTTGGTGAAGGCAGTTCTTCAACAGATGCTCCAGGTAAAGGTACACCGTTGGAACTTCCCGCCTATATTCTTGTGATTCTATCCCGTTTCCTTTTGACGGGCAAACCTAACGACCAACCCCGAAGGGACCTTGTCAACCTGTCCCTTCGTTTGGCCCGAGGCATAAAACTTCCACTGGCTGGAATTGCCTTGGGATCCCTCTACACCTGGCTGGATAGAACTTTGTTCGACATGGAACGCTCTCTTGGCCGTTATAACTTGGCCAATTTTGCCAACAATGTTCTTCTAACCAACTTCCTTTACTTTCTCTTTCCTGCCGTAGCGGCCAAAGCCAACAGTCCCCCCTCGGGGGAAACATTTCTGCCCCATAGTCCTTTATTTATCACAGGAGACAAAGACGAAAGGAGTTAATATCTGTGATTGACTGTTTTGAGAACTTTGTAATGAGGCCTTATCAGGAGGAAGTCTTCTTTCACACTTGTGAATTTTTTCAACATGAAGCCAAAATGGTACAAGAGCCTTCCCCAGATATAGAGGATCCCTCGTTGGCCGTGGTTCTTCTGTTATCCCCCGGATATCTACCTTCTTACACCAAGTGGGGATATACTAGTGAGAACTATAATCCCAACCGATGCAGCCGCCAGTTTGGGTTTGATCAGGGGGATCCATGTCCAGTGTTTCAATCATCAAACCCTAAGGTCTCCTTTAGCGAGGCGTGCTCTCTTTTTTCTTCCACCGCTGCGTGGGGGATAAGCTCCGCTATGGCTGGGCGAGTGACCATTCCCAGTATTACTAGGCAGGGGGACGTGACCCCCTTATTTGCCACAAAGTACTGGTCAAATCAACTAGCTGAAATTGCTGAGTTCATTGAGGGAGATCCGGTGTATCCTCCCATTTCTTCATTTTCTGCCCTAGAGTTGGGGCTAAAAGGCAACTCTGTACTTGGGATAGAATTTCCACTAAGTTCAACCCACAAAGAACCTCCCACCGAGCTTCCCCCACTTTGTCCCATGGTCCTAGTTGCAACGCCTAAACCCAAAGCGCTTGTAGCTCCAAAGAAGGCTGCCCCTTCAACTGTAGCTACCATCGGCGAGGGGCTTTCTCAACCACCTGCCAAGAAGGAAAAAACAGCCAAGAGTGGGACATCAAAGTCAAAGTCTAAGTCCCAAAAGCCCCAAACTACCATGGAAGCCTTTCCCATAGCCTCCGTTCCACCTCCCATGTCTGCTGAAACGGCTGAGCATAAATGCTGAGTATCAACGACACGTTGTCGTTTTTCCTCCTTCCATTGCTTTTCCCACAGTGGTGGTTGATCCTACAGAGCCAACGGCTAGAAGGAGAAAGATCTCAAGGGTTCCTCGAGAAGTCGGTATTGGTGCAGCGGGATCGAGGAAGAAAACTCTTGGTACCAAGTCCCAGAAGACACGAACTCTTGAGGTTCATCGAACTTCTGAGGTGCATCCCACTCCTTCTTTGCTTCTCTTGTGGTCCTGTCTTCTTATTCCCCTTCTGAATCCGAGGTATGTATGCTTGATTTATTCATTCCCTTCTTTGCTTAAGGACGATTGTATTTGCTTATTTTTTTCTTGACAACTGTGATGCAGGGAGTTGAAATGGAAAGAACAGACCCCCCTAGTCCTCCCGTGAGCCCTTTCGTGGGGGGGCGTTTTGCTGTTTCTCATGCCGATGTGACTCCTCCCCGTTCCCCTATGACGTGGCTTACCTATTCTCGCCGTTCAGCCTCCCGACATGCGAGGGAATTTGCTAAGGGAGGTGATGCTGTTGAGCCTGCGGGTGCCCCTTTCGCCACCAGAGGTAATGCAACCCGAGACAACACTCTCAGTCCCCTCTGAATTACATACCTCACCTGAGGTTCCTCTGCCCATTGCTCTTGTTAATGAAAGTGAGCCCGAGGTATGATTTCTTCTACAAAGTAACCCTTCGTTAGCATCTGTTCGTTCCCACTCTTTTCTTTATTTGACTTGGTGAACCCTGAGATGTTTTAGGTGCCTCAGGTTCAAATATCCTCGTTGTTAGAAGTCATTCTTCTTCCAACGATGCTGATGAGACCTCTGACTGCCATTCCCCTGTTTAACACCATAACCGAGGTAAGTAGTATGTGGAGATACTTCTTCATGTTTTCTGTGATTATTCCTCTTTTGTAACACTTGACCTCATGTCACAGTTTTCTCCTAATCTTGTACCACCTAGTTATCTTGGTGGTTCTACTACAGTCAAGGCCTATGTTGGTGCTTCTATCCAGCATAGTGGTGCTTCTGCACCCATTCGTGTTGGGTCTTTGTTTGAGAGCCCATTATCTTCTCTCGACGAACCCGCTATGCTGGCCCTAGTGCCTTATGTAGGTGAGGGAGTTTTGCCAAGTGTTGGGGCTTCTGCGAGCTGGGACCCCGTTGTGGCTTCTGAGGCAATGATCTCGCCCCTAATAGTTCTTGTCCCTACGGCTGCCACACTGACTCACGTTCTTGCCCTTGCAGCGACTGCGGTATTTTTCGTTAAGTCTTGTTAAGATTTTTCATAAACTCCACCTTACAACGGTGACTTAACAATGCAAACGTCTGTTAAGATTTTTCATAAACTCCACCTTACAACGGTGACTTAACAACGCAAATGCCTGTTAAGATTTTTAACAAACTCCACCTTATAACGGTGACTTAACAACGAAAATGCTTGTTAAGATTTTTCTATAAACTCCACCTTATAACGGTGACTTAACAAAAAAAACACTTGTTAAGATTTTTCATAAACTCCACCTTATAATGGTGACTTAACAACGGAAACGCTTGTTAAGATTTTTCTATAAACTCCACCTTATAACAGTGACTTAACAACGAAAACGCTTGTTAAGATTTTTCTATAAACTCCACCTTATAACGGTGAATTACCAATGAAAACGCTTGTTAAGATTTTTCATAAACTCCACCTTATAACGGCGACTTAACAACGAAAAACACTTGTTAAGATTTTCCATAAACTCCACCTTATAACGGTGACTTCCATTTTGACTGGCTTCCGTTTTGACTAGCTTATAGCACATTTGAAGACTTTAAAGAACCAGCAACTGATCGGCCAGAGGGAAGTGTTACGAAAGCACTAGGAGGACCAGAAAGCCGAGGAAGCTAGGTTGGTCGCATTGGCACCCCTTTTGGAAGAAGTGGATTAAGATGTAAAGGATGCCGAAGAAGCTTTGTGTCTGGTCAAACTGAAATGCGAGAGACTCCTCATCGAACGTACACAAGTGCAAACGAGGCTGGAGGTTTCTATTAACGCCCAACGGTCTTTCACAGCAGCTTCTTCGGGCCTTCCTGGAGATTTTTTCTCTTCCTCAGATTTATCGTTTCTTTTAGACTAGTTGCCTCTTATATAGAGATCCTCCATCTGCTCTTATCTATGTAACTCTTGGGCGATAGGTCCCAAAACAAATTTTGTAATGCTCCACTGTTTATGAATGAAGAATATATACTTTTCAATCCCTTCGTGTGTTGTAACTGTTGTTGTATGCTATAGAGTTCTATATTTCTGCAATTCTTTCATTATATTCAAATTGTAACCCAAAACTTGTATATTTATAACAATAGCCAGTCATAACATTGGTTCGAACTTGATTGTTTACACATGATAAACCTTCAGCCATTTATTATTAATCTTAAATGGCTTGTCTTCCTCTAACTTCGAAATTAAACAATAACCTAAGTCATGAGCTTCCTTCACAACGAAAGGTCCCTCCCACTTGGCTGCGAACTTTGGTAAAGGAAGGCCCCTGATGTGCTTCACTGCCGCTTTCAATACGAGGTCTCCCTCACGAACTTCCTTGGTCTCACCAAGTTGTCATATGCCCTGGAGAGTTATTTCGTATATATTTGAAAGTGTTGCATCGAATTATCTCTGTGTTCATCCAACGCTTCCATCTGTACGTATCTACTATGAGGGAGCATGCTACTTCGCAAGGCATAACGAGCAGAGGGAACTTCCAACTCTACTGGAAGGATTGCCTCAGCCCCATAAATAAGAGAGAACGGCATGTATCCTGTGGGTTTACGCTTGGTTGTTCGATAGGCCCATAAAATAGCTGGTATCTTGTCATCCCATGCCCCTGGAAAGTCCTCCATGATCTTGGCCAAAATATTAACCAAGGTTTTGTTAGTTGCTTCGGCCTGACCATTTCCCTTTGGGTATGCCACCGTTGAGGTGTGATGAACAATGGAGTACTTGTCTGTGAACATTGTTACTTCGTCATTGACGAAGGGAGTCCCATTATCTGACAGAATAACCTTTGGGATCTTGAAACGGAAAATGATGTATTCTCTGATGAAGTTTCTCACCACCCCAGCCGTTGCTCTTCTAAGTGGTATCGCTTCGGTCCATTTTGTAAAACATTCTGTTACTACCAGTATCCATATCTTACCTCTCGAGGAAGGGTGTATTGCCCCCACTAGGTCAAACGCCCAAGTATGAAATGGATAGGGTGTTGACAGAGAGTGTAAGTCCACCGATGGGGCATGGATCATATTTCCATTAAGTTAGCAAGCTTTGCATTTTCGAACGAACTCAGCAGAGTCTTTCTCCATCATTGGCCAATAATACCCCAACGTCATCAACTGATCATACAACTTGGCCCCTCCTATGTGTGCTGGATCGTGCGCTTATTTGAGGACCTCCGTCACTTCTCCCTTCGTGACGCAACACAATGGCCTGTTGAAGTATCCCCTTCGATAAAGCTGTCCCTCCTGAACATAGAACCTTGGAGCCCTTCGCCTCAGACCCATTGCATCCATTTTCTCCATTGGGACAACCCCCTCCTGAATGAAGTCGATGTAGGGATGCCTCCAGTTCGTTTGAGCTTCAATGAAACGGCACTCAACTGCCTCGAAGAATAGCTGAGACTTATCATACTTTCTTTGCAGCTCTGTCGCATCTTGCTTCATTCCAGGCCAGAAATACCCCTCTCTTTGAATTCTCCTATATAGAGGTATCTCAGTCGTTTCGCAATGCTCCTCATGTATTTTCCTCAATCTTTTCTCTGCTTCCTCTGAGCTGGCGCATCTTGACAACCATCCCCCAGCATTTCTATAGTAAAGATTCCCCTGGTTCGTAAGTATTGTTCCAACTCTCTTAATCCTATAGCTCCTTCGCCAGACTCCAGTTGCTTCCTAATCTCTCCCCTCCAGTCCGTGTCCTCCTCCACCGATAGTATTGACTGTACCACCAAAGGAGCTGTTCTTCGTTAGATCACAACTATAGTCTCATCGTTCTTCGTGACCATTTTCTAGGCGATAGTGGCATAGGCGTCTGGATGGCGGTTCATCGTTCTGGGATGTCTTCTGATCTTGGTCCGATAGAACTGGTTAAGAATCCTTTGAATGATTATTCTATAGGGAGCCAGGCTCATGTGTTTCAACGCATATTCTCCGTTTACTTGCTGAATTACTAAGTTCGAGTCACCCTTAATGCAGAGTGAACGAATTCCCCTTCGAAGAGCCTCTAGCAGCCCCAGTACCAACGCGTCGTATTCTTCTTCATTATTGGAACAAGAGAAATCTAGCTTGTAGGAAAGGCAAATCTCTTCCATCCTTTTTGAAAGAATAACCCCTGCTCCCCCCTTCTTTTCCATCGAAGATCCATCGAACTGCATCGTCTAATCCTCATCAGTTGTATCTAGGTAATTAGCCTGCAAATTATCTCCTAGAATGTCTTCCTTAGGTGGCTCGAAGGTTCCTGAAGGGAAGATGGCCAACAGATCAACGTATGCCTGGCTTTTAATTGTTCGAGGAACCACACACTTCAAGTCATATTCAGAGAGGATAAGGAACCATCTAGATGCCCTGCCAATCAATATAGTCCTTGCAAGAAAATAATTAAATGGGTCGCATCTAGTTACAATATAAATTGTGAAAGACAACATATAATGCCTAAGTTTTTATGCTACAAAGACTAAGGCTAAACAATGCCTTTCTAAGCTACTATATTTAATCTCTGGCCCATGTATAATTCTACTGAGGTAGTAAACCGTACGTTCTTGCCCATCCACTTCTTGTGCCAGTAATGCTCCAACGGACCTCGTGGGAGACGTGAGGTATAGCTGCAACGGTACTCCTGCCTGGGGAAGAACCATGATTTGCGGTGAAACGAGCAGTTTCTTCAGCCTAACAAGTGACTCCTGGTAAACTTCCTCCCACTTGAATTTCATGTTTTTTCTCAACAGCTGCATTAGTGGGTGCGTTATTTCGGCCAATCCGGGCACAAATCTCCTAAGGTAGGAGACTTTGCCAAGAAAACTCTTCATCTCTTTCGCCGTCCTAGGACATGGCTTCTCTAATATCACCAGTTATTTATCCTGGTCCTTCTGCACCCCTTGTTTATCAACCACGAAGCCTAGAAACTTCCCGCTTGTTACTCCGAAGACACACTTTAACGGGTCCATCCTCAATTTATACCTCCTGCACCGAGCAAACACCTTCCTTAAATCATTCAGATGGGACTCCTCCTTCTTCGATTTGATGACCAGGTCGTCCACACAAAATTCTATAAATTTGTGGAAGAAGTCATGAAAAATGACCATCATTGTCCTCTGGTACGTAGCTCATGTGTTCTTGAGTCCAAACGACATCACCTTGTACATGAAGTTTCCCAACGGAGTTTTGAACGCCGTTTTCTCTGCATCAGAGGGGTTCATCTTGATCTGGTTGTATCCCATATACCCATCCATGAAGCTATACATCTCATGACTAGCCGTGGAATCTATCAAACTATCGATGGAGGGTAGGGGAAACTCATCCTTGGGGCAAGCCCTATTCAAGTCTCTGAAATCCACGCAGATCCTTATTTTTTTTTTGTCTTTCTTCCCCACTGGCACAATGCTGGATAGCTAGAGGGGATGTTGTATTGGTTTGATAAATCCTGCAGCTAACAAGCATTGGACCACTTCTTTAATCTTTAAGTCTAGTTCAGGCTTGTAAGTCCTCATTGCCTGCTTCACCAGAATGGCTGAAGGCATCACGTTCAGTTTGTGGCAACTCACCTCTTCATCTAGCCCTTCCATTTCAGTATACTTCCATGCAAAAATGTCTATGAATTCCCGAATTAATTTGACCAAGGCTTCTCATTTCCCCTCACCAAGATCTTTTGAGATAAAGATAGGCCTTGGATCTTCCCCTTCTCTTGCCAAGTTCAGCTTCTCCTTGGATCTTCCCCTTTTCTCTTGCTGTCCCTCCTCAGTGTCTTGCCCCTATCTTTTCCTTCGGCGTACACTACCCGCGGGGGCTGAGACCTCCCCCCCGTGGGTTGCATTGTTTGCCTTAATATCATGGGCACTACCATCGGATTGGGTCGTACAACCAAAGAGATGTTCCTTGTGGCTTTCAGGAACGCCGCAAAAGTCCCCTCGCGCGTCTCGTTGATGAGATGGCATATGTATTCAGGAAGCAGTCCCTCAGCACATATTTGTAATAACTTGGACTCTTTGGCCTCCTCCCTCACATTGAGGGACCTTTCCCTGAACCTTCGAACATAGGCCACCACTTCTTCCCCTTGTCTTTTCTTCTCCCTTCCCAGTTGGGTCAAGGTGAACTCGTCTTCTGCCAAAAAGAACTTTGGGACAAACAATACGTGCATCTCCTCCCACGTAGAAATGTTGTTGGGAGCTAAGTGAGAGTACCAGGTGTATGACTTCTCGATTAGGGATTTGGAAAATTCTCTCAATCTAAGCTTCTTATCATTGCAATGTGCTCCCAAGTGTTCAACACATTGCTTAATGTGCTCCTTCGGGTTCCCACCTTTCCCTGTATATTTTTCGAAGATAGGGGGAACATAGTCCTTTGGGTAAGGCTCATCGTTCTACGCTTGAGGTTAGGGTGTTCAGAAGTCGTCATAAATTGAAGCCACCTCACCAGCTGATTACGAGGAAGCCCGCATGAACTTCAACATCTCCTTCTGCATCTCTTTTCTCATTTCTTCCATAGGCTAGGTCGCAGGGGCCACCAGCAACAGGGACATGGGCTGAGCGCCCGTTGCAACTGAAACGAACATCACCGGTGGTACCGTTGAGGCTCCTGAGGTTCCCACTGCTGGGCTCGCAACATGGGATACGCTTTTCGGGAGTGCTCCTGCAATGCCTGTACCTGGTGGGGCCGATAGAGCTACACCTGGTGTTATGAAAGCATTAGCCTCCAATCCTCCCAACATAGTTGAAGCTACTAGGGTTTGCAAAAACTCATAAAATTTTCTCATGAGGAGCGCCATCTGGGAGGGTCCCAAACCTGCGCTCATGGCAGGTTGTGCCGCCCCAGGAACGTCTGACATCGTTGGAACCGGCGGTACCTCTACTCGAGGGCCCCATCCCTTAGGGCCTCCTACTCCCTCGCGGCCTGCTCTTCATTACGTTGGATATCATCAAAGTTGAGTTTTCGAGTAGCATTGTCTTGCGCCATACTCCCTAGCTAAGAGAATGCCTCTCCAGTAGAGTCTCCAAATGTAAGAGGGTACTTTAGATAAGATGGAGGTGTAACCCCTATTTGAGAATGGTAAAGATAAGCTAATCTTGGCCAAAGCTTTGAATTTAATGATAGGACACACGAACACAGACCCAATGAAGATAAACTCGGCTTAAACTCACAAAACCCTCGTGTATAACTCAGGAAATAGTAATGAACCTTAGAAGTAACTTAGCTAGAGGGAGAGAGAAGTAAGCACCCTAGATACACCTTGGTAGGCAGGTAAAAACACACCATATACCCTCAGGAATCTCTGTCAAGTATTAAAAGCTTTACAATAAAATGACAGTGGTGAGGGGATAAACCCTCTGGTTTTGCAATAAATCTCTCTTTCTAATGTGTATCTTTAGTAATAACTTCAGGGTTCTAAAAAAGATCCTCTTTCCTCAAAGGTGGTTGGGGTCTTTAAATAGCCCCCCACACTACCCCCGAGGCAACTCAGTCATTAAAACAATGAAATACATCCCTCATACTTTATGTCACAGCATTTAATACCTGGTGTACTAGTTGCCTCCACATCATAATCATTAAATACCAAGACATGCCTTTTGACTAACCACTATGTGTTAGGGGGATGTTGTCGCAGATGTGGCTCACCAACTGCCTGACAGCCCCAAATACCACGGTGATTTACTCAACTGTATGTCTGACATTATTTTGGCTGGCCAGTAACATCACCTACGATAGATGTGACACTAAGTAGAAGGGCTATCTGGTTCATAACTCAACGCCCGATGGGACTCCAAGCTGCTTCGTTTGAGGTTCCACGGTCAGGGTTCTTCGGCGTTTTACCAGGTGTATCTAAGATGGTCAGGACAAGCCCCAACGGTGCCTTACTTCTCAATCCTCCAAACCAGGTCCCTCTAAAGTTCCCACGATGAGGTCATTCGATAGAGCATGAAAGCTCTCCCAGGCCCTGCCAAGCCTGGTCTCTTGCAAGTACCGTTTGACCTCATACAAACTCTTTTGTTATTATTATTATGTCATTACAACCGTTAAAGCTTACAATTATCAATAATGAAAATACAATATGACTAATACAATAAGCTAAAATATGAGCTGCCGTGCTGAGTTGCCACGCTTGAGCTGCCTCGGTTGCTTAATCTCAAACATTGTTGCTAATTGGGGATTTGTCCCTAATCTCAAGATTACCTTAAATCCCCCTCTACACCTTGCAGCACGATTCTGATCCCCAAACATATCTTTGAGGTTGAATATCATGTCATACACATGGTTCATCAACTGATGCTGATGTTGTAGAACATTTGACATAAATGCCAAAATATAACAATGCGCCATCTCATCAGCCTTGATTTATTTCTGGTAATCCTAGGTTTCAGTTGCCCTCTCACTAGGTTGCTCAGGACAGATCTTATAGAGCACAAACCTGTATCCTTTAGCAGCCAACACAATATAAAAATTCCTTTTCCATTCAATGTAATTAGGTCTAGATAGTGTGTTTTCCTTGAGAATGATAATAAGTGGATTGAAAGAGCTTAGCATCTTAATACTGATAATAAAAAATAAAATGAATTATTATAAGGCATAAAAATTTTTGAATTCTAAATTAAAATTAATGTTCCCTTTATCAATTATAAAAGAATTTGTCGGCATCCCGATTACCATTTGAATAGTATTCCTCTTTAGAGAACCTAATTTCCAAAAAAATAGGAAGTCTTATTCCTTTTAATTTTATTATCTAGGTAAAATCTATGTCAAATATAATTAAATAGCTAAGACTTTGGTCCCATAAAATCATAACATTCCTCTTTGGAGAACCTAGAATTATTTTATGTCTAAGTGTATACCACCAAATAATTTTTTATTATCTCATATCACATAGAGTCCTCTATTGGGGGCCTCCCATGTGAATAATGAATCAAAAATTACCTTTAAGGAAATTTATATTGACTATCACAATAATTAGCATTCCTCATTGAAAGACCTACTTATTATTGAAATTCTACAAATCGTTGATGGAGACGTGGGATTTTCTCTTGGAAAATTCCCTCTCCCATTTAGTAATTGAAAAGACTTTGTGAGGGTAACTAGAAATTTTTTTTCCAAATTTTAATTAATTTGAAAAATCTTGGACATTTGATATATTGTAAAAAATACCAGGATTTCCCTATTTTAATATATAAAGCAAATGTGTGATAAATAAACTTTTCAAATACCCTTGATCTTTATAAAAAAAAGACTCAATTTTTTTTATTCTCTAAACAAACATATATATTAATGTCCACAATTCAAAGTAATTATGAATTATTCCCATATAGCATCTACATGATTTAAGTCCGATCGATATTCCAGTTTGTCCATAATTCTAAGGAAACTGTTAACACATATTAACAACCCAACAATTAAAACATGAGTAATAAAGACATAAATCAATATAAATAAAAAAAATCAAGATAAATAAGTACTCCCGACTATTACGGTCAAATTTTAACTCTATCGTAGATTGAAGTTCTCAATAGTCATCCTTGAATCCAAACACTTCATGTTGCCACTACGCTGGGACAACACGGGGTTCCACCAACTCAGTCAGGTGGTGGGGTCTTAGGGGGCTTTCTCGCGGGGTTCAAGGGAGAAGCTCCGAAAAAACTTGTTTACAATATTAATAACAAAAATTTATAAGCTGAGTAAACTCCAAAATAAACTCTTTCAACAAAACTCTTTTCAAAATGAACACTAGATGTGTTAAAACATTTTTTCTGAATATGATCTCTAGATTCGTTAGTTTGATTACCTTAAGTTTTTAAAACTAAAACGTTCAATTTAAGTCTCGAGGATGATATTGTTGACCAAAGTAATTAAGTATATTCAAGAAAATTAGACACGTGATTTTTAATGTGGTAAAACCCTAAAATAAGGGAAACATCCACGACCCCCTCTACGGAGCAAAATAAAATCCACTAAAATCACACGGCACAAGTTATAGCACTAAGCATGCAAATACAATACCTAAATCTAAGTTCAGAACGTTACCTACACGAGTTTCCTCCACTCTCAAAGGTTTCTTACTTTATGTAGTCTTCCTTCCCGCAACTTCCTTGATTTTTCCTTGTCCTCTTTGATTATAGCAACTCCAACAAATAAAAAATCTCACCAAGAACCACAACTCCTAAGTGTTCGTGTGAGAGTGATAGTGTTTGTGAATTAACTAAATATGCAAAAATGCTTCTCACCCTATCAATCAAATATACAAGCAATATCCTATTAATTACAAACCACTTCTATATGAAATGCAATTAATATCAAATATGCTTTGAATACATGACTTCAAAATTTTCAGTTTCGGAATAAAAAAATTCAAATCAAGTTTTGTTTCAAAATTATTTATGTCCAAAATTTATTTCAGTAATTTGTGAAATTAATTTTTGAAACAAAAAAAACTATCTCAAATCTGAATATAAGCCACAACAATAAGTCTTGTGTTTCAAATTTATTTGAAACTATATTCTTGGTTTCAACAATAACAAATTTAATAAAGATCCAAGAAAACAAATAAAGAACCAAAAAAAATTTCTATGTGAACTATATGGTTCTGAAGGAGATATAAAGTTGAAGAGGTCTTCAACACACATCAAACCAGCAAATACCCCAACATTAAACAAATACCCAACAAGTTAACACTAATAGAAAAAGGGTTTACTGTTTTGGACAAACAATAGAGGATTCCGATCTGACTCCGACGTGCTCTTGGTTTTTCTGGCGATGAAAACTCCGGTGGTCTCAAATTAAACCAGCTCCGGCTCCAGCAGCGGTCTCGAATTAAACCAACTTCGGCTCCGACAGCTATCTCGGATTAAACCAGCTCTGCCTCCGATGGTCTCGTCTCTCACTCTCCTCGTTTTTTCTCAACCGACAATGGCAGTTTCTCTCTCTCTCTCTCTCTCTCTCTCTCTCTCTCTCTCTCTCTCATTTAGAATCCGAATTTTTCTCGACTAGCAGCGACGTTGTCTTACTCGTGGTTTTTTGGCAACGACGGATCCATTATTCTCTCTTTCTCTTAATCTCAATTTTCGACGGAGACGCCCTCTCGATTTCTCTCGATTTTTTCTCAAGATGGATGGAGAAGAAGATGAAGTTTCTCTCTCTCTCTCTCTCTCTCTCTCTCTCTCTCTCTCTCTCTCTCTCTCTCTCTCTCTCTCTCTCTCTCGCTCTCTCTCTTTTGCGATAGCCGCCTCTGACCCTATTTTCTCTATTCTCATCTGATTAAAAAAAACTAAGAGATGTTATATATGAGAGCAAAAGGGTTTTTAACAAAATGATGGACCTAGATCAAATCTTCAAGATCTAAGGGTGTTTAAAGAAAGTGGAAGAACTAATTTTATTGGCTAAAGGGTATACACTAGGATTGAAGTAATAATAATATGGTTCATTGATAACCACTAAATCTAGGGTCATAAATGAGTCTAACCACCAAGACACTAAAGAAACACAAAAAGCCTTATTAAAAAAATATCTCACATGTGTTTTTTAAAATCTTGGAAAAATTAAATTTTCCACTAAAAAAATATTTGAAGCAACACCACCACCATAAAAAATATGCACACATAATAAACATGTATATGCAGTGTATGTGTCGTAATTGTGGTTCAAGAGTTGTACTTACCTCTTTGTATCGTATTGGAGTACTTGGACTGGGATTCCTTGGATCCTTTTTGAGATAGTGTAACTCGGAAAAATTTAATCCTATTTTGTCTCGATATCCAAACTAGTTGGAACTCCTATATGGCACATACTCAAGTAAGTCAACCATATAGTGTGTTCTCAATCTCCCCCTTTGGATATTGGAGACAAAATTCCCTTGAGTATCCTAAACTCGTGGGTAAAAATGAAAAATCCTAGATTTCCTATACAAAAGTCTCTATCTACCCATTCCCTTCCTAGAACAAAAGATAAGATAAGAAAATGCATTACTCAACTACAATAGAGACCAATACCCTAAATAGGACAAGATATACAACCGGGTCTGAATAATGCCTGAAAAGGATAAACACTCAATGGCATATTAGTTGAGTTAGTATCAAAAGGATATAAATTGAAGCATAGGTACTCAAGTTCTTCTTCCCTAATTTTGCTCAAGTACACAATGGGGTAAAAAAATATAAATCAGGAAAATATGAGATAATGTTCCAACACAAGCAATAACATATACAAGGGTCTCCTACATAAAACAGATATTAAGAGGCGTTTTTTGTCACTTGAGAAACAACCATGCCCCAAATCCTTAGAAATATATTATTAGCATGCAACTACCGAGGATATGAATGAAGTGTTGAAATAAGTAAGAACTATCGTACCAATGGCATTACGAAGATACTTATATTGAATATCATCAATAAATTTGAAATTCTTCCTAAGGTATACCTAATCAATGATACGACAAGACGTTTGAACAACTTTGGTCCAAAAATACTTAGGTAGAATTTTCACATATAGCATAACACTAGCCATCTCTTGTAAGATTCTATCTTTCCTTTCAGTAATGTCGTTCTGCTGAGTTATCTTAGGTGCACTAAATTCATGTTTATAGCCATTGCATATATAATATTTTGCAACACCCAAATCTTCGAATTCTCCACCTCTCTCACTTCTGATGCGACATACTTGGGTATCCTTATCGTTCTCTATTTTGAAAGTTATTTTTAAGAACTCATCGAAGGTATGGGTTTTATTTTTCATGAATGCAACCCATGTAAATCGTGTGTCGTTATCCACAATAATAAGTATGTAACTGTTATCATAGAATCTGACAGTTCGAGAGGGACCCATAAGGTTCTTGTGGATTAAATCCAAAGGTTTTGTAGTTAAAACATTTTTAACTTTCTTATGAAAGGGTTTACTTATTTTCCCTTTTTGACAAGGACCACAGACAGGATAAAAAGAATTTTTGATCTTAGGCAATCCTCTAACAATTTCTCGGTAACTTTTCTTATGAAGATTATCAAAATTTGCATGTCCCAATCTACTACAAGATTCAGACTTTGGAAGGACTGTGTAAAAGTTATCCTTATTTCTATTTCCTATTAAAATACAATTTCCCTTTTCATAAGAAATTTTGCAATCAGTTTTAGAAAAGGAGACAGTATGATTGGAATCATAAAATTGAGATATACTAAGCAAGTTAGCCTTGAGACCTTTAACTAGGAGGATATCATTTATCTCGGGGAGACCTTCCTCACACAATGTTCCCATACCTATGATCTTAGATGAAACTCCATCACCAAACATCCTCCAAGGAAGTTTGATTTGTTTGTTAATTTAGTTTCATCTTTGGTCATGTATTTAGAACATTGGGAGTTAAGATACCATCCAGACGAAGTGCTTGGTGCCTTAATATCAGATATTACAATGTTGCACTTGAGCTGGGGTAGCAAGTCATCTTTTCTAATCCAAATAGGCCTAGTTTTAATAGTTTGATTGGCCTTTGATTTAGAAAAGTTTTGTTGGGTCTTTCTAAATGATTTCTTCTTAGTTTTAAGTCCTCCCTTCTTTTTATAGTTAGAGCTATGAGTGGTCTGCCTTGGGAGAACATAAGTATTACTACTCTTTCTAGAATAGTTAAAGTTTGAATAAGTAGGTGTATACACTCTATTTTGAAAACATTCGGCAATAGAGTGGCCGTAGACATCATAGTATGAACAGTAGTTTATTACTAAAATCTTTGAAAATTAATTTATCCCTAATAGGAATGGTCGTCTAAGTGTCATTGGCTTTGGGTTTCTGGTAATGATTTCTAACAGGTGGACATACGTACTTAGCTGGACCATTAGATTTGAGTTGTTGAGTACAATCACTTTGTTTGCCTTAGAGACATTTTTAAGACAATTTTCTTTTTGAGTGTTTTGAGGATTCTGGCCTTGTTTTACAAAAGCAACATTTTCAGGAGAAACATTTTTGCTAGTATAAACGTTTTCTCCAAATCCAAAACTAGATTTATCGTCAGAATCAAACTTGCTTCCTACAATAATTTCTTCGTGGGACTTAGCTTGAGTTTCAAAGTGTAAGCATTTTTTAAACACGTTTGAAACTTTTTTCTTAGATTCTTCAAGTTATACCAAGGTAGACTTGTATTTTTGTTCCAAAATATTATTTTTCTCAGAAAGATCTTCTATTTTTGTGAAAAATTGTTCAATTTCAGCCTCATGGGCAACACATTGTGTTGTAAATTCTTCAGCGTTCTTCCTAATAGTCTGGTTAAGTAAATCAATACGCTCATTCAGAAGTTTAACCGTTTTATCAAGATGGGTACTTTTCTTAAGCATTTTCGTGTATAGCTTATGGAAATCTGGAATATCATCATCGGACTCACTAAGTGTATCGTGTGAAGTGTCTCCTATATCGCTCATTTCATATGTGGAACTTACACATACTTCAGGTTTAACGATAATGCTTTCAGTTTGACACACCCTTAAGCTATCACTATCAATGTTGTTTTCATCATCAACAGTCAAAACATTTTTAATAACAAATGCAACAATAGGAACAATAGAATCATAAGTAAACACACATTTATCACGATCCTAGCGTAGAATGACATATATGACTCATAATTATGAGTTGACTCAGTTTCATCTTCATCAGAATCACTAGAGTCATCCCATGTCTTAAACAAATTAGCCCTAGTATTGTTGGAAGGCTTATTTGGGCATTTATTAGCAATATGTCCCATTTTGCGACATCCATAACATTTGACATCTTTCATGTCTATGTTAGGTCTATAATTGTCATAGGTCCTTTTGTTGTCATGTCTTTCATGAGGTCTATGATTTTGATTACCTTGATAATTTGTTTGCCTTGTTTATAGGCTAAAGCATTTTTGAATTTGATAATCTTTTAAAAATGCTTGCTCATAAGAGCTATTTGATTGTCAAGGTGATCTAAGTCATAGTCATCATTCAAGTCCAGGTCAAAGTCTAAGGGACTGACTCTAGGTGAAGTCAATTGTGATAAAAACACAACATTAGATTCAGTGAGTCTCTTGTTTCGGGCATTCAATTGTTTTTTAAACTCTAACTGCATCTTAATAGTTCTTAATTTGCTACTTAGCAATTCAGGAGTCACGTTTGGGTCATTCATTTCTTCTATGGCATATCTCTTATTGTCAAACTTAGCAAGTAATGACATAAGAATCTTTTGAACGATTTCTTTTCTAGTATAGGTTATACCATTTGCATGTAATTTCGTAAAAATTTATCTTAACCTAATATAGAAATCATCAAAGGATTCATTATCATCCATAATCAATATATTGTACTATTGTACAAGAATTTGTATTTTTTCTGCCTTAACTCGTTCATCACCCTCATGTGCGGTGACTAGAGTGTCACTGGCCTCCTTAGAAGTAGAGAAAATAGACATTATTTTAAACTCATGCTCGTTAATGGACATAAAGATAGCATTCTTGCCCTTATTATTATCGAGAGACTTCTTTTTCTCTACCGTAGTAAATTCTCTATGAAGTTTCTTAACCCTTGTGAGATCAATATCAGACAAAGACTTAGTTGGATGCTCATAACAATTTTCAATCATATCCCAAACATCAACACTAACAGTTCCTTGAATGAAAGAAACCATTCGTACTTTCCAATAAGATAATTTGTTTCCATTAAAGAGTGGTGGTCGGGAAAGGTTACCTGTAGACACCCCATTTTGTTACCCCCTAAACTCTCCTTAGGTCCCTATCACCTCCCTTCATCTCTACAAACCCAGGTCATACCCCGAGTACTGACCTAGAAGCCATCGGGCACTCCCAGGCTTCGTTTGACCAAAAGTCAAACTCTTCAGCTCGATCGATACTGAATGAATCTTCGAAGGGCACTGAAACCCCTTTCCAACGGTCCACCCCATGTGCGATTCTGACTTAAGATACGGAAAAATGATCCGTTTTACTCCGAAAGGTCACCGAATGATTCCAGGGCCTGTTTGACCAAATTCAACTCCTCGAACCGGATCAAACTCTTTGGAATGTAGAAGTACATCTACTAACCTTTCCAACGGTTCACCCCGTAGCGATTCGAACTTACCATGCGGACGAACGATTCGTTTGCGTCTAACGATTCCCCATCAAATGGACTGATGAATGCTTCCGAGCCATATTTGATCAAAAGTATACTCCCGAACCTGGGAGTAGTCCAAATGACTTTCTAAGGTCTCTGAATTACCTTTCCAACAGTCCACCCCGTGCGCGATTCTGATCAACAGTTTACATTCTGCGACTGATTTTCTTAAAAGGCCTGAAAGACACTACCAAAAGACAAGTTCTAGTCCCTGCCTATCGGCAGGTGGCATTAAGAAGGACCAGGGCTATGCTGATCGGCAATGCCCTAGGCCTATAAAAAGGAGACCTGACCTCACTTGCAAAAGGAGCCCAGATCTGATAGATATCACTCTCAGCAAATCCAGAAAACCTCTCTCAAAGTCAGCGTGATTTCCACACCCAAATCCCTTTCCAACCTTCACTTTTCATCATCCTTTTCATCAAACTTGGTGAATTCACTACCCTCCATTGTCATCCAAGTCTAAGGTATGCTCTCCAACATTCAAGATCTTCAAGAAGGTCCAATTTTCTCAACTCTCTCCTTAAATTCTCATAAATTCGCAATAACTTGTTTTATTACTTAGCACTTTTATTATCTCATCTCACACATCTTAATATACTTTTTATTTAGTATTATTGCACATCTCTTATTTTTATATAAATAAAAGCCCAAAAAACAAGAAAAAGAGGGTTTGCTTATAAATTCCAAACGGAATTCTCACACTTTCCTTACACTTTTTTCACAACTAAAACATTTTTTCTACACACACACACAAATAAAAGAATCCCCTGATTAGATTTATGGGATAAACCCCACCGCTCGTTTTGTAGGCTACATAGGCGTCTCAGGGTAAAACCCGAGACTCGAGTCCTATTTTTACTTTTTCTCTCATTTTCTATTTTCTCTAAACTCCACTCTCTCATATTATATATATACTTGTTCTTAGTGGTGTATTATTCCACATAAGTCATCGTTCCATCATAAAGATCAGCGTAAGGATAATCGCGTAAATTCTATTTTATAATATTATTTTTATACCTTCCTACGGATGATTCGCGTTACCTCTTCCATGGTACAAGTCGATGATTACTATCTCCACTATATATACACATGCACACACATCACGGGGAAAATAAAAGTAAAATAACAAAAACCCATGAGAGACCGGGCGGAATGGGTGCCTAACACCTTCCCATTTCGTAACTTAGCCTCCGGAAACTTCTCGAATCATTTTGGTTTCGTATGCACCAGTATATCTTTGGATGATGTCCTTTGGGATGGATTCCCCTTTTATTTTGTCGTATTTGAGTAATATAGACTGGCGAATCTAATCTCTCTACTTTTTTTACCTCACCCAAATGACGCCGGCCGAAGCGCTCCCGAGAGCGACGCGCGAGACCTAGGATCCTCCCTCACGCCGCTCGCCCACCGCGAGGATCAGGGATGGCCACAGTGGCGACTCTGCTGGGGATTTTTCATTTGAGGGATAGACTCTATTTACATGGATGTTATACTTGTTCATATTTCCCCCCATTTTGCATGTTCCCATTTTCCATGTATATCCCATAATTATGCTTCTATTCACACACTTGTAGAAAATTCTCCATGTACACTTCACACCACGTGCACCTAGGATCACATATATCCACATGTTGCACGCATACTTACTTGGTGTACCATTGGTACTTGTACTTTGCTCCCTGTTTGGCATAATCGGAAAAGACATTCTCATAAGATACTAATAAGAGAAGCATGCATGATTCACACGACATCACCAAATAGCATTGTTATTGACCAAATTTTTACCCAGTAACTGGAGGGTCACTTCGTGATGGGAGCTGGTCCGGCTGGGCGCAGTTAGCCTAAGCGATATGACTCTCACCTTCCATTGGCTAAGTACCTTCGACGTATATCGAACGATTCCCCCGCATCATACCGCTTGACCTAAGTCACGACGGGAGGTATATCGCAAGGAACTCGTTCATGTACGCCGAGTATATCGAATTTACTCTCACACGTACCATCCCCACGAGGCATATGGTGAGGCAATTCACGTACACTCAGGTATATCAAATGGTTTTTCTACACGTACCGATTGCCCGCAAGAGAAAGACGTATATCATGGAAGCCACGCCAAAGGGGGGAACCCTTTTCGATTCACCCAACCAACTTCATACCCGCATATAGGTGTCAAGCCTAGGACACACATGTTAGATTGTCGGTTTCTACCCGAAACTCTGCCGAAATCATGGGTCGGCCTGCCGCCCAAATTTTTGAGCATTTTTAAAATGAGACCCTGTCCATAAGCCTGATCACAAGTCCAGCCATAGCTTTGCATATATTACAAACCCAATTTTTCCAGGCTCGGGTCCCGTCCGGCATTTCATTTTTCATTTAGGAGAATTAATACAAGTGAAAACATAATAATTATAATAATCATGCTGAGACCGTCTCCAAAAAGAAAATTCTCTTTTTTTATCCAAAATCCAAAAATATTTTTTCCTTTCCTTATCAAAAATCCAAAAACATTTCTCCTCTATTTATCAAAAATCCAAAAATATTTTGTCTTTCAATCTCAAAAAATGTCAAAAATACATTCATCCCTTTTTTCTCAAAAATAAACCCCATTTTACGCCTTCTCAGGTCGATCGCAAGCCCTTGGCCTGGCTCCTTATTGGCTTCGGTCTTCAGTTAAGTCACCCCGGAGTTCCGTCCTTTCCTCTATTACTCCTTTCAAGTCCGAAATCCATCCTCTTTCCATGGAGAACACAGATTAAGTACCCGTTGTGCATCCGGATCTAACGGCAATCCTAGCTCATCTTATGTCCAAGATTAACAAACTCCAAACCGAGGTCCGATAGATGCAACAAAACTAGGTTCCAGTTCCTCAAGATCCCGAGGCCCTATTCCTAGCGCTATGGATCCACCCGAGCCTATCTGGGTTCCCGAACAGTATCATCACGCTCCACGTGCCCCTCCTGTTAATGGGCCACTACCTGCCCAGCTTCCTATACCGAACCTTACTTAGCCTGGGGCTAACTTGCCTATGATCATTGATCCGAAGGAAGAAAAGATGAACAAAGTCATAGAGGACCTCAAGATTCTCACCAAGAAGTTTGACCAAGTCAGAATCTCAGGGAATTACATGGACTACACCCACATGTCTCCTTATCCTAAAGCGAGGTTACACGAGAAGTTCAAGATGTCAAATATCGAGAAATTCGGAGGAAGTCGACCCCCGATTGTTCATCTTCGTATTTATCACTGTTCCATAACTCTACTAGGGGCTTCTGAAGAAGTGATGGACCAATTGTTTCAGCAAACTTTAAAGGATAGCACCCTCCGATGGTTTTTTTCTCTCGAAGAGTCTAGAATTCATAGTTGGGAGGATGCAGCCAGGGAATTCATGTCACAGTACAAATACATTGAAGAGCTTGAGGTCACTCATTGAGATTTAAAGTTGCTCAAATAGAACCCTGGTGAATCAGTCAGTAACTTCATCGCCCGATGGAGGGAAAAAGTAGCAACCATGACCAATCGGCCATCCGAGGAAGAACAAGTCAGCATAGTGAAGAAGAACTTCTTACCCCATGTTCGAGCAACGATGGGAGGACAATACTACCCCCACTTTCGAGCTCTCAGATAGGTAGAAGTAGAAATCGAGGAAGGTCTTGCCAAAGAAAAAGTTGACCCAAAGAAGGTTTCCAGACCGTTCACCCCCAGAAAATATGACAAACCTTCCAATGCTACAGTCTCAACCATCAATAACATCTCTTAACCAACCACATTATGGGCACCTGAAAGCCGCCCTGTCCCGATCCAAAAAGAATACACCGAGCTCCATGCTCCCCTCTCCAAAGTTTATCCATCCTTGTTAAGCCTAAACCTTATCAAACCTTGGGATCCCTGTCCATTGCCAAATCCACTCCCAAGAAACTTCAAGGCATATGCTCATTACGCCTTTCACCAAACAGCTGTCCATACCACTGACCAATGCTTTCACCTCCGAAACATAATCCAAGATCTCATTGACTGGGGTACCATCGCCCCACCAGCCAATCCTATGCCAAACACTACTCACAAACCACTTCCAAATCATGCCAATGCCATCTTCTTAGAAGAGAACTCGGAATTCGATCCCTCAACTAAAATCATACCCATATACTTTCCTAAATCTCTCCAAATTTTCCATATTTCCTCCTACACCCTACTAGACTCACTGATCAGCCACTATCACTCCTTACTAGAGCTTGCATTGCTGTTCGTACCCGTTCTGAAAATGGAAGCATGGAATTATCAGAAGTGTTAAACAAACTCCTAGAGTTCGGGATGAAATTGCCCTCACATATGGTCATTGATTGCTAGAGGTTCATTACGTTATTCTTGGAAGCACGAAAATGGGCCCGAGAGTCAGATAGTTGGGTAGTACCAATCGATGAAGTCAACCTGGACGATGTCATCCATATTATGGCAGAATTATTCAGGAAAACCAACAACATTTATAGTATGACCGAGTTACTTGATGCTCTGAAGCTACATAGGCACCTGGTCCCTTCACCCTTACACATCCCAATCGATTCGGAAGACCCATATGAAGAAGCCGTTGAAGTTGTGGAATGCATCTACTTTATATGGAAAGACAGAATTATTGCCACTGGATGGGAGGAAGAATTCGGAGATTCGAATAAAGAACAAGCTTTCGAGAAAACTGGCCCAGTAGCCGACATGTGTGGGATGATATCATTTGAAGAACTCCTGGGAGAAATAAACAAGGTGGAAGAACAATTCGAGATTGATAAGGAAATGGGATTCATGTTTTTCCCTTCTTTAGTAAATCACATAACCAGATCAGGGAGGCATTACCATATACCAAGCTCACTACCAATCAAGGATAAGGGGAAGGGCGTGGAACACCTTCTTATGCCAAAGATGACCCTCGAGGAGAGCAAGATCCTCAATTAACTGAAGAAAACTCAAGCTAACATCACTCTATGGGGGCTTTTCATGTCTTCTCAGCTATATAGAAATGCTTTGATCAAGTTGCTCACTGGACCCATAGTTCCTCCTTCTACCACACCAGAAAAAGCGATAAATTTGGTTGGATCCTTGACCTCTACCTGAATGCTATCCTTTTTTGAAGAAGAAATCAACAAGATTGGGCCAAACCACAATCATGCACTCAACATCTCCGTCGAAGCTATGGGGAAGGTTGTACCACTCTATCTTGTCGATAATGGATCTGCTTTGAATGTCTTCCCACTGAGAACCTTCAAATGTTTAAGCCTGAAAGAAAGCAACCTCGCTCCAACCGTCGCTGTTGTGCGTGACTACGATAATACCCGCCGGGAGGTGATGGGATCCATAAAGCTTGTAATATGGGCTGGCCCTATAAAACCTATCGTCAAATTCCAAGTTATTAACATCCCATCCTGTTTCAACCTATTGCTAGGACGACCTTATCTCCATAGTATCAAGGGAGTGTCTTCCTCACTCCATCAGAAATTAAAGTTCTTCGCCGACGGACGAGTCATTACCATCTTGGGCAACAATGACAATGCCGATGGTGCAAGTACCAACAGTCCAATCCTAGAGGTACATCATGACTCAAATGATATGCTCATATCAGGATTCCGAGTTGAGCCACTTCTACTCCCGGCAGGGGACGACTTCAAAGAAAGGGTTTGTCCAGAATACAACCCTTATGGAAACGTCAATATGATTTAGATATTCAGAAACATGTATTTTATGCCCGGACTAAGGCTAGGGCAAAGACAACAAGGTATACTTGAGCCGATTGAACTGAAGAAGGCTTTCCCTCCTTGTGGTTTGGGGTATCAACCGTGAGAACAAGAGCTCAGAATGATCTGCGAGTCTCAACCAAAGAGAGGACCAGACTGCATCCGGACTATGCCAGGTGACTCCTTAAATGGACGATTCATCAAAGAGGGCAAAGATTTCCCCTTTTGCGACTTTCCTGAACCATGGTATGACCATACAGATAAGAAGATGAAGCCTGGAACGGAGATCTTCTTCCAAGTCAGCTACCTATGGGTCAAAGGTTCCCAACACCAAGTACAACCACTCATCAAAGATACGGAAGAGACTTAGGAAAGTGACTCTAAAGATTCCTTCATCTTACAGACACTGGGGATAACACTCTGCATGGTTCACTCAGGCACTACATCACCGGATCTATCCCAACTGATTAAAGTTGCTGATACACCTATCCTCAACTGGCATGCTGTGTCAGTTCTACCTGCTGAAATCTCCCATAATCCTAATATTTACCCCATTTCTTCTTATGTTGTCTATCCTTATTCAAATGAAATCGAGTCCTCTTTTGATTGGGTTCTCAATGTTGTTTTTCCTATTAATGAAATAAACGAAGATTTTGAGTATCTTATTGTGCCTTATATTAACTGTTTGGATTCTAATAAAACTTTTGATGATGATGATTTTGCAAATGAATAATTCTTAACTGATCTAAATAAGGCTAATAATAAAAAACATAACCGTGCTCAAGTTAATGAAGAAGAGACTATTATTGTTAACCTCAGTTCTAGTAGCTAACTGCGTGAGATTAGGATAGGGGCTACCCTCGACGAGCATGAGCGTGCACAACTCGAAGAATTTCTAAAGGAATTCGTAGATGTGGTCCTATGATGATATGCCCGACATCGATCCTGAAATAGCTCAGTACGAGATTCCCACTCTCCCAGATTACAAGCCGGTCAAACAAAAGTTGAGAAAGCTCCACACCGAATGGTCACTTAAAGTCAAAGAAGTGGTGGTCAAACAGTTGAACATAGGCTTCATTCTTGTGATCGAATATCCCACGTGGCCAGCCAACATAGTGCCCATGCCAAAATCATGAGGAAAAGTTCAGATGCGTGTAGACGACTGAGACTTAAACAAAGCCTCTCCAAAGGATGATTATCCGTTACCCAATGTCGACATGATCATGGTTAACACATCCAGTCATGCTCTTAAGTTATTCATCGACGGGTTTGCCAAATCAAAATGCACCCAGACCACCAAGAAAAAACCTCATTCATCACCCCATGGAGAACCTTTTGCTACACTGTTATGCCATTTGGTCTCAAGAACTCTAGGGCTACCTACCAAAGGGCTGCCATAACCATCCTGCATGATCTGATTCATAAATAAGTTAAGGTCTATGTGGATGATATGATTACCAAATCCAAGACTAGAGAAGGTCTTGTTCCTGCTTTCTGAAAGTTCTTCTAACGATTGCGACAGTATCAGATGAGACTCAATCCGCAGAAATGCATCTTCAGCATTACAAAGGGAAAACTTTTTGGATTCATGGTCAGTGAGAAGGGGATAGAATCAGATCCCGCCAAGATGAAAGCCATACTTGAGATGCCACCTCCTCGAACAGAGAAAGAAGTCCGAGGTTTCCTTGAGAAATTGTAATACATCAGCCACCTAACCTCCATCTGCGAACCGATCTTCAAACTCCTCTGAAAGGATTCAACCAAGATTTGGAATGAGGCCTGCCAAGAAGCTTTTGACCGAATCAAACAACATCTGACCCAACCCTCGGTAATCATGCCACCACAACCGGGTCTCCCCTTACTCCTATACCTAACCATAATCGACACTACAACTGGGGATTTGCTAGCCCAATACCTTGAAGATTCCTGCAAAGAAAGAGCCATCTATTATGCCAGTCGCAAATTAATCGGATACGAGGTCAACTACACTACTTTGGAAAAGGCATGTGTCACGCTTGTCTGGGTCACCCAAAAATTACGAAACTACATGCTCGCCTTCCTCACCAAACTTGTATCCCAAATGGACCCCATCAAATAACTGCTTAAGAAACCCGTTTTATCCAGCTAAATGGCCCGATGGTTGATGCTCCTAGACGAGTTCAATATCGTGTACGTCACGCATAAATCCATGAAAGAAAGAGCCATCTCTGACTACCTCGCTGATTACCCCATGGAAGAAGCTGATGTGTGGATCTCCGAATTCTCAGATGAAAGCATCCTCTGTGCTTCTCAAGACTATCTCCGATGGAAAATGTTCTTTGACGGTGCTTCCAGCAAAAAGGGATAGGGCATTAGGATAATTTTGATCGCCTCAGATGACTCTTACACTCCCATCACCATCAAGATGGATTTCCCCTACACCAATTACATGATTGAGTACGAGGCATGCAAGGTAGGCCTCAAAGTTGGTCTCAAGAAGGGTATTCAATGTTTAGACGTCTACGAAGATTCCTCCCTCATCATCGGTCAAATGCTCAGAAAGTGGAGAGTCAATGATGAGAAGCTCCAACCCTTCCATGCCCACTTAGAAGAATTAACCTCCTAATTCCAAGATATCACCTTCCATTACCTATCTCGAGCAAAGAATAACCTAGCTGATGCTCTTGCTACCCTAGCCTCCATGATTGACATGCCCAAAGGAATCACAATGACCCCCTTCCTTGTTCAAAAGAAAGACAAACCAACCCACATTGAGCTTCTCACCACAGAAGATCCCGAGATAGCCTATTATTGGTACTATGATATCTGGTGCATCCTCAAGCATGGAAGGTATCCCGAGGGTTCCAATAAGAAAGATCGAGTAACCCTTCGAAGACTCACTGCCCAGTACATCATCTGTCACAAAGCACTGCTCAAAAGGAACTTCGATGGAACTCATTTGCACTGCATCGCATGGGCTGACATTGAAAAGATAATGCAGAAGATCCACAGCGAGGAATGCGGACCCCACATGAACGGTCACATTCTTGCCAAAAAGATCATCCGAAAGGGCTACTACTGGACCACCATGACCCAGGATTGCATCGCCTATGTCCGGAGATGCCTCAAATGCCAATAATTCTATAACCTTTAGCCTCAGCCTCCGTGCAAATTATACAACATGAACTCTCCCTGGTCATTCTCCACCTGGGGCTTCAACATCATAGGGAAGATTACACCGAAGGCTTCCAATGGGCATGAGTTCATCCTAGTTACCATTGATTACATCACCAAATGGGTCGAAGTGGAGTCATACGCAGTGCTGAATGCTAATAAAGTGGCCAAATTCATCAATAAAAATATTATCTGTCGATATGGGGTCCCACAAGAGCTAGTATCAGATAACGGTTTGCATTTTGAGGCAAAAGTCATAAAGGTGGTCAACGAATATGGGATTCAGAGACACAAATCTTCTCCCTACCAACCTCAAAAAAATAGTGCAGTCAAAGACGCCAATAAGAACCTCAAAGACATCATCAGCAAGATGATCAAAAGTTATCGGGATTAGGCCGATCGGATCCTATACACCCTCTAGGGCTACCTAACCTCCATTCGAACCTCTATTAGGGCTACCCCTTAATCTCTAGTTTATGGTATAAAAGCAGTCCTACCCGTGGAGATGGAAATACCCTTATTACGCGTCATGCTTGAAACCAAGGTCAGTGAAGAAGACTGGTGCCAAAGTCGTCTTGACGTGCTGACCCTTCTAGATGAAAGGAGATTGAAAACTCGATACCACATATGAAGTAATGGATGCAAGTTGAGGATCCACCAGCAGTTCCCCAGTCACCAGCAACAATTTCGAAACCAAGCCCAGAACAAAGACTCCGGCGTATCCAACATCGCCAACCTCATACAAATGCACGGAATGCAGCATCGTCGGAAGGGAGATCATTCCTCCAGCAACCAGTGATCTAGTCGCCGAAGGAGAAATACGAAGAATCCCAGCTAGCAAATCCCTGGGAGAACGGGAAAATTTGGGTAAATTCCCAGCAACACTGGGATTTATCCCCAGCATGGCAGAAAATTCCTCGTAGGTAGGAAAAACTTCATCCAACCTAAAGCGAAATACATGGTCTTTGGGGTACCAAAATTGTACCGCCGCCATCAGCATGTTCCACTCAATGGACCGATTACTCCAAAAAGAGACTCGACGCATGTTGAAAGCATCGTAGTCGACATTATAAGAGCACGTCGCTTCCAAGGCTTCGAGGTAGTTAGCAAACTCAATGCTACTAGGGAGAGCCATCTTGCAGGACTAAGAGATAGTAGGCAAGTAAGTAAGAATGTGAAGGTGTGATGAAAACACTCCATCCTTACCCTTTTTTATACTTGAGAACCCTCACAAAAGACTTAATCCCTGATAAAATTGGAAGGAATCCTACCCCCACAAGGTATAAGAAGCTGAAGAGGGAACTAATCAAAATCTTTGAATTGATGGGACTGGACTTGACTGCCGATAAGCAGGGCAAGGGGCCTGCCGATCGGCAACCCCCTTTTTTGGAAATTTCCCTTTTTCCTTTTTTAGCACAATCAGAAAAACCTAATAAAAATAAAATTAATATTCTCAACAGAATTTCAAAAATCCTCTTCCACCCCTATATAATTTCCAATTTTTAAAATTTTCCTCAAAATCCCAAAAATATCTCTTTTTACGGTCTCCACAGCAAAGTAAAAAGCGTATGTGCATGCATTCACTCATTCATAATTAAAAAAAGATAATAAAAAGATCCCATTGCATTACATATATATGTTCTTCCGTGTTACCTTAAATTTTATAGGAAATAAAAGAAAAACAAAACAACGGGACTCAGTCCGAACCCACATTCTCATTCTCTCTCCCACCTACCTTTCACCCCTCTCTCTAGGAGATTCCACCCCTGTGACGCGCTCTCTTTCCCCTACGGAGAGATGATGCACCGGCGCTACCCGAGATAGAGTCCTCATTGGATGAAGTAGACAACACCAAATAAGAAAGAACCGGGACCGCATCTCGAATATGGGCAGTCGCCAAAGATATCCAGTCTCTGATGTCCCTCAGCCAAGTGGTCGACACTCGGACTTGCTGCAAAGAAAAGGCAAAATCAGTATCAAACTGAAGGGGTTAAAACAGAAAAAGAACCAAAAAGAGGAAGAAGGTATACTACAGGACGAAGAACCTCCTCTGTGAAACCCAGCTCCTCCGGATCCATCGCATGAGGAAGATGCAACATAGGCACCATCCCTCCATCAACCCGTCGAATGTTGTATGAAGGGGTGTGCAATCTCATAAAAGGAACCTCCGAATTCGCCGCCGCCACAGACGTCGTCGAACCACCGCCGTTGTGGGAGGACCCCACTGCCCGACTCGAACTCGTCGGAGGAAAAGGCAAGGCATCATATATGCTCGGCGCCATCAGCCAGTTCGTCACAAAGTCCATATAGTCATATAGCGCAAACGTATCAGTATACAACAAGTAGGACTCACCGATCATCGCTGCGATCCTTTCATCCTTCGGCAACAGTTTCTCCCACCTCATAGACATAGGATGCTGTGCAGGTGGCACCACCACCTCTTCCTCCACAATCTTCTGAACCACCCGCTCCCGAAATACCAAGAATGGACAAACTCATGCGCCAAAAAATGCCTCATCTGCGCATTCACCATAGTCGCCCCCGTATCCTAAATGGATGTCCCCCAAGGGTAAAAAGTCACTTAAAAACCCCCAGTAGGCATAAGTCAATACAGAATCAGAACATGCCAAAAACCAAGACTGAAAAGGAAAGAGTCTTACCCTACCACTAATCAGACCATTCAAGACCTGATGCACCACCTCTAGAGAAAGAGATCCCTTCGACTGCCGATTGGCCTTGCGCCATCGATACAATCGACAGAAGTCTCCAATAGTCTCATCCTTTAAGGCAATCAACTGGGTATTGCACCCAATAACCTCATATAACCACATCTGCCAAAGACAAAAGTTCACAATAAAAAAGAGACTCATAAGGAAAATGCGCAAAATTAAAGGATACCTTAAAGAGATACGTGGCTCTAGTAAAACTTTGTGGGTAGCACCGGATGAATGCATCCAAAGAAAAATAGAGGGTCACCAAAGTCAGACTCCCCCAATCATAGAGAGGGATGTTCGAAAACATCCTTAAATACGGCAAGAACCACAAATGGACTACGTCACCGCTCGACGCCACTATGAAGCCTCCTAACATCAACCAAATGTACAACCGGGCCATCTGCCTCACCAGCAGCCCGTCCTCCACATCAACTACCCTACTCAACAAGACATCCTTCAACAAGGACAACTGAATGGAATCCTCAGAAACTATTTACATCACCAAGTGCCGCACGCACAGCCTCCGGCCTCACCCTCAGAGAGAGATTCACCTCTATCTGCTCCTCATCGCAATCCAGCCCCAACAACTGCTGCACATCTATGGGAGTCACGGTCATCTCCCAAAAACCGAAATAGAAGTTGTGGGTAGTATCCCACCATCTTTCCCCCAAAGAGCATAAGACTGATGTTGACCGAGGTGTCTCATCCAGCGCAGATGCCAACCTCCCAAAACCCACTGATGATACCACCCAATTCACCACGGGTGGAAGATGATCCCAGACATCCTTAAGCCTCGTCATTCCACGACACGCATGCTCTTCAAAAAGATATCAGACTGTCAAAAGAAGAAACCTTGTCAAAATTTAAGAAGGAAGGAAAAATAACCCAAAAGAGAAGAATGCCAAAGGTCAGGTTGCTTACATAACCACCGGGGCTCACCACCTTAAAATACCGATGATGCGATAACTCTCGTAGCAAAGTCCGCTCATCAGCAATCAGCTCAAATGTGTCAAAGGAGTTCTCTCCCCAAAGCAAGAGGTGCTCTGGCCCTCCACTCTACGTTCGCCCAGTCATCAACAGTCAGGCATTCCATATGTGATGTAGTGCTCACAAAGGCGGACATTTCTTAGAGATCAGAATGTTAGAACGACTTGCAGAGGAAATTTGCAGAAAGAGAAAAAGTAAGAACCTGTGAAAAATGACGGTAATTAGCCCCCTTTATATAGAATTCCAAAGGTCATGTCGATCGGCATTGACCCCCCACCCACCTATCGGCACTGTCCCCTTACCTTCCTGAGGCAGTCCAAAAGTCTGTGCCACTGCCAAATGGCACCCTCTGTACCATGCCGGCCAGTACCCCCCTTAAAATTTCGTATAAAAATTCGCAAAAAATACCAGAAAATCCTGAAAAATCCTCAGAAAATTCTTAAAAATTCCAGGAAGGATTTAGAACATTTTCACCAAGAAAATTTCGCACTCCCTTAAGAGAAACCCCTATTCCCCCAGCAAAACTCTCAAAAACCAAGTAAAACTCCTCCCAGCAAGATCCCCGGAGGATCTCTAAAGATCACCCCCTATGCCGCAAAGGCCTCAATTTTCCCCAAGCAATACATCCAAACCCTGGGCCACCTAAATCTCCTCAGTGGAATTTTGGCTATTCCTTCAGAGGATGCAAAAGATTTCCCTAGCAATTGGATCCCAATCCCAAAACAAAACCAGAAGATAAATCTCCCCGGTTCAAAACAACATCATGAGGTAATTTCCCCAGTGGGACCCCAGAAAGTCATGTCTCCAAAGGACACTCTACATTTTTCCCAGCTCATTCGTTATTCCCCATTGGAACCCAAAATCCAATATTTATCCTCTCTTAGGTCAGAATTGACCTCGGTCTTAGATCGTCACCTTAGTTAGGTCAGAATTGACCTTGGTCCTCGGTCGTCACCTCTCTTAGGTAAGAATTGACCTCGGTCTTGGATCGTCACCTTAGTTAGGTCAGAATTAACCTCGGTCCTCGATCGTCACCTATCTTAGGTCAAAATTGACCTCAATCTTGGATTGTCATCTTAGTTAGGTCAAAATTGACCTCGCTCCTCGATCGTCACCTCTCTTAGGTCAGAATTGACCTCGGTCTTAGATCATAACCTTAGTTAGGTTAGAATTGACCTCAGTCCTCAGTCGTCACCTATCTTAGGTCAAAATTGACCTCAATCTTGGATTGTCATCTTAGTTAGGTCAAAATTGACCTCGCTCCTCGATCGTCACCTCTCTTAGGTCAGAATTGACCTCGGTCTTAGATCATAACCTTAGTTAGGTTAGAATTGACCTCAGTCCTCAGTCGTCACCTCTCTTAGGTCAGAATTGACCTCGGTCTTAGATCGTCACCTTAATTAGGTCAGAATTGACCTCGTTCCTTGATCGTCACCTCTCTTAGGTTAGAATTGACTTCGGTCTTAGATCGTCACCTTAGTTAGGTCAGAATTGACCTCGGTCCTAAGTCGTCAGCTTTTTTAGGTCAAAATTGACTTCGGTCTTAGATCGTCACCTTAGTCAGGTTAGAATTGACCTCGATCCTCAGTCGTCACATCTCTTAGGTCAGAATTGACCTAGGTCTTGGATTGTCACCTTAGTTAGGTTAGAATTGATCTCGGTCGTCACCTCTCTTAGGTCAGAATTGACCTCAGTCTTAGATCATCAGCTTAGTTAGGTCAGAATTGACCTCGGTCCTCCATCATCACCTCTCTTAGGTCAGAATTGACCTCAGTCTTGGATCGTCACCTTAGTTAGGTTAGAATTGACCTCAGTCCTCGACCATCACCTCTCTTAGGTCATAATTGACCTCAGTCTTAGATCGTCACCTTAGTTAGGTCAGAATTGACCTCGGTCCTTCGCCATCACCTCTCTTAGGTCAGAATTGACCTCGATCCTCGGTTGTCACCTCTCTTAGGTCAGAATTGTCCTTGGTCTTGGATCGTCTACTTAAGCCCGCGGAATTGGCTTCAACCGGCAAAATTAGTCATCTCTACTTAAGCCCGCAGAATTGGCTTCGACCCGCAGAATTGGTCATCCCACCTTAAGCCCGTAAAATTATCTTTGACCCGCAGAATTGGTCATCTCAACTTAAGCCTGCAGAATTGGCTTTGACCCATACAATTGGCATCAACCCGCAGAATTGGTCATCTCTACTTAAGCTCGCAGAATTGGTTTTGACCCACAGAAGGTGTTATCCTTAGCACACTTTGTAGGTCCTAAGAATCGACCTCGACCCTCTGAATTGGTCATCCTCGCTCCCTTAGGTCCTCAGAATTGGCCTCAACCCTCTGATTTGGTCATCCTCCCTCAAAAGCATCATGCGGTGTCTATTCGACAGCTATCGTTTGTTCCATACTCACCCATCAAGGGGCTCTGTAGACACCCCATTCTGTTACCCCCTGAACTCTCCTTAGGTCCCTAGCACCTCCCTTCATCACTATAAACCTAGGTCATACCCCGAGTACTGACCTAGAAGCCATCGGGCACTCCCAGGCTCCATTTGACCAAAAGTCAAACTCTTCATCTCAATTAAGACTAAATGAATATTCTAAATGCACTAAAACCCCTTTTCAATGGTACACCCCGTACGCAATTCTGACGTACAGTACAGAAGAACGATCTGTTTTACTTCGAAAGGTCATCGAATGCTTCCAGGGCCCGATTGACCAAAGTCAACTCCCTGAACTGGATCAAACTCTTTGGAATGTCGAAGTACATCTCCTAACCTTTCTAACGGTCCACCCATGCACGATTCAGACTTACCATGTGGACGAACGATTCGTTCGTGTCCGATGATTCCCCGTCTATTGGACTGACGAATGCTTTCGAGCAATATTTGACCCAAAGTCAACTCACGAACCTGGGAAGTCCAAAGGAATTTCTAAGGTCTCTGAATTACCTTTCCAACGGTCTACCCCATGCATGATTCTGGTCAACGGTTTGCGCTCTGCGACCAATTTTCTGAAAAGGCTTGAAAGACACTACCAAAGGGCAGGTTACAGTACCTGCCTATCGACAGGTGCCGATAGGCAGGACCAGGGCTATGCCGATCGGCAATGCCCTGGGCCTATAAAAAGGAGGCCTGACCTCACTTGCAAAAGGAGACCAGATCTGATAGATATCACTCTCAGCAAATCCAGAAAACCTCTCTCGAAATCAGCGTGATTTCCACACCCAAATCCCTTTCCAACCTTCACTTATCATCATCCTTTTCATCAAACTTGGTGAATTCACTACCCTCCATCATCATCCAAGTCTAAGGTCTGCTCTCCAACATTCAAGATCATGCTTAAGATCTTCAAGAAGGTCTAATTTTCTCAACTCTCTCCTTAAATTCTCATAAATTCCCAATAACTAGTTTTATTACTTAGCACTTCTATTATCTCATCTCACACATCTTAATGTACTTTTGATTTAGTATTATTTCACATATCTTATTTTCATATAAATAAAAACCCAAAAAACAAGAAAAAAAAGGGTTTGTTCATAAATTCCAAACGGGAATTCTCACACTTTTCTTACACTTTTCTCACAACTAAAACACTTTTTTCTATACACACACACAAATAAGAGAATTCCCTGATTGGATTTTTAGGATAAACCCCACCCCTCATTTTGCATGCGATCTATGTGGACTTTTATGCCTCTATAGGCTACGTAGTCATCTCGGGGTAAAACTCGAGACTCGAGTCCTATTTTTATTTTTTCTCTCATTTTCCATTTTCTCTAAACTCCACTCTCTCATATTATATATATACTTGTTCTTAGTGACGTATTATTCCACATACGTTATCGTTCCATCATAACGGTCAATGTAAAAATAATCGCGTAAATCCTATTTTCTAATATTATTTTTATACCTTCCTGCGGATGATTCGCTTTACCTCTTCCATGGTACAAGTCGATGATTCCTATCTCCACTATATATACACATGCACACACATCACGGGGAAAATAAAAGGAAAATAACAAAAACCCATAAGAGACCGAAAGGTCGGAATGGGTGCCTAACACCTTCCCATTTCATAACTTAGCCTCCGAACCCTTCTTAAATCATTTTGATTTCGTATGCACCAGTATGTCTTTAGATGCTATCCTTCAGGATGGCTTCCCCTTTTCTATTGTCTGTTTTGAGTAAAATAGACTGGCGACTCTAATATCTCTACATTTTTCACCTCACTCAAATGTCACCGGCCGAAGCGCTCCCGAGAGGGAAGCGAGGGACCTAGGATCCTCCCTCACGCCGCTCGCCCTCCGCGAGGATCGAGGATGGCCACATTACCTAACTTCTCAAATCTTTCATCCATATTCAGAAATGGATTTCGAAAACAATTTCTGGTGTTTCAGGATAAAAAAAAATCTTTTGATAAACTCGCTCTTATACGACTTGAAAAAACTTGTTTACAAGATTAATAACAAAAAGTTATAAGTTGAGTAAACTCCGAAATAAACTTGTTGAATAAAACTCTTTTCAAAATGAACACTAGATGTGTTAAAACAATTTTTCTGAATATGATCTCTAGATTCGTTAGTTTGATTACCTTAAGTTTTTAATACTAAAACGTTCAATTTAAGTCTCGAGTACGATATTGTTCGCCAAAGTAATTAAGAAGATTCAAGCAAATTAGACACGTGATTTTTAATGTGGTAAAATCCTAAAATAAGGGAAACATCCACGGCCCCCTCTATGGAGCAAAACAAAATCCACTTAAATCTCACGGCACAAGTTACAGCACTAAGCATGCAAATACAAGACCTAAATCTAAGTTCAGAACGTTACCTACACGAATTTTCTCCACTCTCAAAGGCTTCTGACTTTATGTAGTCTTCCTTCCCGCAACTTCCTTGATTTTTCCTTGTCCTCTTTGATTATAGCAGCTCCAACAAACAAAATATCTCACCAAGAACCACAACTCCTAAGTCGTGTGAGAGTGATAGTGTTTGTGAATTAACTAAATATGCAAAAATGCTTCTCACCCTATCAATCAAATATACAAGAAATGTCCTATTAATTACAAACAACTTCTATATGAAATGCAATTAATCTCAAATATGCTTTGAATACAAGACTTCAAAATTTTCAGATTCGAAATAAAAAAAATTCAAATCAAGTTTTGTTTCAAAATTATTCATGTCCAAATTTTATTTCACCAATCTGTGAAATTAATTTTTGAAACGAAAAAAAACTTTCTCAAATCAGAATATAAGCCAAAATAATAAGTCTTCTGTTTCTAATTTATTTGAAACTATATTCTTGGATTCAACAACAACAAATTTAATAAAGATCCAAGAAAACAAATAAAGAACCCAAAAAAAATTCTATGTGAACTATATGGTTCTTAAGGAGATATAAAGTTGAAGAGGTCTTCAATACACATCAAACTAGAAAATACCCCAACATCAAACAAACCCCCAACAAGTTAACACTCAAAAAAATGGGTTTACTATTTTGGACAAACAATAGAAGATTTCGATCTGACTCCGGTGAGTTCTTAGTTTTTCTGGCGATGAAAACTCCGGTGGTCTCGGATTAAACCAGCTCCGGATCCGGCAGCGGTATCTAATTAAACCAGCTCCGTCTCCGACAACAATCTCGAATTAAACCAGCTCTGTCTTCGATGGTATCGTCTCTCTCTCCTCTGTTTTTATATGCCGACAGGGATGGCTTCTCTCTCTCTCATTTTGAATCCGACTTTTTCTTGTCCGGCAGCGACGGTCTCTCTCTCTCTCTCTCTCTCTCTCTCATTTTGAATCAGCCTTTTTCTCAGCCAGTAGCGACGTCGTCTTACTCGTGTTTTTTCAGCGACGATGGATCCCTTCTTCTCTCTTTCTCTTGATCTCAGTTCTCGACGGAGACGCCCCTTTCGATTTCTCTCATTTTTTTCTCAAAATGGATGGAGAAGAAGATGAAGTCTCTCTCTCTCTCTCTCTCTCTCTCTCTCTCTCTCTCTCTCTATCTCTTGCTATAGCCGCCTCTAACCCGCTTTTCTCTTTTCTCATCTAATTAAAAAAAATAAGGGATGTTATATATGAGGGAAAAAGGGGTTTTAACAAAATGAAGGGCCTAGATCTAATCTTCAAGATCTAAGGGTGTAAAAAGAAAGTGGAAGAACTAATTTGATTGGCTAAAGGGTATACACTAGGATTAAGGCACTAATAATATGGTTCATTGATAACCACTCAATCTAGAGTCACAAATGAGTCTAACTACCAAGACACTAAAGAAACACAAAAAAGCTTATTAAAACATATCACACAAGTGTTTTTTAAAGTCTTGGAAAAATTAAATTTTCGACTAAAAAAATATTAACCAATTAAAAATTGAACCAATCAAATTTTTATCATAAAAAATATTCTTATGTTAACCTCAAATATATTTTGAAAATCATATTTCAATTAAATGAAAAATCATTTCAAATGATTAAAAATATATATTCAAATGAATTTCATTTTCCCACAAAAAATATTTGAAGAAACAACACCACCATAAAAAATATGCACACATAATAAACATGTATATGCAGTGTATGTGTCCTAATTGTGGTTCAAGAGTTGTACTTACCTCTTTTTGTCGCATTGGAGTACTTGGACTGGGATTCCTTGGAGCCTTTTTGAGATAGTGCAACTCAAAAAAATCTAATCCTATTTTGTCTCGATATCCAAACTAGTTGAAACTCCTATATGGCACAGACTTAAGTAAGTCAACCATATAGTGTATTCTCAAGCCCCCCTCATCCATACACCGTTTAACACTGTCCACACTAAATCGTCTCTGATCACAGATGTGGTTCTAAACTCCTCCATTGAAAATTACAATCAAAACAGTAACAATTTACATATACCTTATGCCTCCATGAAGGAGTTCACATTTTATATTAAGATTACATTAATCCATCGTAAAAAAAATAACAACGAATAAAACATTGTGGGATCCAATTATGTAAAACATAAACAGAAATATGTGATCATAATAGTGGGATTAGATCACTGCAAAATAGAAGTGAGCACATATCAAGATTCTACCTAACATCCATGAACACATACGATTGTTTTAATTGGACAACACGATTGAGTTCAACCTATATGATAGAAAAGAAAATGAGTCTCTTGTGTAAGTGTCGTTGTTGCAACTCCTTTTCCATCAAAATTCCCTTGAACCTAGAAATAAGCTCAAAATATGCATAGGGTAAGTAAGGGAGTAAATCCAAATCTAAGGATGAAACACAAAATATGTGAATACAGAAGTGTAAAATTCATTTACATTTTATTATTTTTTAATGATTTTTCAAGGAATTATTAATTAAATAACTATACTAATTTTTAAATACCAATTAAGATGTAATAACTAATAAGAAAAAAATAAGATAAACAAAATTGTTCTAATAAGTAAACTAAGTAAGTTGGACTCGTGTGGGCTTTAAAATTCATCCATAGAAAAGAAGATTTTCCTTAATTAATCAACATTCAAAATATAAATTAAACAAATTAAATCATGAAATGAATAATTAAAGAAGAATTGATCAAACCCAAATTTCTCCTTCAATTGCAATAGACTTCTTCAATTATACCAACAATATTTGAATTAAAGTCACTCACAAATATATATTTATTGATTCTGAAATAAAAACTACAAAATAAACAAATAAAACCTAATTACAATATATACAATGGATGAAATTATAATGGACACTTAAATAATAAGAGAGATTTGCTAAAAATGCAAATCCTCGAATTATAAAATTCTACACTAGAACTCATCCAAGGAAATAAATTCTACATCATCACTTTATGTTGAGATATTTGCTAAAAATGCAAACACTCAACTAAAGGAATGGATTAGAATTTGCTTACCAATGGATGAATTCAACCACATTACTCTATATTGAAATAGTTGCTAAAAATGCAAATATTCAATATAGAGGGGTGGAGTGGAATTCATCCAAGAGATAAATTTCACCACAGACCTTTATTTTGATATATTTGCTAAAAATACAAATACTCTATATAGATGAGTGGTGAGAAATTTATCATAGCAAGTTTAAAAACTAAATTGGAGATCCTTTTGAAATGACACCAAGTCTTCAATTTATACATAGCAAACATGGAGCTAGAGGAAACTTGGGTAAGGTAATTCTCCATGGGAGGTGAGAGGTGTGAGAGGGTTATTTTTAGGAATTTCACACTGTGCATGAGTGTTAAGTGAGATAAAAATCTGATTTGATATGGCAGTGATGAGATTGTGGGGGATTTGAGGGCATTTTGGAAAAAAGGTTAACTAAATTATTTAACACATATGGGGATTTATTTGGTTTTGGTCTTGTTTGGGGTTTTATTTGGCAGATACAATTTTAACTAGGGAGTTCAAATGGGAGACATGTGTTAAATGGGTTATTGGGTAAAAGGTGTTGAAAGGTTTAGATGGATATGGGTTAGGATGGGGATAATGGGTCTTTGGTTCTTGGGTTTTGGATTTTGGTTGTTTGTATGGAAATGGTGAGATTTGGTTTTAATGCTTAATGGAGGGAGGTGAGAGAGTGAGAGTGTATGTGGGGAAGATGATGGGTGGGTGTGTGTGTGTATGGTAGTTAGGTTGTGGGTAAAGTGTAGATTCTATATTGTTTGAGTGTGTTTTAGGTGTATGGAGGTGTGTGTGTGTGTGTTTACTTTTAAAAAAAGAAGTAAAAATTAAAATTATCTAAACTAAAAAAAAAGGAAATAAATATAAAAATAAAATCCTAACTAAAAAAAATAAACTAAAAAGAAAATAAAAATAAGAAAACCTATTAAACTAAATATACTCTAAATAAAAATAAAATAAAAATAAAAATTAGCAATCTATAAAAACTAAAAAAACACTAAATGAAAATATAAAAATAAAAATTAAACAAAAATAATAATAAAGCAAAAATTAAACAAATACAAAAATAAAAATTCCTAAAAAAATATCTTAATAAAAATAAAATAAAAACTAAAAATCAAAATAAAACAACACTAAATGAAAAGAAATATAAAAAAATTGCAAATAAATCCTAAAAATCACAAATAAACCTAAAATAAATCCTACAAATAAAAATGACTCAAAATGAAAATATAAAAATTAATAAAAGTATAAAATCAACACACATGGGGTTCGGGGTAGGTTTAGGCTAGGGTTATGGGAGAGGTTATTTAGTCCTTTCTTGTTGCAATTTGACTAGAAATAACACTTTTAAAATCGCAACCGCAAACAAGCCTGGACAATAGACAATTACACGCATAAGGGTCAATTTTGTTGAGAATTAGCAATTCAAATACGTCAATTCAGGGTATAAAATATATACTTTTGGGTTCTTATCACACTACCCCCAAACAGAAAATTGCCAGTCCTCGAGCAAAATATAGAGAGAAAGAAAGATAAGAAACCAAAAGTGTACCACTTTTGTGGGCACTTGCGATTGCACTTAACATGTGCAATAAGACTTTAAACCTATCGATTGCCCTACCGGACGAGTTGTGTCTGGTGAGTGTTTGTAGGGAATATACCCACAAAATTATTTATTTGCAGACGATAGTAAATCTATTATTAGACGTAGAATAATCGTACAATCCATCACAAGGAAAATATTTTGAGAAATACAAGCTTGAAGTGTGAAAAGGTTAGCTACATAAATATTCAAGGCACATCCTTCACAGAAATCAATGTGTGTGTGTGTGAATCAGTCAAAATGGATCGAGTATCATTAGAGTAATTCCTAGATTGCCTTTTCGAAATCAATGCTTCAACTTCAAAATCTCACGGATATAGCTCTCTCAAATGAACTCACGAGATTTAGGTAAGTGTATCGCACTTGTGTGTGAGGAGGTGAATTAATGTAAGCAAGTCAAACGTCTAACACACATATAAGAAAGAATGAACATTTATAAATAGAAATGATCGTATGAAAAATGCTAATCACTATCGTGAGAACGTCGAGTTATTCACCAGGTTGACTTTCATTTTCCTGAACACCTAGGGGAAAATATGGATGCATATGGGTGAGGAGGAAATAAAATAAGAACAATGGGATGAGATGAGGTATGATAGATGCTTTGATGAATGGATGTTGGATGCTTGAGAAGAGTGTAACACACTTGAGGAACAATTGTCTTTATTTCACAAGATCTTGACTGCAACTTTCTCATTTTTTCCCTTTTTCCAAATAAACATCAATGTATGAAATAAATCTGCTAAAAATACAAATAACCCCAACATAGACTTGTATCAAAATTTTCTCCATCTGAATTGAAATTTGAAAGAGATATTCACTAAAAATGCAAACACTCTCTATGGCAGATCTTCTCCTTTTACTTTCTCTCTTTTTTTTCTTATTTTCCAAATACTCATCAATGTATGAGATAAATCTGCTAAAAATACAACTAACCCCAACATAGATTCGTATCAAAATTTTCTCCATCTGAATCAAACTTTGGGATAGATATTCACTAAAAATGCAAACACTCTTTATGATGGATCTTCTCCTTTTACTTTCAGCACTCTTCCCTTTTTCAACATGGTGGGTGAAAAATAGAATTCATATGAAAATGGGTGGTATGATATATGGTGATGATATGGAAAATTGAAGGTGTATGGATGTATAATAAAATGAAATTTGTTCGGTCTAAGGGTGAAAGTATGGTGATCGGGACAAACTTCAGGACACATGTTTCTTACAACTCGAAAGTGATGTCGTTCTCAGTGATCCAACCAAAAATTTAGTGAAGAATAATGAGATCATACAATGATTAAGTGCGGACCCAAATGAAGTTGAATCAACTTGTGACTCGAAGATTGTGTAAAACTCTCTAAAAGGGTGAAAGTCACGAATCTCACATGCTAAAGTCTCCACTGGTGATCCTTAAGGTTTTCTTGAGAATTGTAATACTTTTCAACTCTAAACCAAAATGGCGTGATAAGTGCGCAAATTTTGTTGAGTTTAAAAATTCATGGTGCAAAAGGCCTTGTTATGTATTACATAAGCTATAGAAAAAATAAATCCTCTAGCTTGATTCCTAGATTTAAAATATGGATGATAGAAAATCCACATCAAATGAACGAGATGTAAGAAATTGCACAAAAAATTTAAGAATCAGGTGTTGAATTGTTTTTTTCAAAATAGCTACGATTTTGATAAAATTCCCCACCCCCAAACAAAAAGGAACATCGTCCTTGATGTTAAGTAAAATGATTTTTAAAAATTGAGAGCAGAAGGAAGGAAACAGATTACCAGAATCAACTGCTAATGAAGTGAACAGATGAAGCCAAGATGAACATGAATAAGTGATAAGATAAAAAAAACATACAAGTCTATAAACATGGTAAAGCATTTGGTGGTTTGAAACACCACCCCCAAACAGGATGAGACTCATACTCGAAAATCGTGGGCTGCCTCCTGGTAGCGCTAAGTTCTATGTCTTCAACCAGAACGAACGTAACTCACCCGAAAGATAAGAACTAAGATCGAATGGGGTGTCAGAAAAATCGAGTGATGAAAATCACCCCCAAACAAAACTGAAGCGTGACTCTTGTTGGATAAAATTGACAATGGTGAGGGTGAAGAAACACCAATCACGACCTTTTTTGTGATTTTTGAATATTTTAAAAAAAGAAAGGAAATATTTTTGTGGTTTTTAGAGAATGAAAGGAAGAAAATGTTTTTTTTAATATATATAAAAATAAAGGAAGAAAATATTTTTGAATTTTTATAGAGAAAAGAAGGAAAGAATTTTTTTTTTTGAAATTTTTGTTGAATGAAAAGATGGGGTAAAATATATATTTTTGAATTGTTTGGAGGAAAAGACAGGGCAAAATAATTAGGACTCTTTGAATTTGACGAACTCACTAAAACCAACTACCGAAAGATTGTATTGGACACACACAAGTCAATGATAAATCCTAACTAGCACATAGGCAATTTTTGTCTTCAAAATTTAATGAAAGGGTAGTCAATTTTTATTAAGCCCGCGGGTGATAAAAATCACGAAGTTTATCTTAGTAATCACCTTTTCAATAATTTTCTCCGTATAGGCTAGCTAGTGGATCGATTTTAAATTTAATGATGGCTAGGATAGCACACAATTGGTAAGCGACTGAGTCGGGTGATGAAATCCCTTCTCATTAATGACGAGGTGTAGGTCTTAATTGACTAATTCATCACACACATTCAAAAATAAATGCGATAATAAAAATAAAGTAAGAGCACGTAGTCACACACAAAAATTGACTCGCTGATAGGAGAGGCGCGAGGGTTTTAGAAATGTACCTCCCACGATGTTTACACCGTGGGATGATGAACGAATTTAGTCGACTAGGGGGAGATCTCTCCTATCTCAGTAGACCCCGGGAGTCCTACCAACCCAAAGTAAAGAGGCTTCTAAATCCTCCCCTTTGGATGCCCTCTCTCTACCTTGTCCATTTTTCCTATCACGCTTTTCTTCTTTTTATTACAAATTTAAATGGAAAAAAATGATGTCTCCAAGCACCGCAATACAAGCAAAATAATATAATCCTAATACAAGCCTTCTAATAAAATGAAAATGGTACTAAAAAGGAAAAAAAGAAAAAAAATATAGAACAAATGAACTACACTCCAAAATCTTGGCAAGTGCTTCAAACTCCAAAGATCGGCGACGACGCCATTTGATAGAAAATAAAATGAGTCTCTTGTGTAAGTGTCATTGTTGCAACTCCTTTTCCAACAAAATTCCCTTGAACCTAAAAATAAACTCAAAATATGCATAAGGTAAGGTTTCGGCTTATAAGGGTCTAGTAAACTTTAGAGAGGTGAGCATGGAGCTCGGTTTATTCCTTTCAGACCGGGACAGGGTGTTTTTCTGGTGCCCATGAAGTGTCTAGTTGAGAAATGTTGGTAATGGTTGAGACTGCAACACTGGCTAGATTTTCATAGTTCCTGGGAGTGAATTATCCAGAAAATTTCTTAGGTTTAACTTCTGTTTTGATAAAACCTTCTTCAATATTTACTCCTGCTTCTTAGAGAGCTCTGAAATGAGGGTGGCATTATTCTCCCATCATCGCTCGAACATGGGTAAGAAGTTCTTCTTTACTGATATGCTCCTCCTTGGAAGGTCGGTTAGTCATGGTGGCAACTTTATCTCTCCACCTTGCTATGGAGGTGCTAATTGATTCCCCATGGTTCTGTTTGAGCAGTTGTAAATCCAGATGTGTGACTTCTAACTCTTTATTATACTTGTATTGTGACATGAATTCTCGAGCCACATCTTCCCAGGTACGGATTCTAGACTCTTCGAGAGATAGGAACCAACGAAGGGCGATGTCCTTCAATATTTGATAAAACATTTGGGCCACTATTTCTTCGAAAGACCCTCGGAGAGTTATGGCTCGGTGATAATTACGACGATGAATAATTGGAGGTCCGTTACCTCCGCAATTCTCAATGTTGGGTATCTTGAACTTCTTTGGCAATATCGCTTTCAGATAGGGAGACTTATGGGTATAGTCCATGTAGTTTCTCAAAATTCTAACTTGGTTTAACCTATTGGTTAGCATCTTGAGATCCTCCTTCGCCTTGTTTAACTCATCCTCTTTCAGATCAACAGTCACGACTAATTTAGCCCCTAGCTGGGTGAAATTAGTCATAGGAAGCTGGGCAGGTGGTGACCCATTAGCAGGAGGAGCACGTAGAGCATGCTGATATTCTTAGGGAACCCATATAGGCTCAAGTGTGGGCAGACCCATAGCGTGAGGTAAGAGGACCTCGGGTTCTTTGGGAATAGAGACCTAATTTTGTTGCATTTCACGTACCTCAGCTTGCAGGTTGTCAATCTTAACAGTGAGCTGAGTTAGGACTGTCATTAGATCAGGCTGCACAATCGATACTTGATCTATGTTCTCCATGGAAAGAGGGTGAATTCTGGACTCGGAGGAAGTGAGGGGACTGACGGAGCTCTGGGGCGATTCAACTGAAGATCGAAGATAATAGGGAGCCAGGCCAAGGGTACGCGATCGACTTGAGAAGGAAGAAAATCGAATTTATTTTTGAAAGAGAAAAGGGAAAAACTGCTATTTTGAAAAGGAGGGAAAATGTTTTTGACATTTTTGGAAAAGATGATGGAAAAATGTTTTGGACAAAAGGGGATAAAAAATATCTTTGGTATGAGAAAGGGGAAAATGTTCTTGGTATTTTGTTTGGAAAAGAGGGAAAAGATGAGAGACGGGTATCAGCCTGATTATTATGTTCTGACTTGTATTAGGTTTGCCTAAATATAAAAATAAATGTCGGACGGGACCCGAGCATGGAAAAATTGGGTTTAAAAAATATGTGAAAATATAGTTGGACTTGTTACCAGGCTCATGGGGAGGGTCCCGTTTTAAAATATTGCGCAAAATTTAGGTGCCATGCCAACCCATTATTCCGGCAGAGTTTTGGGTAGAAACTAGCAATTAAATATGAGCGTCCTAGTTCTGATGCCTATATGAGAGTATGCATTTGTTGGGTTAATTGGAAAGGGTTCTCCCCTTTGGAATGACTTCCACGGTATACGTCTTGATTTTGAGTTCAATCTGTACGTCTTGCTTTTGAATTGTCTCATTATATACCTCATGGGAACAGTACGTGTTAGAGTTTCTCAAGAGTATATGGGCCGGTGAAAGATTCATTGAGATGGGATCTGTGAAAGGAGTTAGCATGGATGGGGGGATTCTAGGGGTGCCTTGGTGTATGGGGGTGATTTTAACAGTATCCGACTTCCATAAGAAAGGAACGGTGGGGGGAGAGTGAATGGTTACGTGAGGGAGTTCTCTAATTTCATAGACGATATAGAATTAGTAGAATTACCACTAGAAGGAGGTTTGTTGACTTGAACCAATAATAGGGATGAGCCTTATTTCTCTCGATTAGACAAGTTCTTAATCTCGAATGGGTAGGGGGAATTTTTTAAGAGTGATTCAGTCTTGCTTGCCTAGGGTGATCTCCAATCATACGTCGATTTTACTAAAGTGTGGAAGGTGGCGAGGGGGGAGGACCCCCTTCAGGTTTGAAAATATATGGCTTAAAAAATTGGACTTTGTTGATAGGGGGAAGGAGTTCTGTAAAGGCTACGAGGTGGTGGAAAATTCTAGCTTTACATTGGCGTCAAAGTTCTCACTTCTCAAGAGATATATGAAAGGGTAGAACAACGAGATTTTTGGGAACGTTGGGGATTTAATAGAGATCTGCATGAAGGAAATTTGGGTTCAATACAAGAAGGAAGGAACGATTGGGCTTTCGAGAAAAGAAAAGTTACTTAGGGAGAAGAGAGAGGTAGAGGTGGGGAGGAGTTTAATGCAAGAAGAAATCAGTTAGAGGAAACAATAGAGGGCTTTGTGGTTAAAGGAAGGGTATAGGAACACCTAGTTTTTTCGTGAAGTATTAATTCTAACCATCGCTTCACATATTAGGAAAATTTTAGTGGAGTACTCTGAGGAATGCGAAGTAAGAGGGTCCATCAGGCAGTATTACGAGAGATTGTACATGGATGAGGAACCCTGGAGACTAAAATTAGACGAGCTTCATGTATCGGGAGTATTAAAGGGGTAGAAGCTGACATATTAGACGAATTATTCGTGAAGGAGGAGGTTTTATAAAACCTGATGTCTGTGGATGAAGACAAATACCTTGACCTGGATGGTTTCACCATACCATTCTTTTAGCATTATTAGGGAGTTGTGAGAGAGGATGTGATAGATTTTTTCACTGAGTTCCATGGTAGGGGATATTTCTTAAGTATTCTGAATGTTACTTTTACAACGTTGATCCCTAAAAAGGTTGGTTTGATAGATGTGAGGGATTCTAGACCGATTAGCCTAGTAGAGAGTGTTTATAAGCTTCTTACCAATGTTCTATCAGTTAAATTGAGGAGAATTATTGGCCCTCTTATTTTATAAGCACATAATGATTTTGTAGGGGGTCGGGTAGATTTTGGATGTTATGATTGTGGCAAATGAATGTGAGAAGTCTCGATTAAGGAGGGGGGAGTCGAGCATCCTATGAAAGCTTGATGTAGATTAGTCATATAATCATGTTAATTGAGGGTTCCTTATGTATATGCTGAGGAGGATTGGATTCGAAAAGAGATGGTGTTATTGGATCAAAATTTGCATCTCTTTAGTTAAATTTTATGTGTTGGTGAATGGGGTACCGGTGGGTTTATTTTTTAGTTCTAGGGGTCTTCGCTAAGGGGATTCCCTCTCTCCATTGCATTTAATATTGGGAATGGTAGAATTCATGAGGATGATTGGGCATAAAGTTGAGGCAGGATGGATTAGTGGTTTCAGGATTGGTGCCCTATATACCCAGCCAGTCAGAGTTTCTTATCTTCTATTTGAACATGAAATACTTATTTTCTCTGACATGAATGTGGGCAAGGTGAGAGCTCTTAGGTTTCTATTGTTTTCTTTTACGATATCAATAAAGGAAATATGAGATGATTGTAATAGGGGTAATGGAGAATGTGGGGCATTTGGCGCCAGTGTTAGGGTGAAGAGCTGGTGTGCTTCCCTCCAACTACCTTGGACTTTTGTTAGGGGCTAAGCATAAGTCTAGATCTATTTAGGACCCAATTACCAAAATGGTTTGAAGGAGGTTGGTAAAGTGGAAGAACATTTTTCTATTAAATAAGGGAGGCTAATATTGGTCAAAAGTGTCCTCTCGAATCTACGAAAATATTTCTTGTCCATCTTACCTCCCTTAGGCTCTGTTCATGACTAATTGGAGAAGATGATGAGGGATTATTTGTGTAATGGCATCCAGGAGGGGTTTAAGTATTATCTAGTGAGTTGGGATGAGGTTTGCTAAACGTTCAAGGAAGGAAAAGCTGGAGTTATGAGTCTAGATCATTTTAACAAAGATTTATTGGGCAAGTGGTTGTGGAACTTTAATAGAGAGGAGGAGAGACTGTGAAGGAGACTAGTGATAGCTTGAAGTGGCTCCTCCCACTATGGGTAGGTTCCAAGAGTGGGGAAGGAGAACATGGTGTGGACACATGGAAAAGGATAACACAGTGATGAGTTAAATTTTCTCGGTACAGTACATTCCAGGTTGGGTATGGGACCAAAATTAGGTTTTGGAGAGATGGGTGGGGGAGAGAGCGGACTTTAGAGGTTATTTTCTTGGGAATCTACCTCCTAGTAAGGGATAAAGAGGGGGTGGTGGCGGACCACGTGTTGCAGTTACGTGATAGAGTCGTGTGGAACCCAAAATTTAGAAGAAGATTTCAAGGTTGGGTGCTTAAGGAGGCGGAAGCCTTTTTTAGCTTTCTAGAAATGACCTCATATCCAATAGATGTTGGGGGGGGGGGGGGGGGGGGACTCTGTGAAATAAAACAGTAGCAGGATAGGGTTTTTCGTGGTCAGGAGATTTTACACAGTGATTAAGGGAGGGGGATAACTTATTTCCCATGGAAGGAAGTTTGTAAAGTGAAGGCTCCTCTAAAAGCCATTTTCTTCGTTTAGACCGCTACTAGATATGCTATATTGATGATAGAAAGGTTGAAGAGGAGGGGGAGATGGATGACCAGTCGATGTTGGCTTTGTAAGATGGCGGAAAATAGCAGTTGTACGTCCATGTTATTATTTTTTATATATGTTGGCCAGGTAAGAAAATTGGATGTAGTATAGGAAGACATAATTTATTTTTTGGAAGCTCGTAAAATATTAATTTTCATATTAACTTATGTAAAACCTACTAATTTCTTGGACTTCAAATTACCATAAACATTTCTGATTACTATTCAACATATGTTAGTCCTTTTATCCTACAAGCCCAAATAGTGTTATCAGGATTTGAACACCAAACTTACCTTATCCAAAACTACGTGAGAGTAATCTAAGGATATTAACATGTTTTACTAAAGCAACTAGGCTATAACATAACATGGTAATACAATTAATTAAAATACTCATTTTAATTTTGTTAACATTCAAAAGTAATGATGATATACATAAGTATGACCACGTTTGGATGAGACTCGGCCTAACAGCATGCCCCCTGTCAGTGTAACTCAAACTCATCCTCATATGCGCCTACATCACAATGGCCCAAGTCAAGCAGTCTTGGCCTCCGAGACCCAATCAATAGAACATCTACGGCCCTTCATGAAGGGTATAACTAAACTCATATCATCGGTTTTCCAAGTCTCGACCCTACCATGTGTCGGCCTCGTCTAATATCATCAGGTCAAGACCAACCATAACAATTAGAGAATAGTAAACACTCTCGGTCTCACCCATAAGGAGGGACACCACATCAGTCTCAACCAACTGAGTCCTCACAGAGCTGACATCGATTTTTTGCGTGGAATATGTGATTTGGGCATTGGTGGGACATGTGGATAAAATCGTTATAACATATTATTCACACTTTATGATATACACATGCACATACCAGATGGCACTCTCTCATTTTATCTCTTATCTCATTCACATATGTTGCATGCTTAGGGGTGATATTGCTCACCCCCAACACTATAAAAGGAATATTAATCATCTTCATAGAGGATGGAAAATACAAAACCCTGTTGTTACCATGTCAAGTTTTACCTGTGAAGAGAGAATGCTTGTAAATACTCATTAATGGCATCCAACCATCATTTATAGTGGAATTATCAGCTATTTGCATAACGGACATAGGAAAAAGGCCGAACCACTTAAACACTTGTGTCTTCCTTACTTCTCATCTCTTCTGTTAGCTACATATCTCTTCTGTTATCAACCCTTATATCCACAATTATTAACACGAATATAGAAATTTGAGTTGCCTACTGATTTGAAGTGGTGATTTTCAGTAGCATCATTTTTGGTAACGTATGTGGGAAGAGATTTTCCTCTCTTTCTTCTTCTTTGCTTGAACACTCCTCTTTGCCTCTGTTGGTGATCCAAATCCACCGTCAAGGGTCCTGGATCAACATTAAAAACGCTAGGGAGGTGTTTGTTAATATTTACCTAAATCTTCTCATTTCAAGTTCTGTTATCCCACCTTTTCTCTCCTTGTTTATGGATTAAACCCTCCTGAAATGGCAACTAACCCACTGTGTAATGATGGAGCTAGATCCAGACACCCATCTCCTCAGTTAGAAATAACTGATGTGGCAGCGATGCTGAGATCCTTAGTGGTTAGGCAATAACATATGCAACATCAGTTTATGGCTTTTAGTCAAAGTATAATGGTAGGACTCCTGGAGATCCAATGATGAATATCATAATGCTAGAAGCCAAAGAGGTGACGGATGCAGCGCCAAGGGGACCACCACCAGCCCCAACTAAAGAGTCACAAAACCACCATAGGCACAGGGATATCACCAACCCACAACGTCTCCACCTTAGAAAGTAGGTTCAAGGATGCCCAGATAGCTAAGATTGCGATGAGAAAGATTACTGGTAGAGATATGAGATTTTTGGTGACACCGTTCATCATAGAGAAATGCGAGCATATACCTACCAAGGTAATAACATCCAACATACTCCCCGAAGGAGACATTTTATAGGTTGAGAAGAGGATCATCCTTTGATTGTCCTGGTAGAGGGTTAGTCTTTGACCATTTCGTCCTAAGAGATTAAGTAGGAAGAGACAAACACTCACGCTTTGGCAGCATTAGCGGTGTGAGGGAAAATACTCATCGTGAATACGAAAGGATGAGATGAGATCATAAAAGGTAGGTACATAGAGAAGTCAATAGTTGGTAGAGAATCGTCGTCCGGGAGACATCCCTTAAAGCAGAAGATAAATAAGGGGGTGGAGATAACTAAGTGGCGGAAGAGAAGCCATGAAACAATTATATTCAATGTTTAGAGGAAAATATAGACAACTTGATTAAAAGATGAGAACCTAATCACCGAGGTTACATGAAGGGGTTACCGTTTGTACCGAGGATTATCAGCTATCCTATACCAGCTAATTTCAAACCGCCGAGTGTAATACCGACATATGATGGGAGCACAAATCACGTTCACCACATTGATCAATCAGTATTTGGCATTTATTCAATGCCTAATGAGATAAGATGTCGAGCCTCCTTAAGAACTCTTATAGGCGTAGCGTATATTTGGTACACTGGCCCGCTTAGAGGCTCTATAGAGAATTTTAAGCAGTTAGTAGAGAAATTCATCCACAATTTCTACTTTTTTATGAAGCCACCGAAGCGTGTGACTCACCTTTTGCACGTTAAACAGGGGAAGAATGAACCTATAAGAGACTACATCTCTCGTTTCAACAAAGATAAGTTGGAGGTGGAATATTACAATGAGAACATTGTGATGACAACTATCATCAATGGTATGCATCCTGGGAAACTTTTATGGAACATCTTTGAGGATCCTCCAATGACCATGACAGAACTCCAGTCCATGGTTGGGAGAATCATGAAGGTGGAGGAGGCCATGGTGGCTAAGAAAATGGACACAAAGGAAACTGATGACAGAAAGTCCAGCCAGAACAAGGATAAAAAGGGGGAAAAAGGTCAAATGATGACAAGTTTGCCAGGTATACTCCCTTAATAGTAAAACCGAATTTAAACCTTACTGATATTAAAGAGGATAGAGAACTCTAATGTCATAAAAATCTTAAGTCTCCTCCTCACGAGAGGTATAAAAGAAAGTGTTTTGATTTCCATCAATACCATGACCATACGACTGATAAGTACGTTGCCCTCAAAGATGAGATATAGAAACTTTTGAAGTAGGGAAAGAAAAAAAAATATATGGGTAAGAGTGGTGGCCAGGATGAGGGAAGAATGAAATTTAATGGAAGAAAGGACAACAAGCCAAAAAGGAGGTGTAGACAAATAAGGATGAAGAATAGTCTGACAATAGAGGGGCAGATGATCCTGACCATCCCGCAAAAATACTAAAAGTTAAGGAAGCTTTGCACATGATTTCATTTTATGTAAAAATGAAATGTGGTGGCCTGGAAGGTGGAGGCACTGAACCCATAAACATAAAGGATCGCGTGGTTGAAGCAAAGGCAACACTAAAGACGATAAAAGTGAACTTTGTAGAAACTGAGGCAAAACTGGGCAAGTTGAAGAAGGTATACATGGATACACTTGTTGTAGGTTTTTTAAGACTGAATTCTTAAGGCATGTTGGTTCTACATGAAGATCCCTTGGTCATTGACATGCGAGTTCATGACTATAACGTGTCTCACATTCTCGTTGATGGGGGGAGATCGACCGACATCATGTTTTGGGACAGTTTTAAAGGTTTAAAGTTGAGTGAGAAGAGGCTCGGACCGTATTATGAATCTTCGATTAGCTACAGCGAAGAGAAAGTTCACTTACTGGGGGTATATGAGATGGACGTTTGCATGGTAATCTAATCGAATTTTCTCACCAAGAAAGTTAGTTTCTTTGTAATGGATGAGTATATTTTCACTGCCTATACTATTATCTTAGGTAGAGTGGAAATTGAGGAATTTGAGGACGTACCTTCCACCATTCACCAGAGTAGGGGAAGAATAGGGTGACCAAGTGGAAGCTTGGGATGGTACTTTACATTGTCTAAGGTGAGGGAGGACCATAAAAGGAAGACAACGTCATATAATATCGACACTCTCGAACCAAGGGAGGAAAGGAATCTTAAAAAGGGCAAAACCAATGAGGAGGTAGAATCCATCGTCCTCAATGAAAATGAGGTAAAAAACCATACCAATCGATTCATCCCTAAAAGTAGAGGTTAAAAAGGATCTATTGAAATTGTTGAGGAAAAGGCGAAGTATTTTTACTTATAGCCATGAAGATATGTTGGGATTGACCTCAAAATTATCTTTCATAGGCTGAATATCAATGAGAACGTGATGCCAGTTAAGCAGAGGCGCATAACTTTTGATTGAGATAGGTACAAGGTCATCCAGGATGTGGTTAAGAAACTACAGACAACGAACATTGTTAGGGTGGTCCAGTATCCTGACTGGCTCTCTAACGTCATTATCGTACCAAAACAAAATGGGAGGTGGAGAATGTGTGTGGACTCCACAGGCCTTAATAAAGCCTACCTAAAAGATAGACTTCCTCTACCTCGGATTGACCAGACGATGGATGCCACAGCCAAGCACAAGCTTATGAGTTTTATGGACACATATTCCTGGTATAATTAGATCATCATGCATAAAGACACCACTGATAAGAATCCATTTATCACTAATAAAGGAACCCACTGAAATAAAGTAATGCCCTTCGTCTTAAAAAATGCAAGGGCAACCTACCAGAGGTTGGTCAATAAGATGTACGAAGATCATATTGGGAAAAACATGGAAATTGTATGTAAAAGGACATGATGATGAAGAGCTTGAATGCTAAGACTTATGTAGCCGACCTTGAACATACTTTTAACACTATGGGTAAGTATAAGATGAAGTTGAATCTTGTTAAGTTCATCTTCGAGATCAACATAAGAAAATTCTAGGGGTTTAATTGTGAATCAGAAGTGGATCAAGGAAAATTCTGTGAAGATTAAAGCTCTGATTGATATCTAGACACTAAAGACGATTAAGGACGTTTAGAGACTGACCAAACGTGTTACAGACATTATCGTTTTGTCTCTCGGGTGACTGACTAGTGTCTACCCTTATTTAATATATTGAGAAAATGCTTTTTCTCAAACGAGCAGTGTTAAAAATCTTTACAAGAGTTGAAGGTGTATTTGGGGTCTCCAATGCTGCTCTCTCGGCTAGTCCAAGGAGAAAAACTATTTTCATACTTAGTCGTCTCAGAGTGGGCCATCAGTGCGGCCATCGTCCAAGACGATGATGGGGATTATAAACTTTTTTTATTTCAACAGTAAATTCTTATAAGGGACTAAGCTGAACTATGTTAAGATGGAGAAGTTGGCATATGCATTGATACATGCCTCGAGAAAAATAAAGCCCTATTTTCAGGCTCATACAATAGTGGCATTCACTGATACTCCACTGAGGTAAGTCATTCATAAACCTGAGAAATCGGGTAGGCTAATATCGTAATCAGTAGATCTTGGGGAGTTTGACATCGTTTATTAGACTAGAAATTCAATCAAAGGGAAAGCATTGGCATACTTCATAGCCGATTTCATCTAGGTTAGGAACCATGATGATGAGATTGAAAAAGAGGTCAAAACACCAACGTGTGCCCCAAAGGAAGTAGTGGCTGAGAATTTTCAGGTTGATATTTAAGAAAAAAAAAATTGTTTAATAATGGAATTTTGGTTGAAGGTCCCTTCTTAAAAAGGGGACCTCTTTGGAGATTATTTGTAGATTGCTCGCCTTGAGAGAGTGGCAGCAGTGCAGGGTTAATATTGTCGGCCCCAGATAGAACGGACATTTAATATGCTTTAAGGTTCAACTTTAAGGCATCAAATAACTAGTCAAAGTATAAGGCTATATTGAAAGGTCTCTCCTTTGCTAATGCTCTGAATGTCGGCCAGATGGTAGCCCCTGGGGATTTGCAGCTAGTTATTAATCAGATATTATGGGTCTACGGGGCTAAGGATGAGAAAATGGTCAAATACTTGGATGGAGTAAGAAAAATGTAGGAATTTTTTTCTAAAATGAAAGTAAAAATAATTCCAACATCGAAGAATAGCCGAGACGATGCTCTGTCTAGATTGGCATCACTAACTAGGATTGAGATTAGGCGCAGTGTGCCTGTTAAAATTTTAGTGCGGCTGAGTATCGAAGAAGATGATAATTCCATGAATTTCTAATTGAAATTGAATCTTAGGGAATTTTGGATGGATCACATAATAAAAAATATCAGGGATGGGAAACTCCTAGAATCAAAGGGAGAAAGGAAGAAAATCAGGTATTGGGAAGCAAAGTTCACTATTATTGACGACATTCTCTACAAAAGAGGCTTCCTACTCCCACTGCTTCGATGCGTTCATCCCACAGAGATCGATTATGTCCTCTGTGATGTACAAGAAGGGTCATGTGCAAATTATATTGGTGGTCGATCTCTCACTAAGAGGATCATTACTCATGGATATTTTTGGTTGACGTTTTCCAAAGACTCGGCAGAGTGTCAAGAAGTGAAATAAATGCCAAATGTTTGCAAATACTCCTCACCAGCCTCTCTTGTCCATAACGACACGTTAACCATTTGCAGTTTCGGGAATAGACTTGATCATCTCTCTTTCTAAAGTGACATAAAACTACAGATATTTGATTTTGGCAATAAAGTATTTTTCAAAATGGGTGGAAGCTGAGGCAATGATAACTATCATGGAGGTGAAGATATTCAAGTTTATATAGAAAAACATCATTTACCGATATAGACTGCCCCATTCTATGATATCAGACGATTGAAAGCAGTTGAAAAATAAGTCATTGGAAGCTTATTTCATAAGGGTTGGCATTAAACAATTCTTTTTTACGCCTAGCCTACCGAAAGCCAGTGGTTAGACCGATCTCACCAATAGGACCATACTTGATGGGATAAAGAAAAACTTGGAAGACATAAAGGGAAAATGGACAAATGAGTTGCATGGAGTCCTATGGTCATATAGGAATACTAAAAGAATACCTACAGGAGAAAATCATTTATTTCAGCCTATGGGTTTGAGGCAGTTATCCCAACAGAGCTCAAAATCCCAAGACATAGAGTCAAAACATACAATCTCAAGGCCAATATGGAAGAGAGGAGGTTGGATTTAAATCTGATTAAAGAAAGGAGAGAGGTTTCTATAGTTAGACAATCGTCCTACCAACAGAAATAGAGAGCGACGATATTTTATAACAAATGGGTGAAGTCTAGGCCTATAGCCATTGGATATTTGGTCTTACAGAATGTTTGGCAGAAACCCAACAAGTTGCACCCTAGTTTCCATGGATCGTATAGAGTGACAAAAAAGGCTGTGCTAGGGACATTCATAATTGAAAATATTGAGAGTGAACCCTTTTCAAACCCATGGAATGTAGACCATCTGAAGACATATTGTTAATAGTTGTGTTAATGTCATTTATGTAGAAGACCAATGTATTTCTTGACTCGGTGTATTATTTTCAACTCAATTTTATTGACGTGTCAAGGACTTATGCTACAGTGCACTGAAAAATTTGAAGTGTTATTTCATACTTTTCTACTTTATCATCACCAATTCATATATGGTTTTTAAGTCATCTAACTAAAGAACATCATTTTTATGGTGGATTAGTTTATAACTCTCTCTCGGCAATACAAAAGTGTATGAGGAGTCGCGTCTCCTTCATACTCTCCCAAAAACGCCGAGAGGGGGACTACCCTTATAACATCACTCATGGTAGAGAAGGAAAAATTAAAAATCATTGAATTATGGTTATAAATAGACTTGGTGGGATATTATAACAAAAGACATGATATCATGTGGTTTAACCAAAGATATTGTACTGGACATAATGGAATGGGAAAATAAGATTCATGTATTCGATCCCAAATAATTAGGAAAAGTATTTGTTGAGTTGAGTTGAATTATGATTCTAGAACATAATTTTTATGGTGGATTAGTTTATAACTCTCTCTCGGAGATACGAGAGTGTATGAGGAGTCTCATATCCTTCATACTCTCCCAACAATGTCGAGAAGCGGGATCACCCTTATAACAACACTCATGGTGGTGAAGGAAAAATTAAAAATCATTGAATTATGGTTATATTACATCACTTTTGTGATGGATTAGTTTATAACTCTCTCATAGCGATACGAGCGTGTATGAGGAGTCTTGTCTCCTTCATACTCTCCCAACAATGTCGAGAGGGAGGATCACCCTTATAACATCACTCATAGTGGTGAAGGAAACATAAAAAAAACATTGAATTATGGTTCCAGGACATCATTTTTATGGTGGATTAGTTTATATCTCTCTCTCGATGATACGAGAGTGCATGAGGAGTCTCGTCACCTTCATACTCTCCCAATAATGGTAAGAGGAGGGATCACTCTTATAACATCACTCATGGTGGTGAGGCAAAATTAAAAATTACTGAATTATGGTTATAAAACATCATTTTTATGGTGGATTAGCTTATAACTCTCTCTAGGCGATACAAGAGTATATGGGGAGTCCCGTTTCCTTCATACTCCTCCAACAATGCCGAGATAGAGTTATAAAAGTAAACTCAGAGACAGTAATAAACAAAAAAAATCATAAATTAATGATTCTATTCACATAAAAAATGCATTCCCAAAGTCAACCACATAGTGAATCAGAAGACGAAGTTAAAGATATGAGACAAAAAAATAAAATTTTCATAGTATTACATAAACAAGGGCATTGAAGACCACATATGGTTTCCCATTAGAGAACTAAATCTCAACTATTTCATTTTAGGCATCGACTGACACTTCATTAATATTAGGAGGATCGATGGTATCCTTGTCGGCCTCCGGATCATTCTCATTGTAGGCCTCATCTAAATCGTTCGCCTCCTGCATCACCGTCGTGGTCTCAGTAATAGTATTAATAGTTTCCCCCTCGACCTGAACTTGGTTTAAAGTAATTAAGCTCTTAGGGTCACTTAAGTCAAATGACTTCAGAATTTTTACAAGTTCAGGGTCAGTCGATTCCAAACTAGGGCGGAGGTTCTACACTCGTGGGTAGGCATCTTTGGGGACCTTATCCAAGTATTGTATGGAATAGTTAGTGAACTATTTTTGAATCTTTGAAGGCTGAGATTGTGTTCTCTGCCTCCACCTTAAGCTCAACTTCTTTCGCCTGAGCAGGTCCTCCAACTACTGCACTCTCAGGTCTTTTTCCCTCATCTTCTCTTAGTGATCGACCCTTTAGGTCCTCAACATCTCACTCTGATTTTTCCCTAGCTTAGTGATATGGTTATGATGCTCTGATTCAATGGTCTCAAGCTATTTCTTTATATAACTGTTCTTAGGTAGACTCGAATTGTTTGATCTTGTTGTTAGAATCCATGGCCCATAGTAGCATATTTTGAAGTGAAATCATGGACTCCAAGAAAATAAAAGATGCAAGTCAGTACAAGACAACACACCACTTGTTTAAATTTGAATGAAGGATGTAAAGTAGCTGTTACCTGGGTAGTTTGGTGCAAAGAAAAATCAATTACCCAAGAGCGGTCTTAGGAATCGAAGTATTGGTTGTCACACTCAGGGACAGTGACACCACAGCTTCTCAAGCCCTTTTTTGGTTGTAGAGTATTAACTTAGAGGTTTTACTAAACTGCACAAGACCGGAATCCATAATAGTGTCCTCCGATATGGGAATGACCATATCATTTGCTGATTTGAATAAGGCATCTTTCTCTTCGGTGTAGTGGGAGGAATGGCGCCAGTGCCCTCCTTATCTTTCCTCTTTTTAGCTCCTTCGACCATCGAGGTACCACCAGTGGTTGATTTTTGCTTTATCTGTGTTAGCATGGAATTTTTTGTGGCAAGATGAGAGAGTATGTTGCTTGAAAAAGGAGTTGCCATCTTCCACACCTCATTACTAGTACCTTATGGACAACCTGCAATACAATAAGAACTGAGTCTTGACTAAATCAAACTATAAAAGGATGACAGTAAATTTAAGGATGATAATAAAGCTATATATACGGAGCTATTAGGGGGTTAAATCCTTGCCTAGTCTTGGCTAGAAGATCCGGTTCCATCAAATCCTCAAACATAACAAGCCCTTATTTTTACCAGATGTGCGAAGGTGATCAATATTTCTCTGGCCATCTATGTGAAGGTTTGAACCGAATATTCAATGGGAAATATACAACAATGCAATATAGAATTGAATAGTAGAAAAAAGACTCTAACACGTTATACTTACATGCACATGCAACTACCTTATGTGTGTGTGTGAGTATATATATACACACTTAACACATGAAACCATTTTTATTTCCAAAAATGTGACTTATACCGATTAATTAACCTTAATCTCATTAAGAACTCATTCTTTCTTAACTTGACATCCACCCCTTTATTTAACACACACGGTTAAATATTCGAATGAATACACTTTATTTAATTGAAAATTATTTCTTTATCGAAATTTCCCTTCTTGCTTAAACCAATCCACATTAGTATTTGCATTGAAACTCATCCCTTTCAACTAATGAGAAGTCCGTGTCATAAAATAATTATTCATCTTTTGAAAACCTTTCAAAACACACCCTTGTGTCAGAAAATATACGCAAAAACTTAGTTATCAAATGGGGCCGTTGCCATTCTTAGGAGTGTGAAGCACTTGGAGCGAATTTCATTTTGTAGTTCATTTATTTTTTGCACTTTTTTAGTTTTTTGTACCATTTTTCTTTATTTTAGAAGGATTGTATTAGGACTTTATTATTTGGCTTGTATTGCGGTGCTTAGATACACCATTTATTTTCCATTTAAAATTGTAATAATTGAAGACAAGCGTGATAGGGAAACCGGACAAGGTAGAGAGATGGCATCCAAAGGCGAGGATTTAGAAGCCTCTCTACCTTGGGTCGGTAGGACTCTCGGGGACGACTGAGCTTGGCGTATTCTCCCCCCGGTCGACTCAAATTTTTTGGAACCCCACGACGTAAAAACCGTGGGAGGTACATTTCTAAACCCTCGCGTCTCTCATGTTAGCGAGTCAATTCTTTTGTGTGCTCTTGTGTGATTTTATTCTCGCATTTATTTTTCGAATGGTGTGATGAATTAAATTACTAAGACCTACACCCGGTCACTCACGAGAAGGGATTTCATCACCTGACTCACTCGCTTACCATTGTGTGCTACCCTAGCCATCACTAAATTTAAAATCAATTAACTAGGTAGCCCACTAGGAGAACATTTTTGCAAAGGCGATCACAAAGATTTTCATGAATTTTGTATCGCCCGCGGATTTAATTAAAATTTGACTACCCTTTCACTAAATTTAAAGATAAAAATTGGCTATGTGCTAATTGGGAATTTTCTTGACTTGTGTGTGTGTCCAATTCCATTTTTCAGTTGTCGATTTTAATTAGTTCGTGCAAATTCAAAGAGTCCACATATTTTTCCCCACCTTTTCCTCCAAAAAAATCCAAAAATATTTCCTTCCTTTATTTTTTAATAAAAAATCCAAAAATATTTTCTTTATTTCATTTTAGAAAAATCCAAAAATATTTTCTTCCATTATTTTTAGAAAATCCCAAAAATATTTTCTTTCCTTTTGAAAAAATTTAAAAATCCAAAACAAAAATTTCTCTCCACATGGCCGAAGAACGTTCTTTACGGGACTACTTTGGTCATTTTTCATTGACACGCGACATGTGTGAGAGTGATCCCGAGCCGTCTCTTTATGAGATACTTAGTGGTTTCACCTCTCTCACGAGTCCCATTGATACTCTTGACCCGTCCATGCACGCACCACCTATTCCATCACCCTCGGTGTCAAGTGTCGACGTGTCTCCTACTTTGTTGTGCACCCACTATTATTATGCCGATCACATGTCCCATGAGTGTCCATACTTGTCATATCCATCGGAACCCACCATGGAACATGTGTATCCATATGACACTGTTTCGGAACCCACCTAGGCCAATTATCTTGATATACCTAATCCCGAGTTGTGTGAGTACCCAAGTTATTCATGGAGGCCTGATCACCCTTTCATGCAATACAAATCCCAACCCGATGTTGTGGATCCTCACACGTTCCAACCGTTGTCATGGCAACCTTGTGCACTTGTTCACCATCAGTTCCCTCACTACGCACCCCATGAGTATCAACCATTTGTCCATCATGAAAGCAATCCTTTCGTGTATGATGAACTTGGCCCCACTTCACACACTTCATTTGAGTATTCTCCATATAGTCCCGATTATAGCGAGTTGTGTCCACCTCAACCACCACCACCACCCATCATTCCACCAACACCTTCATCCACATCTGCTCTTGAAACCCTCTTGCAAAAGTTCATACTTGAGCAAGAGCAAGCCATTCAAACTCAAGCTCTCCAAAGGCTGGAACAAAGGTTAAATGAATTAGAATGTCCGAGAAAGTCGTACATGCATCCACCCATCGTTGCAACCGAGTGTGACGATGATGTGTCATCTTGTGACACGAATTTTGACCGTGACCAAACCTATCCTCCTAAAAATCTTGAAGTCGAGACCATTCCATGGTCAGGGTCCCAAGTCGACAATTGTGTTGACCTACCTTTCTATAGTGAGCCTGATCCAATCCCACCATGTCCACCGGAACCCACACTTGTGGTTCCCACTCATTTTTCCATCATATCCAAAACTATGCCCGAGTCTACACCTATCGCCCCTATCCCTTGTGTTCCCGAGGCCATTTATCTTAGGTTAGCTCCGGCTACGAGTGTTCACCATTTTCTCGAGATAGAATCCGTGATATTTCCTAACTATCCGAATATGGATGATGTACCACCATGCATGGCTCCCTTTGAGCCTCATATTTCTAGTGATTCCTCTATCTCTGAGATTGGTGCCTTGTCTTACCCACCCACCACATTCCCCGACGATGTTCTTGTGGAGAAGCTGACCACTCCATCTTTAGATACCACACTTCCTCCCGCGAGTTCCCTTGTTGATCACTCCGCGCTTCATGAGGAGTGTGTGTCTCCCACTCTTGAGTTGGATCATCTTCCTCCACCATTTATCCCACCCGACCCACCCTTTGTCCCATCACCTAGTTTGGATCTAGATCTTATACCTTGCATGTTCCCAATCATGTATTTAGATCCTAACCTAAAATCATCCTCCACCTTCCACGAGAGTTATGGTGATACTCTCCACTTCCGTGACACCGAGCTTGTTCCTCCATGCACACCACTTCCTTGTGGTGTTGATTTTTCTTCTCAACAGCTCCCTGGCGTGTCATGGCGCGACCATTATCATCGCCCATTTATAGAATGGTCGGGTCATTTCTATGAGGCCCACCCCATTCCTATGTCCACACCATTTCGCCTCCTTCACCAATTAGAGCACCATGCTTATAGGTCCCTTGTTTCCCTCACCTTTAAGCTCAACAAAGCCTGTGATCGACACCTATTCACCCTCACCCTTACCCTACTACCCACCCGCCCATGGTCCACTGATGGTTTGCTTCATGTGATGCACTTTGCTATACAAGTGTATTGACCTGTTTTAGCCTTTATCCAACAAGACTGACATTTTAGTCTTGTTTGGGGGTGATTCTCATCACCCAAATTTTCTGCCACCCCGCGCTTTCCTAGTTCCTATCTTTAGGGTGAGAATGGTTCGGTCTGGCTGAAGACATTAAATTTATCTCTATCGGGAGGCAGCCCGCGTTTCTTGTACTAGTCTCATCCTATTTGGGGGTGGTGTTTCACATCACCCTATGTTTTACCATTCTTATAGACTTATACACCTTTTTTTCTCTTATCATTTATTCAGGTTTTTTCTTGGCTACATCTTTCCACTTCATTAGCGGTTCATTTCGGTAATCTCTTTCCTACCTTATGCTCTCAATTTTAAAAATCATTTAACCTAACATCGAGGATGATATTCCTTTTTGTTTGGGGGTGGGGAATTTTATTGAAATCGTACCTCTTTTGAATTTTTTTTATTTTTAAACCTGATTTTTAAAATTTCGTGCAGTTTCTTTCATCTCATTCATTGATGTGAATTTTCAATCATCCATCTTTCTAAGTCTAGGAATCAAGCTAGAGAATATTTTTTTTCTAAATAGGTTATGTAATACGTCCCAAGGCATGTTGCACTATGAATTTCTAGGCTCAACAAAATTTGCGCACTTATCACGTCACTACAGTTTAGAGTTGAGGAGTACTACAATTCTAAAGAGAACCTTAAGGATCACTAGTAGAGACTTTAGCTTGTGATATTTGTGCCTTTCACCCTTTCAGAGAGTAATACGTAGTCTCCGAGTCATAAGTTGATTCAACTTCGTTTGGATCCGCACTTAATTGTTGTATGATCTCATTATCTTTCATAAAATTTTGGCTCGATCACTGAGAACGACATCACTTTCGAGTTGTAAGAAACACGTGTCTTGAAATTTGTCCCGAATAATAGATTTTCATCCATACACCTACCACTTTCCCCCCATATCACAATTCTATTCACTTTACCCATTATATTCCCATGCTCTTCCATATTCCCACATATTTCCCCACACCATCACCTATCATCTCCACATCATCTTTCATTTTCAAATAAAAGAGTGTGATTTCAAATGTAAATGTCTTCATTGTTGGTTTGAAAAGTGAAAAAAAAAGAGAAAAACATAAAAATAGCAAAAAAAAAAAAAGAGAAAAAAATAGAGAAAAAGAAAAGAAAAAAAAGAGAGAGAAAAGAGAGAAAAGAAAAGAAAGAGAGTTTGTAGTTTATTTTGTTGAAATAAAGACATTCGTGCCTAAAGTGTATACACTCTTCTATCGCATCCATTTTTCATCCCTTTCATACCGCATATTCATCACTCATCCATCACCATTCTATTCTATCTTACCTCACACCATCCTACCTCATATCCCATCTATCCCATTTCATTTTCCCATCACCCATAATCATCCATATTTTCCCTAGGTGTTCGGGCAAATGAAAGTCAACGTGGTGAATAACTCGAGGTTCTCACTATAGTGGTTAGCATTCTTTCATGAGATCATTTTATTTCTATATGTTTGTTCTTTCTTATATGTGTGTGAGACGTTTGAACTTGCTTACATTTACTCACCTCCTCACACACAAGATCGATACACTTACCCATATCTCGAGAGTTCATTTGACAGAGTTATATCTTATGAGATTTGAAGTTGAAGCGTTGATTCCGACAAGGCAATCTAGGAATTAATTTGATGATACTCGGTCCGTTTTGACTGATCCACACTACACACATTGAGTTCTAGGAAGGATGTGCCTTGAGTATTTACTTAGCTAAAACTTTTACACATTCTAGTTTGTATTTTTGAAAACATTTATCTCATGATGGATTGTGCTATTATTCTACGTCTAATAAGAGATTGACCGTCGTTTGCAAATAATAATTTTGTGGGTATATTCCCTGCAAACCCTCACGAGACACAACTCGTCCTGTAGGGCAACCTATAGGTTTAAAGGCTTGTTGCATATGCTAAGTGCAATCGCAAGTGCCCGCGAAAGTGGTACACTTTTGGTTACTTACCTTTCTATTTCTCTATATCTTATTGCTCGAGGACTAGCAACGCTCTGTTTGGGGGTGGTGTGATAAACACCCAAAACTATACAATTTATACCCCAAATAGACGGACTTTAGTTAATAATTCTCGATAATTTGGGTCTTATATGCTTAATTATTCAATATGCAAGCTTAATTGCAGTTGTGGTGTCAAAAGCTATCATTCGAGGTGACTTGCAGTAAAATGGAGCTAAATTCCCGATTCCCTGATCCTACCCGAGCCTAAGCCTAGCCTAAACCTATCCCAAACTATGTGTATGTTTTGTTTGTCCTTTTTTAATATTTTTTTTAGATTTTTAGTTTGTGTCATTTTATTTTACATTTATTTAGTATTTTCTAGGTTTTATTTTATTTTATTAATATAATTTTATTTTATTTTGATTATATTAGTTTTTAGTTTTAGTTTTATTTTATTTTATTAGGATTAGAATTTTTAGGATTTCATGTATTTTTAGTTTTATTAGATTTTTCATTTTCTTTTTAGGATTTTTATTTTAAGTTTTATTAGATTTTATTTTTATTTGTATTTTTTATTTTATTTCTTTTTAGTATTATTTTTATTTAGTTATTATTTAATTTTTAGAGTAAGAGTTTTATTTTAAGATTTTTAGTTACAGTAGTTTTATTTTTATTTTATTATTTTTAGGTTTCAAATTATACACACACACACACACAAACTTATCCTACACCCCAAACATTCATCTCACCCTCACCTAACCTTCCTACACCATACTACACCTAATCATCACCACACCTTTCTTCAACCTCCCATTTCTCTCTCCTCTCTCTTCCCCAATTAACAACACCTCCAACAAACATCAAACCACCACCATTTCCATACAACCAACCAACCCCATCTCCGGTGGAAACCCCCTAACTCACTACTTACCTGCCACCTAACTCTCCACCTCTAGCCCGTCGTCGGACCACTTCCCAAACCTCCAACCGGCGAGCTCAAACCGGAGCTGCCAGTGAGCCCATTCAAATCTGCCGACACCGGCCCATTGTGTCCAGCCACGCTGCCCAACAGCTAACCCGTCAGCGAGCCCCTTCCTGCCTGACCCCAACCCTTTACCCTCCATCCCGTCCCAGCCCCCTAGCGCTGTCACGTCGGCGCGGCTGCTGCCCCGTTCCCTCACCCCCTCCGACGGCGACCAACATCGGCGATGACGCAGCCCCGACCTCCTCCATTCTGGCCATACCCAAACTACCCATACCCGGTTTTCAACAGCAGAACCCCATACCTAAGAACCCATTTCCCATTCAAAACCCATTTTCCAAAGACCCACTTCATGTCTCTCAAAGCCAAGCCCTATGATTCATTCACCTGCCAATTTCTAAAGACCAAAACCAAGACAAAACAATTACCCCATTTTCCAATAAAACCCTTTATTCTCATTTACCCATTTTACCCCCAACTACCACTTTTTACCCACTTTTCTAAAATACCCCTTTAATAATATCAGATTTTTATTCCCTTACCCACTTATCCTCACACCTCACCATCCACATGCACCCCCTAGCCATACACCCAATATACCCCTTTGCTCCATGTGCCTACTATATAAGAAGACCATGCTCATTCAAAGTGAGTGAATTAAACTTGGTAGAGAGAGAAATTTTAGTTTAGAAATAAATTACGATAAATTTCATTTTGTAAATAGTTTTTATTTTCTTTTTATAGATATTTGTTAGTTATAAATGTGCGAGGATTAATTTGAGTGAAATTTTTATGTAATATTGTTTGGATCACTCAAGTTGATGGATTATGAATTTCAACTCATGGATTGAAGATCAATTAAGCATCAAGAGATTGGGGTTTGATTGTTCTTTTCTCATCTCATTTATTTTATGCCTTTGATTATTAATTTGTCACATTGCATATCATGTTAGGCTAAATCCCCTTTCAAGGGGTGGGGGGAAACCCTTAGTTGATGTTATTTTAGTTTAATTAGTTTGATTACTTGAAAAGTTCCTTTGAATGTTAATTTTGATCCCTCACCCTTAAATTTACGCCTCGAGAGAGGGTAAACGATTTTTGAGAGAAAATCAAAATTCTAGTTATAATACCCATTTTAGATTCGAACTAGAGATAGGGGTTTCTTAAGTGGGGTATTATAACTTGAATTTCAACTCTAAATTTATTTTCTAAGATTTACATGAATTTTAATTGATCGATCCTAGCGGGTGATTAATTAAAAGGAGTGTAGATCTATTTTTCTAGAGTTGTCGGGTGTTAAACTTAATTTTCTAAAATATTACTATTATAATTACACTTGCAACGATAGTTGGTTTGTCATTTTGATATTAATTTGGGAGAATTCAATTAATTAAATTAATTAATTAAAATAACTAAAATTTGTGGTGTAATTCCACTCCTTGATTGTTCTCACAATTATTTACCTCGCTTTATCTCTTATTTTAGTGTTAGACTTTATTTTTCATTTTAGTAATTTTCTAGTTAGTTTTTATCATATCACATTTAGTTTAGTTTAGTTTAAATCATCACCTCATCTTATTGTTTTAATATTTGAAAAAGCTAAAAAAAAGGTAGAAAAAGTGAAAAAGCACAAAAAGAAAATAAAAAGTGAATTACAATTGAATTTGTCTCTAGATTACCCCCTTGGAAGTGGAGATATACCCTTACTTACCTCTACACTTGAGATTATTATATGTTGTAGGTATTTGAGGATTTTGATTAGAAGGAGCTGTTACAACAACGACAAATACACCGAAAAGTTTTTTTTCTATCAATGGTTTAAAACTTCTTAGGTTGATTACCTTATCCATTTAACCATTATACTTTACCTTTACTTTACATTATCGACATTAATCAATTCACACTACCTTGTCCATATTAACCTTTACCGAGACATTTATTAATTCATTCAAGTTAGGTTTTCTTAACACATTTTCACCACACAACCCATTTTTTGACATGTTCCTTATTCCTTTATCTTTTTCTCGAAATTTTTCCATAATCAACGTACTTTAACAGGCTCCACACCACTGACGACGCCACCATATGCTCTTACCAGAGATTTTAGATCTTTCACCCTAGGGCTCCGGATCTTCCTTAATTATCCCAATGTCATCTGAGTTCCTTTTCAATGTGTTTTAACATTTTACAAATGTCCACATTATTCAACTTTACCTTTTTACCCAGCTGAAGCCAAAACTCGGGGTTTCACCCTAACTTGCGTTACACTTTGAATATTATCATTTCATGTACTTTACACTTTATCTTTGATTTAATTCTAAAATCATGTTCATTTAGGGCCAATTTGTGTAACACCTTTTCCAACATTTTTATTTCATAAAAATATTTCACTTTACGTAAAATTATAATTTTACCCTTTTTGTTTCCAAACTTGTCTTTCCTCTATTTTGACATGTGTTATTTCCTAAAACACCATTAAGTTACCCACACTAACTTGTAAAGTTTTTTAAGACATTAACACCCTTTTAACATTTGAAAAACATTCTTTGTAGTAGGGAACATCTTTATTCCATTGTTAATATATGATGGCCCCTCATTGTATATTAGTAAATTAATATATGATTAATTATGAAAGTAGGATTTCCCCTCATTGTAAATTAGTAAATTAATAATTGTATACTTTAATTGTTAGTTTATTTGCATGTTTTCTTTTAATTCATTTTGATATGTACTAAAAACATTTTTTTTACAGTAAATGTCTCCTTCAGGTATTAAGGCGAGGATGATGATGCTTGTTATAATGATGTCATCTGGGCTCGGTGGTAGCGGAGGCGACGAGGGCTCCTTGGCCCCTAGGCTCCCCAAATATGGAAAATTGGGGACTTCCATCGAGAACAAGTCGGGGCTATTAGCGAGATCCCTCGAGCTGGTAAAGACGATCATCGGCCCGGGGTACATTAGTTGGAAGGAGGTGCCATATGAGCTCAAGTTAGTTGTTTGGGTGGCACTACAGGTAATGTATTTATATTTATATTTATATTCATATGAATATGAATATTTCAATTTCGATTTCAATTTCATTTTATATTTATATTTATATTTATTTGCAACTAACATTGTATTTGTTGGACAGGAACAATTCAGCCTGGATCCAAAGCTATGAAATTCCGTCTCGGAGCAGTTGAGGGAGCAACACAAGACGTGGAAGAAAAATATGCAAACCCGGTATTTTGGGAAGACACGAGAGTCCATTATCCAAAGGCGTGAATCTGTCCCGTCGAAGGAGCCGATCTCATTGGCACAATGGCAAAAGTTCATTGACAATGAGATCGGGGAGCGATAATTGGCATCTCGCCAATCAGGGAGGGGAAACCAGGCAAAAAATATGGACGTGCACTACTCCGACCAGACGTCTTACGCCGAGGTGGAGCATAGGATGATGGTAAGATTTAATTTTTCTATAACTACAGAAATATATTATTCTGCATTATTTTACTTTGCAGGGCGGATACTAATTTTACTTTATTTTATTTCAGGGGACAAGGAGTGGCTCTGGGGGTAGGCCACATTGGCTCGA